>BSBN01001363.1:600000-975000 GCA_027924645.1 Cunninghamia lanceolata
AAAATGAAAGTTAAAGCCCTAATATTACCTAAACCCTAAAATTTACTTATCAACTATAGATTTGTTTGAAAAGACTTTAGAAACTTGCATCAATAAATCCACAAGTGTAAAGCCAGATTCCTCAACCTATAGTGATGCCAAGAAGGGAGCCTTGGATTAGAAATGGACATCCATCAATGTTCTTTATGTCAATCACGGGAATGACCATTAAAAAATTTCTTGAGATCTAAAAGATATTCAAATGCTAAACACAGTGGGAAGATAGATGAATACTCAGTAATGTTAATGTTTATAACCCTGAGGATATATATATATATATATCCTTTAATTTATCTTCAACATATCACCAATCGCCAAGAGTTCAATTCAATTCACGTGTCAAAATACTTTCCCAGCTTATTCCGCCACTGGTACTGTTCAATATATGATTTTTAGTTGTGCCTGTGTGATTTTTGTACAAGCAAAAGTATATCTACTCGTTGTTTGATTAGGATTCTCAAAAAAATTGAATTTTTGTTCAAATTAAATTTGTATGCGAAGGGCAAAAATGTGAGGATGCTTGGATTCAAGATGTATTTCACATTTTTCTTTTCTATTTCAGACACATGAGTACATGGTCTAGTCTGTACGTGACAGTGAATTGTCTACGTATTAGACTAGTCATAATTTCTTTCTCTCGGTGAGTCAAGTTTTCATTTTCAATGTGGCCGGTCATTCTGATTGTCTCAGAATTTTCTTCCATTTGGTTTTGTATAGAAACAATCGTGTTGTCTAGCATTGAATTTTGAGAGGCCCTGAGCTGGTCACTATTTCACCTTCAGGCAGGTTTCGCTAATAGAACAATTAATGAATTTAGAAATTTTTTGGGCGTGAATCTTTTGTTTATGGTTTGAAACAACTTGAGCCATAATGTGTGAATCATTTACTTATGCAAACAAGAAAATACTCATTTGTAACTAATGAGGATGAGTTAACGGCCTTAACAGAAGAAAGATAAATATATTCATGAGTTCTGATTTAAAATCTAACACATCCCTAATTATAAATATTGGTCTCTATTCTTTGAATGATTAGAAAGTAATGTCTTTGATAGAGTTAAAGGTGCATAAGAAGGAAAATTTCTAGTGTGAAACATTGGCGAAGGGAACATAGTAAAAGTGCATGAATTATTTGACCTAATGCCTCACAAGCAACATGGAAAGCAATAATTGCATAATATGCACAAAATGGATTCCCAAGGATGATCTAAAAATCTTTAAATCCTGACACAGAATCATTTAAACTATTAAAATCATACTAACTTTTTAAAAATTATCCTACAAAAATCGAATTAACATACCCGGATTGATTTACCACCAGTTCCAGCTTTTCCTTTCTCTTGATTTTTGAACCCCCCTCTCCAGGCAAAAATCCCCCCTTTTAAAAAAAGATTTTGGTAACCAATTTATGGGAAAACTAACTTTCACATACTAGAACTAACATGAAATTCATTAAATCCATGACAGAATAATTTAACTTAATTAATTCAAAGCAACGGTTAAATTATTTACACATTATTATTATTATTATTATTAAATTAACATTATAAATATATATTAATTTTTACAACTATAATTTATTTATATAGATTTATATAAATCTATATAGGTTGGCATTTAATATTGTTTTCTAACACCTAAATTAACCAAGGCATAAAGCCAAATCAAATAAAATGCCAACCTAATCATTTAATCACACGACTAAACCTTAACAACACCAACTGACCATTAATTGGAAACACAATGTGAACTCACATCCCAATCAACGTCAACTAGCAGGGTAACTAGATGCGATGCTCATCCTCATCGCATATGATGGGTTAGGGCATGGGACCTTATGTAACTCCAAACAACTATTCCATTGGTGAAGGCACGCTCAAACCTGGTAAATCAGGTGGAGTTGGTGCCTAGTACCTGCATCCTGCAACAAGTACATGGTTAACATAACAAGATATATATATCCACATGTAGTCATCTAGTGAATGGAAATCGTAGTGGGGTAGGGTACTCGAGAGTGAGTAATACGACACTGTTCCATTCACGTTCCTATATAAACAAATCACTACAAGATTTCTGGTTACTTATCAACAACATAAAATAATCAATTATCTCACCATCAAATATAGCAATTAATATCAAAGCATCTGAAACATCTAGTTTATTTATCAATTGTAAAGCATGGAATAACATAATCCAATATCCAGAACTATTATCATATGATTAGTTCCATAATGAATTAACAAAACAACAAAGGATCCATCATCAGATAATCTAAGATACTGTCAAAATGTCAAAATCTAATAAGCAACTATCAATCAGACAAATGAGAAGGTGAGGAGCACTACATCCTCCCCCAAGGATCAGGCTTACTCTTGGAAGCCTGCAAATAAATAAGGATATAGCTCTCGCATTCGGGATGTATCTTCCTAGGTAGCTGAAGTCTCATCACTAGGATCCCACTGGACCCTTACCTGCTCTATGACTCTGCCCCTGAGAGTGAGTCTCCTATGCTCTAAAATGCCTACAGGCTCCAAAGCTAGCTGCCCGTCCTCTACCTGTAAGGCATTCCAATCAAGAACATGAGAAATATCTGGATGATAGGGTCTAAGAATAGAAACATGAAATACATCATGGATGCGTGACAAACTAGGTGGCAAAGCAAGATGGTAAGCAATAGGACCAATTCTCTCCAAAACCTCGAATGGCCCTACAAAGCGCAGTGCAAGCTTAGAGCCTTTTCCATAACGGATCAGACTCTTTCACGGATGCACTCACAAGAACACCTAATCACCAACTGAAAATTGATGATCAAGTCTATGAGCATCTGCATATTTCTTCTGTCTATCCTATGCTGCCACCAGATGCTCTCTAATGCGATCAACCTGCTGCTCCATCTCCTGGAGCATCTGAGGTCCAAGGAGAACTCTATCCTCAAGACGATCCCGACTCAGTGGGGTGCGACAAGGATGACCATATAGAGCCTGAAAAGGAGACATGCCAATCGAACTATGGTACCCATTATTGTACATAAACTCCACCAAATGTAAATAATCTTCCCAACGGTTTTGCTGATCCATGACATACATTCTGAGCATATCCTCGAGGACCTGGTTGACCCTCTCAGTTTGCCCATCAGTCTCCAGATGATAAGCTAAACTGAAGTTTAACTGAGTTCCCAATGTATGCTGAAGGGATGTCCAAAGAGCTGAAGTGAATACTGGATCACGATCGGAGATAATCTTGTGAGGAATCCCATGCAATTTGACTATGTCCTCCATAAAAATTCTTGCTACAGATGAAGCATTATATGAAGATCGGACAGGAGAAAAGTGTGCTACTTTCATAAGCCTACCTACAGTGACTATTATTGCGTCATGATGATGAGATGACATGGGTAGACCAACTATAAAGTCTATTGAGATGATGTCCCATTTCCATTCCGGAATCAGATGTGGCTGAAGAAGACCTGCAGGATGCTAATGTTCCGCCTTAACCCTCTGACATTCTAGACATCTCGAAACAAAATCAGCAATATCCCTCTTCATTCCGGCCCAAAAATATATCTGATGGAGGTCTGCATACATCTTCTTGACACCTGGATGAGCAGCATAAGGTGCCCGATGTGCCTCAGTCATGATTAAGGTATGGTGACCTTCTGTAGAAGGAACATAAATGCGACCTAAATGCTGCAAGAGACCATCAGACTCGATAGAATATCTGACATATCTACCCTCCAAGGTTCTACCAGACTCAACTTTTGCCTTCACTTCCTGATACCATCTATCTAAAGGGAGTGCTGCAAGGATCTATCCTCTCAAATCTACTCCTAGAGTGATTGATGAAAGTTCATGTCTCCGCCGACTGAGAGCATCTGCTACCACATTTTTCTTACCTTGGATATATTTTACCTCAAAATCGTACTCACATAGAAACTCCATCCACCGCCTCTACCTCGCATTCAGGTTTGGTTGTGTAAAAATGTACCGTAAACTTCAGTGATCGCTATGTAGCTCAAACCGATGCCCCAATAAGAAGTGTCTCCATGTCACTAATGCATGCACAACAGCAGCTAACTCTAGGTCATGTGTAGGATAGTTCAACTCGTGATCTTTGAGTTTGTGGAACTCATAGGCTATCACATGATCCTCCTGCATTAAGACTGCTCCTAACCCTTCCAAGGATGCATTAGTACATACCACAAAATCTCTGGCAGGATCAGGCACTGCTAGAATGGGTGCACTAGTCATCTACTCCTTAAGAGTCTGAAACATTGCTTGACACTGTTTTGACCAAATGAACTTCTTTCCTTTTCTCTGAAGAGAAGTTATAGGGTGAGCTACCTTTGAAAATCCCTGCACAAATCGTCGATAATAGCCTTCTAAACCCATGAAGCTACGAACCTCTAAAACATTGGTGGGAGTAGGCCAATCCATGATGGCTTGAATCTTTGAAGGATCCATTGCAATACCCTTGTTAGAAATAACATGTCCCAAATATTTCACTTCTGTTTGAAAGAAATCACATTTAGCCAAATTTACATATAACTAATTTTCTCTCAAACACTACAGAACCTGTCACAAATGCTCTTCATGCTCCTCCATAGACCTTGAGTAAATCAATATATCATCCAAGAATACAAGAACAAATTTATCAAGATAAGTGTGAAATACACCCTTCATCAGACTCATAAACACAGATGGTGCATTTGTCAACCCAAAAGGTATAACAGTGAACTCATAATGTCCGTAGCGGGTACGAAAAGCTGTCTTGTGGATGTCAGCCTCAAAGATGTGCAACTGATGATATCCTGACTTTAGGTCTATCTTTGAAAACACCTTAGCCCCCTTGATATGATAAAAAAGGTCATTAATTCATGGCAAGGGGTATCTGTTCTTAACAGTCACCTTATTAAGCTGTCGATAGTCGATGCACAATTGAAGAGATCCATCCTTTTTCTTCACAAAAATAACTGGTGCTCCCCATGGAGAGACACTAGGATGAATGAACCCCTTGGCTAACAACTCCTCTAGCTGTAACCGAAGCTCCTTAAGCTCTTGAGTAGTCATCCGATATGGAGCTCGAGAAATAGGTTCTGCTCCAGGAACAAGGTCTATCTTAAAATCAATCTCACGCTTAGGTGGCATTCCTGGGATATCACTAGGAAAGACATCTGCATACTCCTTGAGAATAGGATCATCATCGAGGGAGGTCTCCCTATTCTCCTCAAAATCTAAGTCATTAACCATTATGGTAAATAACTTGCATCCTTGTCGCATACATCTCTTCAACTGCATGGCAGAAATCATACACAAAGAGATGGGTCTCTGAATACCAACCACTTCTACCTCACTGCTAGATTTATCAATGCACCTCACTAACTTGCAGTGATAATCTATCACTGCTTGATGAGCATCCAACTAGTCCATACCCAACACTATGTCATAGGATCCTAGGGGTATAATGCGAAGATCCACCGTGGTAGGTAAAGGACCTATCCTCAACTTGCAACCATACACCAGAGAGTCTACTGCTACCCTAGATCCAGAGGCCAATTCCACCTGCCACTTGACATCTTGCTTTGCTGCCACCAACTTGCAATGCTCCACTATAGAAGGGGAAATGAAGGAATCTGAAGCACCAGAGTCGAAAAGAATAGAGACTGTAATACCTCGCAAGACACTTGAAGTCTCCACAATAGTGCCTTGATGCTTTGCTTGGCGATTATCTACCACCACAAATACCCTATGAGACATGCCTGCATCTCCCACAGTTGGTTCTGAAACTGTGGGCCTCTAACCAAATCCTAAAATATTCTTATGTGGACACTGTCTAGCAATATGGCCCTGCTGGCTGCAAGAGAAACATCCTGCTCCTCTACCAAAACCTCCACCGCCTACAGGAACACTCGACTGCTGAAAACATCCTCTATTTACTGCAGACTGTGTGCTCTACGCTGGCTGACTAGCACGATCACGCCTAATTCTTTGCCAACTTCAATCTTTTCTGGACTGGAATCTACTACCATGATAATATTGAGAGTTTCTTGATTTCGTCTGGGAATACTGCTGTTGTTGACCACTCTTAGAAGGTACATGATCACTCCTTGAGTTATTTGCCATTTAAGACTGACTCCCTCGGAACCCAGAACCTGCTCGAGAATCACTACCAATCTGCACACCTGAATGACCCCCCAAGGCCATGGTCAAGTTCTCTTCCTCCAGTCGAGCTTCCTCAACTGCCACCTCTATGGTCTTCGGCTCAAAAACCTGGACTCCTCCACTGATGCGTGCATTCAAACCTCTAATAAAATGTTAAACCAACATGGCTTCATCATTTCCAATGCCTGCATACTGCTTGAGTTCGTAAAATCTACGCTCGTATTGTTCCACTATCATGGCCATCTGTCTCAATCTATGGAACTCATCAGCTCGCCTCTGCTTCCAGTGGTCTGAAAAAAATTGAGCTCTAAACCTTTCTAGGAATAGTTCCCAAGATACTGTGACAATATCTAGATGCAACTTCTGTTCCTCTAGTCGCCACCATGTAGAGGCGAAACCTCTAAGATGCATGATAGCACATCTTGCCTTAGTGTTGCTACCATATGGATGCATAGAAAAACACCTCTCCAAATCAATTAGCCATGTCTCTACCTCCATACCGCTACCAGACCCATCGAAAGTAGGAGGATGGGCTCTCATAAGATCTCGCATGTGGCCTGCAAGAATAGCTTCTTATTTAGCTGTGGTTTCTCTCCTTCTAGGAGATTGTTCTCTATCTCTTACTTCTGACTGGTCCCCCTCCTACCTATGATCTAGATGAGTAAGGACCTCCTCAAGAAGCTGGCGAAGCTGAGCACCCTCTGGCTAACCCTGACTCTCCTGATTCTTGCCCCCACCTTCTTGTGTACTTTCATGAGGGGGACTAGGAGGAGGGCTATTAGCATCCCCTCTTCCATGTCCCCTACCTCAACCATGTCCTCGACCTCCACCCCTAGCCAACTCCCTGATTGCACACCCAAGAACAACTTCAGGTTGCTAGGCGAGGACTACTAATGAAAATATACTTCAGAGATTAAGCAACTAGTATAGCTTAATGGGCTCATTTAAACCTAGAGTACCCACTGTTAAAAACCTGGCTCTGATACCAGATGTAACGCCCTACCCTAAACATCTTAGAGAAAAGTACATTTACGCTATAAGAAACAGGAATTTTTTTTTTGAATAAGATAACAAAGTAATGTTAACTTAACTAATTACACCATTAAACTTACGACATTCTCTCTAAGGATTCAAGGATGCATTACTTACACATTAACTAACATAATTTAACATATATTGCTAACATCAGTATCTGATCTAAATCCAATGCATAAATAAATAACATATTCATATTCATTGCATGTCATCAAAAATATAACCTTCATGATCAAATACATAACTGTAATGTTTTCCTTACACATAGTTGCATCATTACATCAATGACATCTTTTGCCTACATCAAATTACATACATTAAGAATGATCTGGTACACAAGTCAGGTACACAATCATCTTCCTCAACTGGTACAAGTACAATAGTCTGAAACTGAGATAATCCTTTTCTGCACATGAACTCTAACAAGGGATAACCAATGGATAAGATAGCTCTTCCACCCAACCATGTGGAACCCTAAGGTCCACCCCCCAAGATAGGAGTTAACATGAGGTCCCAGACAACAATAGTCAGGTAGACAATGACTAACATGAATGAAGGATGACCAAACTCTGATACAACACATGACAATAACACCACACGACTTCCAGAGGCGATACAAAAACATAAATGGAGAGACCATACAAGGAATGCTAGGTTGCTATAGGGAGAGTGTCATCGCACGGTCCTAGCATGGGTTATCTTGACAGCCTCTCACTAGGTGCCGGCCCCCATCTATGGTTATCCTGACAGCCTCTCACTAGGCGCCGGCCCCATAGAGTGACACATGCGGAATCAACCTTCCTTTCGTGAGGACAAGGAAGTCAATCATGCCGACTAGGCCTTCTCAACCCATCCTTAGCCTAAACGAGCACTACAGGCCTGGGTGAGGAAATCCATTAATCTTGTTTAATGTGAAATCTACCCTTAACCCCCTAGTTCATTTTAGGATATCACTTGATTACTCCACTTTCAACGGGTTATCCTGACTGCTACTTTGGGCGCCGGCCCCTACATTGAAAGCCACTCTCCTTGTTAACACCTAGTAAACCCTAACCATCAAATAGAACATCATAACAATTAATATTCATGTCCACTACAAGGCATTGACCCTCTTGCATACCAAACATAATCATGAAAACACCATTCATAAACCAATGCCTGTAGCATTATGATTCATTACTCTTTTACAAATTTCAAGTCTCCCCATAAGACAATTACGACTAAATGGACACAATATATTTACAAAATAATAAAGTACCTCATCCAGAGAATAGTACCACCACAAAATGCATTCCCAACTTAGACTATTCTTCTTCGATGATATAATATGTCTCATACTTAACTAAAACAACATGCCCATTATAACATCGTAATTCTTAACATGTTTCCATATGTTACATGTAATTAAAACATGACATCCTAAGCCTCTGGAATCAAAACTGGACTACTTACAATTCAACCCATTACAACCAATGTGCCAAAACACTACAAGTTTACTTAAATTATGGGATTCAATCAATACTCTAGAGCTAATACTAAAAACTCCCTCTCATAACATGGTATATACACCTTCTTTATACCGATATATCAATTCTATTTAACCACCATCTCAATTTACAACAATTATTTAATCATATTGATTGCCATTTAATTTGTATTAATACAAAACAATCTAATTTATCAGCATACTTTTATTTGTAGTTCGATGCTCCAATCTGATATATTCCAATATTCTAATCTAAATAATTTACATAACTAAACTATAATTTTTCCTACTATTACAATTTAAAATTGTCATATAATCCTATTAACGGGATAACATGTTTACATGTAAGTACAACTTTAAAATTTATCATTGTATTTATGAAGAACTAAGAGACAATGAAGGTTGTATTTCCTAGCATGAAAATACAATACCTTTGTCTAACTGTTATGTGCACTAATCTTAGGTTTAAATAGGATAATTATATACTGCTTTTGTTGTCAATGAGGTGTAAAATTGTTATTGGCTATTTGACCATTGAACGATTTAATATTTAAGCTGAGAGAGGTTAATTGTAGCATATCACACGGCATAAACAAAATGAAAGTTAAAGCCCTAATATTACCTAAACCCTAAATTTACTTATCAACTATAGATTTGTTTGAAAAGACTTTAGAAACTTGCATCAATAAATCCACAAGTGTAAAGCCGGATTCCTCAACCTACAGTGACGCTAAGAAGGGAGCCTTGGATCAGAAATGGATATCCATCAATGTTCTTTATGTCAATCATTGGAATGGCCATTAAAATTTTTCTAGAAATCTGAAAGATATTCAAACGCTAAACATAGTCGGAAGATAGATGAACACTCGGTAATGTTAATGTTTATAACCCTGAGGATATATATATATAGATCCTTTAATTTATCTTCAACATATCACCAATCACCAAGAGTTTGATTCAATTCAGGTGTCAAAATACTTTCCCAGCTTATTCCGCCATTGGTACTATTCAATATATGATTTTCAATTATGCCTGTGTGATTTTTGTACAAGCAAAAGTAAATCTAATCGTTGTTTGATTAGGATTCTCAAAAGAATTGAATTTTTGTTCAAATTAAATTTGTATGTGAAGGGCGAAAATGTGAGGATGCTTGGATTCAAGATGTATTTCACGTTTTTCTTTTCTATTTCAGATGCATGAGTACATGGTCTAGTCTATACATGACAGTGAATTGTCTGCATATTAGACT
The DNA here is from genome assembly GCA_027924645.1 of Cunninghamia lanceolata. Lineage (NCBI taxonomy): Eukaryota > Viridiplantae > Streptophyta > Pinopsida > Cupressales > Cupressaceae > Cunninghamia > Cunninghamia lanceolata. Next base: position 609,967 of record BSBN01001363.1, read on the forward strand.
AGTCATAATTTCTTTCTCTCGGTGAGTCAAGTTTTTGTTTTCAACGTGGCTGGTCATTCCGATTGTCTCAAAATTTTCTTCCATTTGGATTTGTATAGAAACAGACGTGTTGTCCAGCGTTGAATTTTGAGAGGCCCTGAGCTGGTCACTTTTTCACCTTCGGGCAGGTTTCACTGATAGAACAATTAATGAATTTAGAAAGTTTTTGGGTGTGAATCTTTTGTTTACGGTGTGAAACAACTTGAGCCATAATGTGTGAATCATTTACCTATGCAGAGAATAAAATGCTCATTTGTAACTAATGAGGATGATTTAACGGCCTTAATAGAAGAAAGATAAATATATTCTTGAGTTCTAATTTAAAATCTAACACATCCCTAATTATAAATATTGGTCTCTATTCTTTGAATGATTAGAAAGTAATGTCTTCGATAGAGATAAAGGTGCATAAGAAGGAAAATTTCTAGTGTGAAACATTGGCGAAGGGAACATAGTAAAAGTGCATGAATTATTTGACCTAATGCCTCACAAGCAACATGGAAAGCAATAATTGCATAATATGCACAAAATGGATTCGCAAGGATGATCTAAAAATCTTTAAATCCTAACACAGAATCATTTAAACTATTAAAATCATACTAATTTTTTAAAAATTATCCTACAAAAATCGAATTAACATACCCGGATTGATTTACCACCAGTTCCAACTTTTCCTTTCTCTCGATTTTTGAACCCTCCTATCCAGGCAAAAACCCCCCCTTTTAAAAAAAGATTTTGGTAACCAATTTATGGGAAAACTAACTGTCATGTACCAGAACTAACATCAAATTCATTAAATCCATGACAGGATAATTTGACTTAATTAATTCAAAGCAATGGTTAAATTATTTACACATTATTATTATTATTATTATTATTATTATTATTAAATTAACATTATAAATATATATTAATTTTTACAACTATAATTTATTTATATAGATTTATATATATATTTAATATTGTTTTCTAACAGCTAAATTAACTAAGGCATCAAGCCAAATCAAATAAAATGCCAACCTAATCATTTAATCACACGACTAAACCTTAACAACACCAACTGACCATTAATTGGAAACACAATGTGAACTCACATCCCAACCAACCTCAACTAGCAGGGTAACTAGATGCGATGCTCATCCTCATCACAGATGATGGGTTAGGGCATGGGACCTTATGTAACTCCAAACAACTATTCCATTGGCGAAGGCACGCTCAAACCTGGTAAATCAGGTGGAGTCGGTGCCTAGTACCTGCATCCTACAGCAAGTACACGGTTAACATAACAAGATATATATATCCACATGCAGTTGTCTAGTGAATAGAAATTGCAGTGGGGTAGGGTACTCGAGAGCGAGTAATACGACACTGTTCCATTCACGTTCCAGTATAAATAAATCACTACAAGATTTCTAGTTACTTATCAACAACATAAAACAATCAATTATCTTACCATCAAATATAGCAATTAATATCAAAACATCTAAAACATCTAGTTTATTTATCAATTGTAAAGGATGGAATAACAAAATCCAATATCCACAACTATTATCATATGATTAGTTCCATAATGAATTAACAAAACAACAAAGGATCCATCATCAGCTAATCTAAGATACTGTCAAAATGTCAAAATCTGATAAGCATCTATCAATCAGACAGACGACAAGGTGAGGGGCACTACAGAATGATCAATAGAATAATAGAATTTCATAATAATATGATAATAGAATAAAAGAATGATAGAATTAAATATTGATAGAATACTAGATTTATAAAATAATAGAATGATAGAATATTAGAATAATAGAATTCTAGAGCAATGAATGAAGAATTTTCATAACATCCATGAGGCCGCAGCAGCCTATGGAACCCATCAGCCGCGCACATCCCCTTCAAGCTGAACAGCAGCCACAAAACGTCCTCTAAGTTGCCTGAACTTCCTTCTTGAGATCTTCCCTTCTGCTGTGAAGTTTGATCACGAGGTTCACCATACTACCCAACCTTGTCTCTTCAAAGAATGGTAGAATGGTAGAATATTAGAATTGTAGAATAATAGAATTATAGAATGAAAGAATGATAGGATAATAGGTTCACAGAGTAATAGAATGATAGAGTTATAGATTAATAGAATGAATATTGATAGAATAATAGAATTGTAAATGATAGAATGAAACATTAATAGCACAATAGCCTTATAGTATAATAGAATGATAGAATTATATAATGATAGAATGAAAGAATCATAGAATAATAGAATTGTTGAATAATATAATGTTAGAATAATCTAGACTTAATGAATTACAAAATGATGGAACTATACAATAATAGAATTGTAAAATAATACAATAATAGAATTATAGAATTATATAATTAAAGAATGATAGAATAATAGATTTATAGATTTATAGAATGATAGAATGATAAAATGATAGAATAATAGAATGACATAATTATTAACTCATAGAACGATAGAATTATTGAATGATAGAATGATAGAACAATAGATTTATAAAATAATAGAATAATAGAATAATAGAACTGTAGAATTGTAGAATAATAGATTTATAGAATGATAGACCGAAATAATGATAGAATAAAAAATGATAGAATAATTGAATAATAGAATTGTAGAATGATATGATAATAGAATGACAGAATGAAAGAATGATAGAATAATAGATAAATAGAGAATAATAAATTTATATAATAATAGAATTATAGAATGATAGAATGAAAGAATGATAGAATAATAGAATAATACAATTGTAGGATAAGAGAGTTATAAAATGATAGAATAATAAATTTAGAGAATAATAGAATGATAGAATTATGGAATGATAGAATGAAAGAATGATAGAATAATTATTGAACTACCAAAAGTCATGATTTCAACCTGTGGTGATTTAATTCTACAACTACCATGATTACAAATGGTTCAACTCCCTCAACTAGAAGTATAAAAAGGAGGTTGGTTCTTTTTGTTTGGGGGTTGGGTTGGTTGGTGATTGTTGTAGAAGAAAGTATTGTCTGTAAGGATTATAGATTGATTTGAATTGTGTAATTTATATTCCTAATGTTATTATATCAAATGTGAATCTATGATATCAATAAATTTACATCGCTTTGTGTTGTTCTGTGAAAGTTGTTATTTTGGTTGCTAGATTCTGGTAGTTTGATAACACCCACAAATCTAGACAACATTAAGTGATATCAAAGCCCAATTTGGGTTGCGTCAAAAAGAAGGAATCCTAAAGAATTTTGTTGTGGGTTCAAATAAGAAGTAGAAGACCTACAACTATAGGGAATTCGTGAGACATGGCACATGGACGATGAGGGCGAAGAGGAGCACTAAGAGTTAGTGATGTAGAAGTTGTAGAGATGCCGGAAGGAAATACAGCAAGATTAGATGATATGGAAGCAACACAAAGAAGAGGAGTATATGTGGACGACATCAGTGAGGATGAGAATGAAGAACTAGAAATTGAGATAGAGGATGCAGATAGAAATGAACTAGAGAGAAGATTTTTACAAGCAATATCAAGAATCAATAGCAAACCCATATTGGATGCACCAAGTTATCATGGAAATCTAAGTCTAGAAGAGTTAATTGAATGGATTTCAGAGATGGATAAATATTTTGATTTTGAATCAATAGATGATCTGAAAAGGGTGAAATTTGCTTGCATGAAATTGAAAGAACATGTATCCTTATGCTGGGATCATGTGAAAATAGAAAGGCATAGAAAGGGTAAGGAGAAAATCAAATTGTTGGATAGAATGGTCAAAAAATTCAAGGCTAAATTTCTACCAACTGACTATCAAATAAGTTTGTTCAAGAAACTACAAAATTTTAAGCAAAAGGAAAAGAATGTGCATGAGGATGTACAAAAGAATTATATAGGTTGGATATCAATGTTGGACATGTAGATTATGATGCTGAGAAAGTGTCAAGGTATCTTAATGGTTTACATTATTCAATTTGAGATGAAATTAGTATGTTCAAATACTAGTTCGAATACAAATTGTAGAATAAGCTTATTAGTATGCTTTGATGGCAAAAGCAAAATTGGTGAGAAAATAAAATAATTTTAGAGGTAGAGGTAGATTTTCACATGGAAGGGGACAATCCATTGGTGGCAGAGGCTAGCAAAACAAACAAGGAGAAACTAACACCTCTCAAACAAGCACCTAGGATAATAAGGGAAGAGGAGATTATTTTACAGAGGAAGAGGAGATTACTCCAGAGGTAGGGGATATTTTGGAAGAGGTAGAGGAAGAGGATTCATGAGTACATGTTACTAATGAGGATTCATGAGTACTTCGTCTTGGCACTTTTTCGGGGCTTGAAACTTTCATCTTGGCCTTCAAAATGGCAATTTAGTTTTTTTTCTAGATTTTTAAAAAGTTGCTTTTTTAATAACTTGAAACTCATGTTTCAAATTTAGAATATTAGTTGGCTGTTCATCCTACCTTAGTTTTTGGAAGCTTTTGGGAAAAAATAGGATTCTCAAGATATGATTTTAAAATTACCTAAAATAGTAAAATCTGACAATTGTCGAAATCTGCCAAAAAAGGTAATTTTTTGTTTTTTGTTTGTTTTTTTTGTTTTTCTTGGATATAAGAGATTTTTCTTTCATTGTAGGAGCAGAGTTGATTAGTAGAAGTTTTTTTGTGTTCCAGCTTCCAAATCTTTGGCTCTCATATGTTTAATGGCACAATTCTATTAAGTGTATGTTGTGGGCTGCATCAATTTCCAATGTTTGTTCAGGGGTGTCCAGGCCCCCTCGTCAGTCCCTTGAGGATTAGTCTCGCCTCTACTTGCCACATCATTATTAGACCCAACTCAGTACAAAAATGTTACAAGCCCAAGGCAAGGCGCGGTGGGCAACGCTGGGCGGAGTCGCAATGCTCCTGTCTCTCTTGGGGGTTAGGGCTAGGGGATACCTCTAGGTTAAATATATATATATATATATGTTTTTTTTTTAAAATTACTACAAGTAGGTTGTTAAAATTAGAGATGACACTACTTAGAAGTTTTAAAACAATATATCAAAACACATCCAATTTTTTTCAAAATTATATGGTGCACTAGAGGAAAGAGTCATCTCCAAGAGGGTATAATTGGTTTTGTGAAAATGATAAAAAATAATTAAAAAGTTGACGTGGAATGAAAACTATCAGATTCTATAAAGTGTGACTTTAAAATGATATTACAAAGAAAATATGCATTGAAAATTGATTTTTTTTTCTCCATGCACTAGATATTGAACTCCTCTATTTGGGAAAAAAATTAGGGAAAAATAAGATTGTTTGCTCTATTTTTTGTGACGTGGACTCAGTCAATTTTCCTGAAATTTTAAGCAATTCAAAATTTGCTCTTAAATTTTAAAAAAAATGTCAAAGTAACGTTTTAATTTTTTTTAAAAATTACAAGCATAAAATTCATCAAGAGATTTACATTTCATTAGTTTACATCGTTTCGAAATTCAAAACATAAATGCCACTTTTATGAGGTCGAAGTTCAGAATTTTTTTTGTTGTTGGCCACTTCCTTTATAAAGTGTGACAGGTTTGTGCTTTTACCCTAATAGAATTGTAAAATAATTCAATAATAGAATAATAGAATTAAAGAATTAAAGAATGATAGAATAATAGATTTAGAGAATAATAGAGTGATAGAATGAGAGAATGATTGAATAATAGAATTGTAGAATGATAGAATGAGAGAATGATAGAAGAATAGAATTGTAGAATAATATAGTTACAGAATAATAAAATGAAAATATTATAGAATAAAACTTTTATAAAATAATAGAATGATAGAAATGTAGAATAATAGATTAATATAATAATAATAATAGAATTATAAAATTACAAAATGATAGATTGAAAGAATGATAGAATAATATAATTATAGATTAATAGAATATTTGAATTATAAAATGATAGAATGAAACAATAATAGAGTAATAGAAATTTGGAATAATATAATAATAGAATGATTGAATGAAGGAATGATATAGTAATAGATTATAGAATAATAGAATGATAGAATAATAAAATGATAGAATAATAGAATGATAATATTATATAATGATAGAATGGAAGAATGTTAGAAAAATACAATTGTAGAATGATAGAATGAAAAATGTTGGAATAATTTAATAAAAGAGTTATAGAATGATGGAACTATAGACTTGAATATAACTATAAAATAATACAATTTTAGAATCAAAGAATGATCTAGAATAATAGATTTATAGAATAACAGAATGATAGAATTATAGAATGATATAATAATAGGTTTATAGAATAATAGAATGATATTGTTATAGAATCATAGAATGAAAGAATTTTAGAAAAATAGAATTATAAAATAATACAATAATAGAATTACAGAAGGAAAGTATGATAGAATAATAGAATGATTGAATAAAAGAATGATAGAACAATAAATTTATAGAATAATAGAATGATAGAATTACATAATGGTATAATAATAGAATGAAAGAATGATAGAATAGTAGATTTATAGAATTATAAAATGAAAGAATGATAGAATGAAAGAGTGATAAAATGAAAGAATGATAGAAAATAGATTTAAGGAATAATAGAATTTTAGAACTGCAAAAATGATAGAATGAAAGAATTGTAGAGTAATAGAACTATAGATTAATCGAATAATGGAATTATACAATGATAGAATGAAAGAATGACAGAGTAAGAGATTAATAGAATAATAAAGTGATAGAATTGTATAAGAATAGAATGAAAGAATGATGGATTAATAGAATTGTAGATTAATAGATCTATACAACATGATAGAATGAAACAAAATTATAGAATAATTTAATATTTATAGGATAATAGAATGATAGAATAATAGATTTATATAGTAATAGAATGATAGAATTATAAATGACAAAATGAAAGAATGATAGACTAATATAATTATAGAATAATAGAATGAAAAAATGATAGAATAATAGATTTATACAATAATAGAATTTTAGAATTATAAAATGGTAGAATGAAAGAATGATAGAGTAATAAAACTTTAGATTAATAGAATAATATAATTATACAATGATGGAATAATGGAATGATAAAATACTAGATTTATACAATAATATAATGGTAGAAATAAAGAATGATAGAAGGAAACAATGATAGAAAAATAGAATTGTAGAATACTAGTATAACAAAATAATAAAATGATAGAATGAAAGAATGGTAGAATAATAGATTTCTAGAATAATAGAATGATAGAATGAAGCAACAATAGAGTAATGAAATTGTAGAATAATAATATGATATAATGATAAAAATGAGAGAATGACAGAATAGTAGAATACTAGAATTGTAGAGTAATAGAATTGTAGATTGATAGAATGGAAGAATGGTAGAATACTAGAATTGTAGAATTATAGAATTATAGAAAAAAAGAATGATAGAATAATAGATTCATAGAATAATAGAATGAGAGTTATAGATTAATAGAATGAAATAATGAGAGAATAATAGAATTGTAAAATGATAGAATGAAACATTAATAGAACAATAGCCTTATAGTATAATAGAATGATAGAATTATATAATGATAGAATGAAAAACTTATAGAATAATAGAATTGTTGAATAATTCAATAATAGAATTACAGAACGAAAGAATGATAGAATAATAGAATGATAGAATATAAGAATGATAGAATTATAGATTTATAGAATGATAGAAAAATAGATTTATGGAATAATAGAATGACAGAATTATATAATGGTAGAATAATAGGTTTATAGAATAATAGAATGATATAATTTTAGAATCATAGAATGAAAGAATGATAGAATAGTAGATTTATAGAATGATAAAATGTAAGAATGATAGAATGAAAGAGTGATAGTATGAAATAATGATAGAAAATTAGATTTAAGGAATAATAGAATTTTAGAATTGCAAAATGATAGAATGAAAGAATTGTAGAGTAACAGAACTATAGATTAATTGAATAATAGAATTATACAATGATAGAATGAAAGAATAATAGAATCATAGATTAATAGATCTATACAACATGGTAGAATGAAACAATTATAGCATAATTTAATATTTATAGAATAATAGAATGATAGAATAATAGATTTATTTAATATAATAATAGAATGATAAAATAATAGATTTATACAATAATAGAATGTTAGAATTATAAAATGGTAGAATGAAAGAATGATAGAGTAAGAAGACTTTAGAATAATATACAATGATAGATTAAAGGAATGATGGAATAATATATTTATAGAATAATATAATGGTAGAAATATAGAATGATAGAAGGAAATAATGATAGAATAATAGAATTGTAGAATACTAGTATAACAGAATAATAGAATGATGGAATTATAGAATGATAGAATGAAGGAACAATAGAGTAATGGAATTGTAGAATAATAGTAGGATATAATGATAAAAATGACAGAATGATAGTATAATATAATTGCATAATAATATGATAATAGAATAAAAGAATGAGAGAATGAAATATTGATAGAATAATAGATTTATAAAATAATAGAATGATAGAATATTATAACAATACAATAAAGGAATGATATAATAAAAGAATGATAGAATAATAGATTTATATAATAATAGAATGATAGATTTGTAGAATTATAGAATTATAGAATTATAGATTGATAGAACAATAGATTTATAGAATAATAGAATGATAGAATTATAGGGTGAAGAATAATAAAACAAAAGAATTGTAGTTCATAATAGAATGATAGAATGAAACAATCATAGAATAAAAGATTTATAAAATAATATAATCTAGTAGACATATAGAATGATAGAAGGAAACAATGATAGAATAATGGAATTGTAGAATACTAGTATAATAGAATGATAGAATGAAAGAATGGTAGAATAATAGATTTCTAGAATAATAGAATGATGGAATTATAGAATGGTAGAATGAAAGAACAATAGAGTAATGGAATTGTAGAATAATATTAGTATGGTATTATGATAAAAATGAAAGAATGATCAATAGAATAATAGAATTTCATAATAATATGATAATAGAATAAAAGAATGATAGAATGAAATATTGATAGAATAATATATTTATAAAATAATAGAATGATAGAATATTAGAACAATAGAATTCTAGAGCAATGAATGAATGAATGAATAATAACATCCACAAGGCTGCAGCAGCCTATGGGACCCATCAGCTGTGTACATCCCCTTCAAATGGAACAACATCCACAAAATGTCCTCTAATTTTGGTGTAGGAACACGTTGTCTATGGAGCAGGAGTCATATTTTGTTTTGTTTTCAATAAGGCTTTTAATCCATCTCATGTTTGTAATAAAGTCAATTTGGTCACTAGACCTATGTAGACCATGTTTTGGTCAAATTGATGTAATCACACAAGGAAAACATGTAGTTTTCTTGTGTTAGGAAAAATCCAATGGCTAACTATTTTCAAATCAGTTTTGCATGGTTGGAGGATGTAAACTACTGTCTCAAGCCTTTTGTAGGTAAGCAGTGTGATGTAATGAAGCATGCTTGAAGAGGAATGAATGAACGAAGAACTGGATTTTTAGGTGTTGGATATTATTCTTTTTGCATATTCTCTGTGATTGTTACTAGAAACATCCATGCAGTAAAGTAGTTTCTGTCTGATAGTATTCTGGTGTCTTGTAAAGTTAGAAGTTTGTAAAATATTGTTAATTTTGCAGAGACTGGTCTAAAACCACAAACTAGGGTTTGGTAAACAAATGAAGTGTTATTCCTCTGTCCACTAAAAGTATTCCCATTCTCAGTGTGATGGAGGAATACAGTACATATTTTGTGTTTTTTTGTTGTTCTGGTTCAGACACCCAAGAATCCATGGAGTTCGCCATAAGTCGACTAGGCATCTCTATGTGACTAGTTGTAGAAGTGATAGAAAAAGTATTATTGAGAAGTGGCCAAGTTGGCGAGTGGTCAAGTGTTCACAGAGGGTGTCCATACTATCGAGCCTTTGTTTCTGTGTGTTGGTTTGGTGTCTGCGTACTCGTAGACTAACTAAAGTACCATCGGCATAAGTTTCATATTATTTCATTGAATATATAATTCGTGTGTATATCGCTAATGTATGTTGAGAACATTTCATGTGTATATCGCTAATGTATGGGAGTATCATTTCGTGTGTATCCTACACTAGCATGTCGAGGTTGTATGTTGCGATGGTACATTGAGAATATACATTTCATATGATACAAGAGATGATTGGCCACAATGGTGGAATTGAATAAATGTTGAGGGCACAACCTTCATTGGATACAAATGGTGACCGACGATAGTAAGTTGGGTGAAGCACATACAATTTGATTGGTATTAGAGTGGTCGATGTGTATTGGTAGAGTAGTTTTCAAACTCACCGATGAGTTAAATCACACCGAAGGAAGGGCCCCACCAAATGTATATTGCAAATGTATATTTGAGAATGCATGTTGAAACATACATTGTGTTAGATACAAGAAGGTGACTAGGTGTAGTGGGGAACCAGTGCATATGGACTGTAGTCCACCAGTGATAGCAAATGAAGTGATGTATATGGGTTACCTTGAATCAAGCATCGGTATATCAGCATATTGAATCCTGAAGCAGGCCGATAGCTATTGTCTGGCTGACAGAGGTAAGACTAACCATTATGGTTAAGTCAAGTGGAACATAACCGGCATCGGTGTATCGATAGAAGCTTGGAAGAATCTGCTGATAGAGAAAGTCTCTCCGAAGACAAGTGGAGTTGGCTATCAGAAAGAGTTGGGGGATCGGTAGGAGTTGTAAGGTGGCCAATGCAGATATGTTTGGCCGATGAGTGAGGATCGCCAAGACATAGGCCACATCTCGCCGATCAAGTTTGTTGTTCTTTTCCCATTTCCACTGTGTGCTCTGCATCATATTAGTATCAGAGCCAATATTTTGAATTGGAGCCATGTATGTCAGACAAGGAGGAAGAAATAGAAATTGAGGCTAGCACAATGCCTCCCAAGTCTATGAGCAAAGCAGCCATCCAGAAGATGGTAGAGGAGATGCTCGAAGAAAGACTGAAAGAAGAGAGATCCAAGGGTAAGAATAAAGAGAATGGAAGTACTTCTAAGTCAGAAGAAGAAGAAGAAGAGGCAGAAAAGAATCCTCAAGGAGAAGGTATGTCTGCAGATCAAAAGGCATTCTTGAAAGCACTCAAAGGTGCTCATGGAGATAGTGGCGATCCAAAGATGGATGTTCCTACATTAAATGGGAAACTAGATGGAGATGCCCTCATGGATTGGATTGAAGCCATGTGTAACTACTTTGACTTCAAGGAGTATAGTGACAGTAAGAAGGTCAAGTTTGCTAAGACCATGTTGAGAGGTTCTACCTTAGTTTGGTGGAACTATACACAAGGTGAAAGGGAGAAAGTTGGAAAGAATCCTATCACCAAATGGAGTAGAATGGTGGCCATGCTGAGAGACAAGTTCATGCCATCTGATTATGAGTTGCAGACCATTAGAAAGTTTTATCATCTTAGACAAAAGGATATGGATGTGGCTACATATACTGAAGAATTTCATAGATTGAGCATGAGAGCTAATCACAAGGAAGATGAGAAAGTGATGGTGGCTAGATATCTTGATGGTTTGAGATATAACATATAAGATGAATTCAGTATGGTGGTTCCTAAAACAATGGATGAGTGTTTTCAATTGGCCTCTAGGGCTAAAGAAAAGTTGAAAAGAAAGGGTGATCAAAACACCAGAGGAAGAGGTGGTAAAAATAATAGAGGAAGAGGTAGTTTTGGTAGAGGACAGTCAAGTAGAAATGAAAATTCAAGTCAACAAGAGTCTCATTCTGATGTAGAACATAGAGGTGGTTTCAGAAGTTGGAGAAGACCTAATGGCAGAGGTAGAGGTGGTGGTGCAGGTAGAGGACCTAGAGTTTTCACTGGAAGATGCTATGGCTGCAATCAAGTAGGCCATACTATAAGCAAATGCCCTAAGAAGGCATCTAGTTCCCATGATGGTGGGAGAAGGAATAAGCTATTGAAAGATGATGATTGCTAGAGTGTGAATTCACCAATTAGTAGTGTTGCACCAGTCCTGGAAGGAGAGAGCATGATGATCAAGAGAACCTTGATGAAGATGCCATTGAAGTAGGAGCCCCCACAGAGAAAGACTCTCTTCAGAACCCAAGGTAAAGTGTATGGTAAGCTTTGTAAAATCATTGTTGATTTAGGTTCTACTAAGAATGTAGTGTCTACTAAAATGGTAGAGAAATGTAAGTTGAAAAGGCTGCCCCATGTTAGTCCTCATAAGATTTCTTGGTTGAATAAGAATCAAAATTACATGGTAGAAGAACAAATGTGGGTTGAGTTTGAGATAGGTGATTATAAGGATAAGATACTATGTGAGATTATTCCTATGGATTCTTGTCACCTTCTTCTTGGATGTCCATGGCAGTATGATGTGAAGGCACAACATGATGGTGAGAAGAACACATATCTCATCACCAAGAATGGAAGAAAGTTTAGGATGGATCCTTCGCTAGAATAGATTGGAGAGAAGAGTAATGACACCAATGTCATGTTGGTTAGTGGCAAAGAGTTCTTATAGCTCATGAAGGAGGAGGATACCCAAGGGTATGCTTTGATAATGAGGTCTGTAGATGCATCAGGTCAACAAGACAAAAAGTAGGAGGTTCCACTGGAAGTGGAACAATTGTTGGACAAGTACCAAGATCTTGTGGTAGAGGATACTCCTAACTCCTTACCACCTATGAGAGACATAAGTCATCAAATTGACTTGATTCTAGGTGCCACATTGCCTAATAAGGCTGCCTACAAGTTGACACCATAGCAGAATGAAGAGGTGAGTAGACAAATTCAAGAACTCTTGGAGAAAGGATTGATTAGAAAGAGTCTTAGTCCATGTGCAGTCCCTAGTGTACTTGCTCCAAAGAAAGATGGAAAGTGGAGACTATGTATAGATTCAAGGGCTATTAATAATATCACAATAAGGTAGATTCCCTATGCCAAGGATTGAGGATCTTTTGGACTATCTTGGTGGGTCATGTTATTATTCCAAGATTGATTTGAAATCTGGTTATCATCATATTAGAATTACGCAGGGAGATGAATGGAAGACTGCCTTCAAGACAAATGAAGGTCTCTATGAGTGGCTTGTCATGCCATTCGGCCTTAGTAATGCTCCAAGCACATTCATGCATTTAATGAATGAGGTACTTGTTGAATTCATTGGAAAATTTGTAATTGTTTATCTTGATGATATACTTGTTTTCAGCAAGACAAAGGAAGAACATCTGAAGCATCTTGGATAGGTGATGAGGAAGTTACATGAGAATAAGTTGATGATCAACTTGGATAAATGTGAGTTCATGAAAATTAAACTTGTGTACTTAGGTTTTGTGATTTCCAATGGTTGTTTGAAGATGGACCCCACAAAGGTTGAGGCTATTCTCAATTGGCCTACTCCTAAGACAGTGGGAGATGTTAGAAGTTTCCATGGCTTGGCAACTTTTTATAGGAAGTTCATTAAAGGTTTCAATCACGTAAGTGCTCCTATTCTTAATACCATCAAGGGTGGCATAAAGTGTAAATTCCAATGGACAAAGCAAGTTGATGATAGCTTTGAATTGTTGAAGAGGAAAGTGGTTGAATTACCTACATTGGCGGAATGTGATGCAAGTCAGCAAGAAATAGGTGCTATTCTCAGTTAGGATGGACATCCAGTAGCATTTTTTTCAGAGAAGTTGAATGAGGCTAAACAAAGGTATTCTACCTATGACCTAGAGCTGTATGCAATGGTGCAAGCTCTCAAAAAGTGGAGACACTATTTGCTGCCCAAAGAATTTATTGTTTTTACTAATAACCATGCTCTTAGCTTACTAAATAGTCAAGAAAAGTTGAACCATAGGCATGTCAAGTGGATGGAACAATTGTAAGCCTGTACCTTCACTATTAAGCATAAAAAGGGTGTTGCCAACAAAGTAACTGATGCTTTAAGTAGAAGGATGCTGGTCATATAGGAAGTGCAGATGGAAAGCATGGGGATAGATTGTTTGAAGGAGTTATACAAGGAGGATGCATATTTCAAGGCTGCTTATGAAGTTTGTACTAATTTGGTTAACACTTTTCATGGTGAATATTCAGATTTTGTGTTGCAAGAAGGTCTCCTATTCAAAGGCAATTTGCTTTGTGTTCCTAAATGTTCAATGAGGGATAACATCATCAAGAAGAAGCACAATGGAACCTTAGGAGGACATTTTGGGTTGGACAAGACTTTAGAACAAGTCACTAGATTCTACTATTGGCCAAAAGTACAGTCAGATGTAAGGAGATATGTTGCAAGTTGTACCATATGTGAAAAGGCCAAAGGTATGTCTTCTAATGCTAGTTTGTACCAACCACTTCCTATTCCCAACAAGCCTTGGGAAAGCATTAGTATGGATTTTGTCCTTGGTCTTCCTAAGACAGCAAGGGGTGTGGATAGTGTTTTTGTCATTGTGGACAGATTCAATAAGATGGCTCATTTTGTGCCATGCAAATGCACAAATGATGCATCTCACATTGCTGGTCTCTTTTTTAGAGAAGTGGTTAGAATCCATGGTTTACCCCTTTCAATTGTCACTGATAGAGACTCCAAGTTTGTTGGTCATTTTTGGAGAACCTTATGGAGAAAATTGGGCACACAATTATCTTTCTCATCAGCCTACCATCCCCAAACTGATGGTAAGACTGAGGTTGTTAATAGGTCCTTCAGAAAGCTGCTCAGATGCCTTACCAAATAGCATGGGTTGGCATGGGATTTGGTGATCAGTCAAGCTGAGTATGCTTACAATGATTCGAGGAATAGAAGTACTGGGAAGAGTCCATTTGAAATTGTTTATGGTTTCTATCCAAGAGGACCACTTGAACTCAAAGACCTACAAGGTTGGGATAAGAGGAGTGCTCTAGGAAAAGATTTTGCTGCCACCATGAAGGCAGTTCATGATCAAGTCAAAGTTCAGCTGGAGAAAATAGTCTCCAAATACAAGGATAGAGCAAATCTCAAAAGAAGAGATGTACAATTCAAGGTGGGAGATTTGGTGATGGCCTATCTAAGAAAGGAAAGGTTGCCTAAAGGACAACCAACCAAACTTCTGATGAAGAAAATAGGACCATGCAAGGTAGTTCATAAGTTTGGTCCAAATGCTTATGAGATAGAATTACCATCTGATCTTGGTATTTCTCCCATATTCAATGTTACAGACCTTTTTCCATTCAAACCTCCATTGAATGCTACAGATGGATCAGAGACTGTGATTGAAGATGAAGACTGGATCAGAGATTTACCTCCAAGTAAGCCTTTATAGTTGGAATGCATCTTAGATTCCAAGGTTGTCAAGAAGACAAGGAAGGGTGTGTACAAGGAGTTCTTGGTCAAGTGGCAGGATCTTCCTGATTCAGAAGCTACATGGATGAGTGAAGCAGATATTCTAAAGCATAGGAAGACACTTTAGCAATTAGAAACTCAAGGGACTTGAGTTTTTCCTACAAGGGGAGTATGGTGCAAGAGTACCTTCTCTATGGAGCAGGAGTCATATTTTGTTTTGTTTTCAATAAGGCTTTTAAGCCATCTCATGTTTGTAATAAAGACAATTTGGTCACTAGACCTATGTAGACCATGTTTTGGTCAAATTGATGTAAGCACACAAGGAAAACATGTAGTTTTCTTGTGTTCAGAAAAATCCAATGGCTAACTATTTTCAAATCAGTTTTGCATGGTTGGATGATGTAAACTACTGTCTCAAGCCTTTTATAGGTGAACAGTGTGATGTAACGAAGCATGCTTGAAGAGGAGTGAACGAACAAAGAACTAGATTTTTGGGTGTTGGATATTGTTCTTTCTGAGTATTCTCTATAATTGTTACTGGAAACATCCATGTAGTAAAGTAGTTTCTATCTGATAGTATTCTGGTGTCTTGTAAAGTTAGAAGTTTGTAAAATATTGTTAATTCTGCAGAGACTAGTCTGAAACCCCGAACTAGGGTTTGGTAAACAAATGAAATGTTATTCCTTTGTCCACTAAAAGAATTCCCATTCTCAGTGATGTAGAGTGGCACAAGGGAAGCAACACACAAGGGTTTACTCTATTGTCCTTTTCCCACTCACCCACTTCAACTAGCCTTCAACCTCCCAACCAACCAAAGGCACATTCAAGGCATAAGAAGGATTTGATGTCCAGACTATTGTACAACCCCTAAGGCTTCTTCAACACCTTAAGACAGATCAACAAACACCTTCTATGCAGTTGGTTTGATCCCCAACTTCCCAAAACTCTCCAACCTATACTTTGACTAGTAAGGCTACTAGCCCTCCAAACTAGGTTTTCTCATCAAAACTTGACAAAATCCCAAATGACTAGGCAAGTAAATGATGTTTTTAGATACCCTTTATGGGACCCTATCAAACTCCCAAGTCTCCTATTCCAACTCTACTCCAGCAATCCAGAACACTCATTAGGTCTCTAGGCCTAATTGATCAATTTAGGGCTAGGTTACAAAGCAAGTGCTCAAAATTGGGTGCATAGATCAAGGGTAGGAATTTGGAATGTCTCTATCATGCCTAAATAACTCAAAACCATCATTCATTCACTGACCCTATCAGGATTCTATCATCTACAACCTCAAATAGCATGAATTTGGTCAAATACAAGGAAATACTTGACCTAGGGCATCACCTTAAAATTCAAAAATAGTCTCTCCCAGCCAAATGCTTTTGGAATCCTATAGAGTACATCCCTAGCTTGCATTTCACCATTTTTTATGAATTTTCACAAGTAGGAATGCATTCTAGGGCCCAATTTCTATGACTGCACTAGAAAACAGGGTTTCTAGACCAGTTTTGAAAGAAAATTCAATAACTTTTGACTCCGACTACTTCAAGACCTCAAACTAGTTGCATTTGAACTCTGACTTAGTCTAGTTTCAGGAAAAGTACATTTCAACACCTAGCCATTCTGTACAGGCTGTACACAGCCAAAAAAATAGGAAAAATGACTGTTTTCTGTGGTTTCAATGCCCCAAAACTCCATACCAAACCTCTTCTGCCATATAGGAGTGAATTACAATGTTTTTCAACTAATCCCAGTCAGTCTCTAACTTCTCCAACCACATTCAATTGCCAAAAATGGTTTGGAACCAGCCAATGTGTCATTGACACTATTGGCAACATTTTACTCTATGGTATTTTTGTCTTTTCACAAGGATGGCAATTGGGTTTACTTGTCCAAAGGAATAAAAACCACCATCCTACTTCCTACAACATGTTAAAACACTAGAATCACCCAAACAAACTCAAAAACCAACATTAGGCCTACTAGGCCTAAGTGGCTCAACAAGGGTCTAGATGGACTAAGCATGATTGAGGTTTATATGGTCACCTCAATCATCTTGACCACACAAAAAGGACCACATAATCATGGATAAAATCTTATTACAAACAAAACCACAACTTAAAAAAAAAATGCAATCAAAATGACTTTAGGAACCAAGGTGCTCCTAGGTGCCCTGCACCATACACCCACTATCAAACAGAACTCAAGTCTCTTGAGTTGGAATGTTGTCAAATGTGAAACCTGCCTTCTCAATGTCTACTCTGCTCATCCAAGTGGCATCCTCCTGAGGTTTGTTTAGCCACTTCACCAAGTATTCATGATAGGTGTGCCTCTTGGTTTGTTTTGCAATCCTCTTATCCAAAATGCACTCAATCTGATCAGGAGATGAAGGAATCAATTCCTGGAGTGTTTGATCAGTTTGGTCTTCTTCAATAGCAGTCTGAGGATCAGTTCCTTTATAGGGATAAAGGTCTGAAACATTAAAAATTGGAGACAAAGCAATGCCATTTGGAAGTCTAATTTTATAGGCATTTTCTCCACATTTCTTGAGCAATTCACAAGGCCCAATCTTCTTCATGAGCAGCTTGGTATGTTTACCTGTAGGGAGCCTCTCCTTCTTTAGATGGACCATTACCAAATCCCCTTCTTTGAACTACAAATCCTTTCTTTTCCTGTCAGCAAATTGTTTGTACTTCTGAGAAGTGGACAGCAATTTCTATTGTACTTGTTCATGGACATCTTTCATGACTTGAATGAAGTCTTTAGCCAAGGCACTACTATTTTCCAATCCTTTAACCTCCCTAAGTTCCAAAATACCCCTTGGGTGAGTGCCATAAACAATTTGGAAAGGAGACAGGCTGGTGCTTCTATTGACAATGTCATTGTATGAGAATTCTGCTTGAGCCAAAATGGAATCCCAACTAGATTTATAGAATGATAGACCAAAATAATGATAGAATGAAATATTAATAGAATAATAGAATGATACAATCAAACAAAGATAGAATAATAAAATTGAGGAATAATAAGATTATAGAATGAAATATTGATAGAAGAATAGATTTATGTAATAATAGAACAATAAAATTATAGAATGATAGAATAATTGAATAATAGAATTGTAGAATGATATGATAATAGAATGATAGAATGAAAGAATGATAGAATAATAGATAAATAGAAAATAATAAATTTATATAATAATAGAATTATAGAATGATAGAATGAAAGAATGATAGAATAATAGAATAATAGAATAATAAAATTGTAGGATAAGAGAGTTGTAAAATGATAGAATAATAAATTTAGAGAATAATAGAATGATAGAATTATGGAATGATAGAATGAAAGAATGATAGAATAATTGGTGAACTGCCAAAAGTCCTGATTTCAACCTGTGGTGATTTAATTCTACAACTACCATGATTACAAATGGTTCAACTCCCTCAACTAGAAGTATAAAAAGGAGGTTGGTGCTTTTTGTTTGGGGGTTGGGTTGGTTGGTGATTGTTGTAGAAGAGAGTATTGTCTCTAAGGATTATAGATTGATTTGAATTGTGTAATTTATATTCCTAATGTTGTTATATCGAATGTGAATCTATGATATCAATAAATTTACATCGATTTGTGTTGTCTTGAGAAAGTTGTTATTTTGGTTGCTAGATTCTGGTAGTTTGATAACACCCCCAGATCTATACTGCATTAAGTGATATCAAAGCCCAATTTGGGTTGTGTCAAAAAGAAGGAATCCTAAAGAATTTTGTTGTGGGTTCAAATGACAAATAGCAGACCTACAACTGCAAAGAATTCATGAGACATGGCACATAGAGGATGAGGGCAAAGAGGAGCACTAAGAGTTAGTGATGTAGAAGTCGTAGAGATGCTGGGAGGGATTACAACAAGATTAGATGATATGGAAGCAACACAAAGAAGAGGAGTACATGTGGACGACATTAGTGAGGATGAGAATGAAGAACCAAAAATTGAGACAGAAGATGTAGATAGAAATAAACTAGAAAGAAGATTTTTACAAGCAATATCAAGAATCAATAGCAAACCCATATTGGATGCACCAAGTTATCATGGAAATCTAGATCTAGAAGAATTAATTGAATGCATTTTAGAGATGGATAAATATTTTGATTTTGAATCAATAGATGATATGAAAAGCGTGAAATTTGCTTGCATGACATTGAAAGGACATGTATCCTTATGCTGGGATCATGTGAAAATAGAAAGGCAAAGAATGGGTAAGGAGAAAATCAAATTGTTGGAGGCTAAATTTCTACCAACCGAATATCAAATAAGTTTGTTCAAGAAACTATAAAATTTGAAGTGAAGGGAAAAGAATGTGCATGAGGATGTATAGAAGAATTATATAGGCTAGATATCAATGTTGGACATGTAGATTATGATGCTGAGAAAGTGTCGAGGTATCTTAATGGTTTACATTATTCAATTCAAGATGAAATTAGTATGTTCAAATACAAACTGTGGAATAAGCTTATTATTATGCTCTGAAGGAAAAAGAAAAATTGGTGAGAAAATAAATTAATTTTAGAGGTAGAGGTAGATTCTCACGTGGAAGAGGACAATCCAGTGGTGGTAGAGGCTATTAAAACAAACAAGGAGAAACCAACACCTCTCAAAGAAGCACCTAGGATAATAAGGGAAGAGGAGCTTATTCTAGAGAGGAAGAGGAGATTACTTTAGACGTAGGGGATATTTTGGAAGAGGTAGAGGAAGAGGATTCATGAGTACTTCGTCTTGGCACTTTTTTGAGGCTTGAAACTTTCATCTTGGCCCTCAAAATGGCAATTTAGATTTTTTTCTAGATTTTTAAAAAGTTGCTTTTGTAATAACTTGAAACTCATGTTTCAAATTTAGAATATTAGTTGGCCATTCATCCTACCTTAGTGTTTGGAAGCTTTTGGGAAAAAATAGGATTCTCAAGATATGATTGTAAAATTACCTAAAATGGCAAAATTTGACAATTATCAAAATCTGCCAAAAAACGTAATTTTTTGTTTTTTTTGTTTTTCTTGGATATAAGAGAGTTTTCTCTCATTGTAGCTGCAGAGTTGATGAATAGATTTTTTTTGTGTTCCAACTTCCAAATCTTTGGCTCTCATATGTTTAATGGCACAATTCTATTGAGTGTATGTTGTGTGTTGCATCAATTTCCAATGGTTGTTCGGGGTGTGCGGGCCCCCTTGGTAGTCCCCTGAGGACTAGTCTAGCCTCCGCTCACCTCACCGTTATTAGCCCCAACTCAGCACAAAAATGTAAGCCTGAGGTAAGGCACGATGGGCAATGCTGGGCGGAGTTGCAACACTCCTGTCTCTCTCGGGGGGCAAGGCTAGGGGATACCTCTGGCTTTATATATATGTTTTTTAAAAATTACTGCAAGTAGGTTGCTAAAATCAAAGATGACACTAATTAGAAATTTTGAAAAAATTTATCAAAACACATCCAATTTTTTTCAAAATTATATGGTGCACTAGAGGAAAGAGTCCTCTCCAAAAGGGTATAATTAGTTTTGTGAAAATGATAACAAATAATACAAAAGTTGACATGGAATGAAAACTATTAGATTCTATAAAGTCTGACTTTAAAACAATATTACAAAGAAAATATGCATTGAAAACTAATTTTTTTTTCTCCATGCACTAGATATTGAACTCCTCTATTTGGGAAAAAAAAAATTAGGGAAAAATAAGATTGTTTTCTCTTTTCTTTTGATGTGGACTCAAAGTCACTTTTCTTAAAATTTTTAGCAATTCAAAATTTGCTCTTAAATTTAAAAAAAAATGTCAAAGTATTTTTTTAAAATTTTTTAACAATTACAAGCATAAAATTCATAAAGAGATCTACATTTTATTAGTTTACATCATTTTTAAATTCAAAACATAAATGCCACTTTTATAAGGTCAAAGTTTAGAATTTTTGTTGTTGTTGGCCGATTCCTTTATAAAGTGTGATAGGTTTGTGCTTTTACCCTAATAGAATTGTAAAATAATTCAATAATAGAATAATAGAATAATAGAATTAAAGAATTAAAGAATGATAGAATAATAGATTTATAGAATAATAGAGTGATAGAATGAGAGAATGATTGAATAATAGAATTGTAGAATGATAGAAGAATAGAATTGTAGAATAATATAGTTATAGATTAATAAAATGAAAATATTATAGAGTAAAACATTTATAAACTAATAGAATGATAGAAATGTAGAATACTAGAACAATAGAATAATAGATTAATATAATAATAATAGAATGATAAAATTATAAAATGGTAGATTGAAAGAATGATAGAATAATATAATTATAGATTAATAGAATGTTTGAATTATAAAATGATAGATTAAAAGAATGATAGAGTAACAGAATTTTGGAATAATATAATAATAGAATGATTAAATGAAGGAATGATATAGTAATAGATTTATAGAATAATAGAATGATAGAATAATAAAATGATAGAATAATAGAATGATAAGCTTATATAATGATAGAATGGAATAATGTTAGAAAAATAGAATTGTAGAATGATAGAATGAAAAATGTTGGAATAATTTAATAAAAGAGTTATAGAATGATGGAACTATAGACTTGAATATAACTATAAAATAATACAATTTGAGAATCAAAGAATGATAGAATAATAGATTTATAGAATAACTGAATGATAGAATTATAGAATGATATAATAATAGGTTTATAGAATAATAGAATGATAGAATGAAAGAATTGTAGAATAATAAAATTATAAAATAATACAATGATAGAATTACATAAGGAAAGAATGATAGAATAATAGAATGATTGAATATAAGAATGATAGAACAATAGATTTATAGAATAATAGAATGATAGAATTACATAATGGTATAATAATAGAATGAAAAAATGATAGAATGAAAGAGTGATAGAATGAAAGAATGATAGAAAATAGATTTAAGGAATAATAGAATTTTAGAGTTGCAAAATGATAGAATGAAAGAATCGTAGAGTAATAGAACTATAGATTAATCGAATAATGGAATTATACAATGATAGAATGAAAGAATGAAAGAGTAAGAGTATAATATAATAATAGAGTGATAGAATTGTATAAGAATAGAATAAAAGAATGATGGATTAATAGAATTGTAGATTAATAGATCTATACAACATGATAGAATTAAACAAAATTATAGAATAATTTAATATTTATAGGATAATAGAATGATAGAATAATAGATTTATATAATAATAGAATGATAGAATTATAAATGACAAAATGAAAGAATGATAGACTAATATAACTATAGAATAATAGAATGAAAAAATGATAGAATAATAGATTTATACAATAATAGAATGTTAGAATTATAAAATGGTAGAATGAAAGAATGATAGAGTAATAAAACTTTAGATTAATAGAATAATATAATTATACAATGATAGAATACTAGATTTATAGAATAATATAATGGTAGAAATAAAGAATGATAGAAGGAAACAACGATAGGCTTATAGAATTGTAGAATACTAGTATAACAAAATAATAAAATGATAGAATGAAAGAATGGTAGAATAATAGATTTCTAGAATAATAGAATGATAGAATTATATAATGATAGAATTATATAATGATAGAATGAAGGAACCTAAGAGTAATGAAATTGTAGAATAATACTATGATATAATGATAATAATGAAAGAATGATAGAATAGTAGAATAATAGAATTGTAGAGTAATAGAATTGTAGAATGATAGAATGAAAGAATGGTAGAATACTAGAATTGTAGAATAATAGATTCATAGAATAATGGAAGGAGAGTTATAGATTAATAGAATGAAATAATGATAGAATAATAGAATTGTAAAATGATAGAATGAAACATTAATAGAACAATAGCCTTATAGTATAATAGAATGATAGAATATAAGAATGATAGAATAATAGATTTATAGAATGATAGAACAATAAATTTATAGAATAATAGAATGATAGAATTATAGAATGGTAGAATAATAGGTTTATAGAATAATAGAATGATATAATTGTAGAATCATAGATTGAAAGAATGATAGAATAGCAAATTTATAGAATGATAAAATGTAAGAATGATAGAATGAAAGAGTGACAGGATGAAAGAATGATAGAAAAATAGATTTAAGGAATAATAGAATTTTAGAATTACAAAATGATAGAATGAAAGAATCGTAGAGTAATAGAACTATAGATTAATTGAATAATAGAATTATACAATGATAGAATGAAAGAATAATAAAGTAATAGATAAATATAGAATAATAGAGTGATAGAATTATATAAGGATACAATAAAAGAATGATGGAATAATAGAATTATAGATTAATAGATCTATACAACATGATAGAATGAAACAATTATAGCATAATTTAATATTTATAAAATAATAGAATGATGGAATAATAGATTTATTCAATATGATAATAGAATGATAAAATAATAGATTTACACAATAATAGAATGTTAGAATTATAAAATGGTAGAATGAAATAATGATAGAGTATTAAGACTTTAGAATTATATACAATGATAGAATAAAGGAATGATAGAATAATATATTTATAGAATAATATAATGGTAGAAATATAGAATGATAGAAGGAAACAATGATAGAATAATAGAATTGTAGAATACTAGTATAACATAATAATAGATTGAAAGAAAGGTAGAATAATAGAATGATGGAATTATAGAATGATAGAATGAAGGAACAATAGAGTAATGGAATTGTAGAATAATAGTATGATATAATGATAAAAATGAAAGAATGATAAGATAATCTAACTGCATTATAATATGATAATAGAATAAAAGAATGATAGAATGAAATAATGATAGAATAACAGATTTATAAAATAATAGAATGATACAATAGTAGAACAATACAATAAAGGAATGATATAATAAACGAATGATAGAATAATAGATTTATATAATAATAGAATCCTAGATTTATAGAATTATAGAATTATAGAATTATAGATTGATAGAACAATAGATCTATAGAATAATAGAATGATAGAATTGTAGGGTGAAGAATAATAAAAAAAAAATAATTGTAGTTCATAATAGAATTATAGAATGAAACAATCATAGAATAAAAGATTTATAAAATAATATAATCTAGTAGAAATATAGAATGATAGAAGGAAACAATGATAGAATAATAGAATTGTAGAATACTAGTATAATAGAATGATAGAATGAAAGAATGGTAGAATAATAGATTGCTGGAATAATAGAATGATGGAATTATAGAATGGTAGAATGAAAGAACAATAGAGTAATGGAATTGTAGAATAATATTAGTATGGTATTATGATAAAAATGAAAGAATGATCAATAGAATAATAGAATTTCATAATAATATGACAATAGAGTAAAAGAATGATAGAATGAAATAATGATAGAATAATAGATTCATAAAATAATAAAATGATAGAATATTAGAATAATAGAATTCTAGAGAAATCAATGAATGAAGAATTTTAATAACGTCCACGAGGCTGCAGCAGCCTATGGGACCCATCAGCCGTGCACATCCCATTCAAACGGAACAACGGCCACAAAATGTCCTCTAAGTTACATGAACTTCCTTCTTGAGATCTTCCCCTCTACTGTGAAGTTTGATCACGAGGTTCACCATACTACCTAGTCTTGTCGCTTCAAAGAATGGTAGAATGGTAGAATATTAGAATTGTAGAATAATAGAATTATAGAATGAAAGAATGATAGGATAATAGGTTCATAGAATAATAGAATGATAGAGTTATAGATTAATAGAATGAATAATGATAGAATAATAGAATTGTAGAATGATAGAATGAAACATTAATAGAACAATAGCCTTATAGTATAATAGAATGTTAGAATTATATAATGATAGAATGAAAGAATCATAGAATAATAGAATTGTTGAATAATATAATGATAGAATAATCTAGACTTAATGGTGTAGGAGCACCATGCCAACCTCATGCTTCTATGATGAAATTTTTAAAGGATGATTCAACTTTGGTGTCTTAACATTGTATCAAGGTTATATTGACTATTTTTAGGTGTCTAGGTCCTTGGGACGACAATATTTAATGTTTTGTGTCAAATTTGGAAAGAATGTAAAAGCTGTCATCTAAATTATAAAATTGCAAAACAAAAAAAAGATGTAAACAAGGAATATGAAAGGTCATTTGTGCCTTGGGTCATTGGAAGGTAGTTGAAACTGAAAATACATGTCTAATTCCTTTAAAATGCCATGTAACATCCA
Organism: Cunninghamia lanceolata; assembly: GCA_027924645.1. Classification (NCBI taxonomy): domain Eukaryota; kingdom Viridiplantae; phylum Streptophyta; class Pinopsida; order Cupressales; family Cupressaceae; genus Cunninghamia; species Cunninghamia lanceolata. The sequence continues at coordinate 635,744 of BSBN01001363.1, forward strand.
AGGAATTCGGAGGTGATTGGAGATTTGAAATGAAATAGTAAAAAGCAATGTTTTTCTGTGTTTTTCTTCAGGAATTCGCTGTTTCCTTGCATGGTACGGCCCAGTATGGGTAGGAGGACATATATTTTTGATTTCAAATGAAAGGTCTTTCAATCACCTTCCCTTTCCATTTTATTTCATGCATTTTCATTTTATTTTGTGGTAGATATTGGGAATTTGGTGAAAACTGTCAAAAACCCTGATTAGGGTAAACAGTGGCCTGTAAAACTGTATTTCTCTCATTTTATCCTTTAACCATGGCTGATCTTTGGCGTAGATGTTCATGACAATGTTTTCTTTCATATTCAAAAGGTTTTTAACTAATTGGTTAAGATTTAAGAGTGGGAAAATCAAAGTTTATTGACTGCATTCCTGTATACAGTCAGGAAACAGAGTTTTGGGACAGTCTTGAGACATAGGTGTAGGGTTTGTTAAAAATATTGATGGGAATGGAATTTTGATGAATTAGTAAGCTTATGCAGACCTTTTTTGAAGTGTTCCAAACACATGCAAGGTATAGGGAGTCGTGGGGTGTTCACTTCCAATAAGCCCTTAGTAGGGTAAAAGCCAAATAGGCCTATTTAACACTGTTGCAGTCCTATTTGAGCAATTCTTTTGAAAGTGATAGGTATTGATTCTTGGATATGGTTTAAAGCTTGTTAAAGGGTACTCAAATTACCTATCATAGTCTTAAGAAGGATTCTGTGGAAAGAGTTATGCATTGACAGTCCTTGAAACAGGGCTACTAGGAGTTATGACAACCATTGTAAAATTGATTGCATGCATGAAGAGACAGTCCTTGGTAGATGTTTATTTTGATTGAGTTAATGTCTTTGAGGGATGAGAAGGCCTTGTGAGGTCTTGTTTGGGTCAGAAGAGTTAGAACTCTTAATGGTGCCTTTGTGGAGATCCTTGTCTTGAGAAGTTTTTTTTTTGAAACTTGAAGCATCTAAGTGATTGTATCACATTATCGAGCAATATACTAGTATGAAGTTGAGTGATTATATTTCCCATGCATCAGATTGGTATCAGAGCTAGAAAAAGATTTGGGAGGAGATATTATTTCTGAGATGAAGAGTTAAAGTTTGTTGGTGACCATTATTTTGTTGCTAAGTTGTTTGGTTGCAGGTGCTTGGTCCATCTAGTTGTAGAAGGATGTTTTCTAAGGTTGTGTGTGTTGGAAGACAAGATGAGGTCTACCATGACTATTCTCCAATGGGGATTAGGTTGGATAAGGCTGCAGAGAGAAACCACTGAGGAGAGAGTGGTAGGTGCATCACCAAGATCGGCTGTTGGGTGAGATGAATGGTTTGGTGAGTTGGTTTGTTGTGAAGCAGTAGTGAGATGGATACCTGACTGAAGAAGCACTTGATGTTGCAGCTTGAAGAGTACTCCACTGATGGGAATAGAAGGAGTCTGAAGAAACTCTAAAGTTGATAGTTGTTTGATTTTGTTGGCTGGTTGGTCACTAGCTATGGATGTGAGGATTGGAAGCTTGAAGCTGAGAAGATTGAAGCTAAAGATGAAGAGACAGATAGAGGAAATGTAGAAAAAGATTTTTTGTTGCAGGTACATTTCCAAGGGACTTGGAAATCTTTGTTGGTTGGTTGTATGGTGCAGGAGCACCATGCCAACCTCATGCTTCTATGATGAAATTTTTAAAGGATGATTCAACTTTGGTGTCTTAGCATTGTATCAAGGTTATATTGACTATTTTTAGGTGTCTAGGTCCTTGGGAGGACAATATTTAATGTTTTGTGTCAAATTTGGAAAGAATGTAAAAGCTGTCATCTAAATTGTAAAATTGCAAAACAAAAAAAAGATGTAAACAAGGAATATGAAAGGTCATTTGTGCCTTGGGTCATTGGAAGGTAGTTGAAACTGAAAATACATGTCTAATTCCTTTAAAAGGTCTTGTAACATCCAAGGAATTTGGAGGTGATTGGAGATTTGAAATGAAATAGTAAAAAGCAATGTTTTTCTGTGTTTTTCTTCAGGAATTTGCTATTCCTTGCATGGTATAGCCCAGTATGGGTAGGAGGACATATATTTTTTATTTCAAATGAAAGGTCTTTCAATCACCTTCCCTTTCGATTTTATTTCATGCATTTTGGTTTTGATTTGTGGTAGATATTGGGAATTTGGTGAAAACTGTCAAAAACCCTAATTAGGGTAAACAGTGGCCTGTAAAACTGTATTTCTCTCATTTTATCCTTTAACCATGATTGATCTTTGGTGTAGATGTTCATGAAAATGTTTTCTTTCATATTCATATGGTTTTTAACCAATTGGTTAAGATTTAAGAGTGGGAAAATCAAAGTTTATTGACTGCATTCCTGTATATAGTCAGGAAACAGAGTTTTGGGACAGTCTTGAAATATAGGTGTAGGGTTTGTTAAAAATATTGATGGGAATAGAATTTTGATGAATTAGTAAGCTTATGCAGACCTTTTGTGAAGTGTTCCAAACACATGCAAGGTATAGGGAGTCGTGGGGTATTCACTTCCAATAAGCCCTTGGTAGGGTAAAAGCCAAATAGGCCTATTTAACACTATTGCAGTGCTATTTGTGTAATGCCCTCGCCTTTTGGCTTGTGTTAGATGCTATTTTATCAGTACTTTTGTCTGTTTTGGAACAGTTGATAGTTTTTATTTCATAATTTCAGCTCAAAACATTTGGTTTAATGTGTATTAGTTTATGCTTTCGTTAATCTTGATAGATTTTGTTCGAGGGATGTATTGAAACATGTTCTATGAGTTTTGATGATACTATATTACTTCAGTTTTGATGAGATGGCTATGATTGGTGTTGGTTAGAAAATAAAGTCATGTTTATGTTCTGATTATAGTCTTGTATTGGAGCGGGGATGGTGTAGTACTGCTCGGATCGAGTACCCTACTATGCCGCAATTCTCTGTCTCGGTGTTTGCGATATATATGCATATAGATGATCACAGATAACCATTGGTTTTCACGCAGGTTGTAGGTACCGGGCCTCGACTCCACCTAATCTAGCAGGTCTGAGCAGGCCCTACACCATGGATAAGATGATGGAGATAATATGAGGACCTTACCGCTAGGTCAGTTTCAGTCCGTGTCGTGGTCTTGTGTTCTTGTCGTCATCTTGGATCCTTACCCTAGTCTTGTGATGTGATGCAATGTTGTTCCTTGGTTCTTGTTGTTGATCATCGCGGGTTGTGGAGTGTTATTATGTTGGTTTCTCTTGTCTTTGCATCTCTGGTATCTTTATGATCTTATAGTATTGGCATAGTCGTATGAATTGGTTATTGTTCTTTTGAAAAGTCTTTTTGGTATGATGGGTATTGTTATGCTTTAATGTATATGATTTTTAAGTTGTGAGAGGTATTTGGCTTATAATCAACTTATTATTCTATTCTGGGAATAATTTAAGTAATGTTGATTTTATAGGAAGGTAATAAATGCATAGCTGTTTTAAAGTTTGTTGTGGGTGCATAATTTAATTTTGAGGGTTGTCAGTTATCCAGGGAAGATCTGAGAAGCCCTATGTTGGGAAAAATATTTCAATTTCCTCAGAGAGTGGGATTGTGGAGATATTTTGGGAGTTACGGGAATTAATGGTTGGTCTATTTTTCTGGTCTCGGGAAGCTTGTTAGGAGATTCTTGTTTTTGGCTCAGGAAGGGGTTTTGGGGTGTGTGAAGAAAGAGGAGTTTTCGGAGGAAAAAGATTACACTCTGGAGCGTTCTTGTTCGAGTAAGTCTTGTAAACCTCTGCATTTCTTGTCTTGAATGCTCTGTAATATTAGAATTCTTGGAAAAAAATCTTGGATGGTGACACAGGCATAGAATTGATATTTTGTTTCAATTTTATCATCCAGGTCTTGTTGTGAAGTCCTTACCTTGGTGTTAGTTGCTATGTGTACCTGGTTGTCAGTCCTTAGGTTCTTGTGCACTCCTCAATCTTTTATCTGTTGTACTTTTAATGTCTTCTAAGATTAGCGTGAACCTTTGTGTGCACTCCAGTCTCTATTTTGCTACTGCAACAATACATTTTCATGGGATCATGCTCCATTTTTGTACACTATTGTGCCGGTCTATTCTCCCACATTTTGTTTCTGATTTAAAAACTGAGCAGCTTGCTAGTCACCGTTGTTTGTTAGTATCCCTCTTAAAACAAAAATTCCTTTGGACGTATTCCTTGTAAGAAGCCAACAATCACTGCATGCCATGGGTCTGTCATTTCTTCTGAGTAGATTGTCAATCTATTCGTGTACAAATTTGGTTACCCTGCCTTCATCATCTCAACGCTCCTTAAATCTGCTCCTTCCATGGACTCTATTTGTATTTATTTCCTTTTAGCTCCAATCCAAACTAGTGACCTCTGAGTATTGCGAAAAGAAAACACTTTAGGCCTCTGATTCGGACCATCATCCTTGCTTCGATGGATGGCCGTGCCCTGCAGCAAGCTTCGCTAGTAGAGGCAAGGAGAAGGCGGGCAAGATGTGGAGTCGGGTTTAGAACCCATCTTTTGCATCCGCTTGAAAGCTTCTTCAGAGTAAACACCCTTCCTCTTGCTTTTACTGAAGTCCTGCAGCGCGCTCAGTAAGTTCACGTGCTCTACCTTCTTTTAGACAGTATTTCTTTGTGAAACTTGTCACAGTATGGGGAGGTGTCGCCTTCGCTACAGTGCGTAACCAGCCATCATTGCAATCCCTGCGACGACATCTCTTGAGGCACTGTGTCATAAGTGCAACTTCTAGTGTATGGCATTAGTTAACCTTCCCATCCTTGCTTATGTCTGATGCATACTTACCTCAGCGTCGATGTTGTGTAGCCTTTATCCCTACGTGTGATGGAGCCATCTCTAGTTTGTTGTAATGGCTTTCCTTATACCAGACATTCCATTAGCCTTAAGCATTATTAAGTTTCTTTTTCTTGAGTAGAGAAAACGGTGACCATTCTTCTTTTGCGACTGAAGTTTCTAAATTCGCTGTGCCATGATTGCCGCATACCATTATTGCCATTTAGATCTGTGGTCTGATGCGGAAATCTGCATGTAGAACCCAGAGATATCGCTATCTTATTTCATTGATTGCTTGCTTTCCTTCTAGACCGAAATGGCTCCTGTTTGAGAAACGGATGTGTCTGTTAGAAAACAAGCCAGTCGGTCGAAAGTTTATGATTGGTATAATTATTGATAGTCGTTATTGCATGAATAGGTGTCTTAATGTGTGTAGAGGGTATCGATTTAGAAAAAAAAAACAAATGCATTCTATTCTTTTTGTATTTTATTATGAGCTACGTGAGTTTTGATGATTGGAATAGGTTGGACCCATTACCGAATTGTATGGTAGTTAAATAGGTTATCATGTGTAGTTATAATCGTCAATTAGATTAAATCGATATGTTTGTAGTGCGGATAAACGTAGATGTGGTTTTGATGTAATAGTGTTAAATTGAAATTGGTTAGGAGACTTGATTTTAGTTTGTAAAAATATTGAAATTGCTTCTAGATGGATATTTTCTTGTTTCAATAAAAAAAAAGAACTATTCTGGTTGGCACAATAATGCTTTCATCATACTGATTTATCAGGCGGACCTTTATAGATATTATTTTGCTCTAAGGGCGTGAAAATTTAGTAGTTGAATGGTAAGGTATTGCAAGTCTAGATCTTGTTGGGAAATTCTCTTCTTTTGAAAACCTTGTTGTATGTTTTCACGGACCTTGTAGTTTGAATAAATTTCGCTATTTTATAAAGTTAGGGTTTCCTAGGAAAATGTCTTTTAATTGAAACCATGTTGTCCATTTGATTAAGAGTTGTTGTAGTAAGGGTTTTGGATGTAAGTATTTTCTTTACCTATGAGTGTCAGCGTTGCTTTTAAGCACCTTCTTACTCAGTGTTGAGTGGTGTTGTTAGGTTTTGTCTAGTTATGCCACGTTGGGTTGTGAGGTTTCTTATGATCCAAGTTTTGGTGTGCACCATGTTTTGGGCTAGTTGAGTTGTTGGACGTATTATATCTGTGTGAAGCCCGAGTTAGGAATCTGGAGACCAAATGTGTTATTGTGGTTTGAGTACCTTGAGGTTGTGTAATATTTCGTCCTCTCCTTTCCGGTGTTCTGTGCCATTATCATGATCCTCTAAGCCTAGTTCGATATCAGAAGGGGATTGTTGTTTTGGTCATGTGTTCATTTACCGACTCCAGAGGCCGTTTGTGTGTTATTTTTCTTGAAACGTAAGCCGAATTGATGTTGTGGTATTACTCCGCTTTTTGTTTCAAAAGATTATGGAAATTCCGTTCATTGTGGTTTGGAGGATGAAATATGTTTTGTGCCAGACCGATTTTTAACCCTTGTTCCTTTTTGCTGTGGGTGTATGGACGATCAGAGGATGCTAAGAGAGTGGCTTCCATGGTGGGGCCAGCGCCTAGGGAGAGGTCACCTGGGTAACCCCATGGAAGTTGTAAACAAGTGGAAACTTAATAATGTACCTAGTTGGGTTGGGTAGTGATTCACTTAACAAGATAATTAATGTGACCTCGCCCACGCCTTGAGTGCTCTCATATACCAAGGGTGGGATGAGAAGGCCTGGTTGGCAAGGCTGACCTCCTCGTCTCCATGAGTGGATAGGTCGGTTCCGCATGTGTCACCCTATGGGGCCGGCACCTAGAGAGAGGTTGCCGGGGTAACCGTAGATGGGGGCCGGCTTCTGGTGAGAGATAGCCTAGGTAACCCATGTTAGGGCCATGTGATGACACTCTTCTTACGCAACCCTGCTATGTTCTTCTGCTCTTGTTGGTACCTCTGGAGTGTGATCTAATTGTCATGTTTGACCTAGTCTGGTGTGTTGTTCTAGCTTGATGAGTACTACCGGTTGTGTGCTATCTATTCTTCATGTGTTACTTGGAGTCTGGTTGGAAATTGTGTCTTCGACGGCAGCCTTGACCTAGTGGTAATCCTCTTATTATCTCCTAGCTCGGTGGGGTGGACCTCAGGGTTCCACATGGTTGGGAGGTAGAGCTATCCATTGGTCCTCTTGGAGATTCAGTTGAGCTTGGTGCAGAGATGTTCCAGTTTCTGGTGACTTCCATTCTTCAGTAGTGTTGTATTACCTCCTTATGTACTATTTTGTAAATCGACGAGATCGATCTTGAAATCATGTACTCTTGTAATCTTGTACTCTTGCCATCTTGTATACTTATTACCTTGTAATCTTGTAATCATGTAATTTGGAACATGGACATGTATTCAAGCATCATGTTGCTGTAAAAGTTATTGGTTTAGTCTTGTCTGCAGATTGATGGTCATCACTCTTATGGTTTCATTTAATTTCCTAATGCTGTTATGTTGCCCTAGAGTGGGTTAGATGGACTCTTTTCTATTCTACATGTTTTCTTATTATCATTGGTTACTGCATTGTTCTTGATTTTTTTTAAAAAAAAATTTAGTTCTATCTTCCACTCTAGGGTTGCACGACGGGGTGTTACATTTGGTATCAGAGCCAGGTTTAACACTGGGTACCCTGGTTATATTTGAGCCCATTGTGCAACCTTATGCTTGTATTCTGTAGAATAAGTTTATCTTTAAGGTGCATCTGTTAACGTAATAGATGCCTTGGTGTTGTAGGTAGATGCCTAGAGGCAGAGGCCGAGGTCAGGGCAGAGGTAGAGGTCGTGGAAGAGGTGGTGGCGGTACACCTCCTCCCAGTTCTCCTCAGTCGAGTGCCCATGAAGGTGGAGGTCAGAACATGGAGGATCAGGGACAGCCTGACGGAGCTCAGTTGAGACAGATTTTGGAGGAGGCTCTTGCTCGTTTAGGCCCTAGACAGGAGGGCAGGCAGACCCGAGGAGATCAGGAGGTTGACCAGCAGGGTCCTAGAGAGAGAGATAGATCTCCTAGACCTAGAGAGTTGTCAGCTGAGTAGGAGGCCATCCTAGCCAGCCACATGAGGGATTTACTGAGAGCACGCCCTCCCATTTTTGATGGAGCTGGTAGCGGACTAGAGGCAGAGACTTGGCTTTTGGACCTAGGCAGGTGTTCACCATGCATCCGTATGGCAGCAACACCAAAGCCAGATGTGCTATTCTGCATCTTCGAGGGTTTTCTTCGACCTGGTGGCGGCTAGAGGAGCAGAAGTTGCATTTGGATATTAGCACTGTGTCTTGGGAGCTATTCTTAGAGATATTCAGAGCCCGTTTTCTTTCTGACCACTGGAGGCAGCATCGAGCAGACGAGTTTCATGAGCTGAGGCAGTTGGCCATGATGGTTGAGCAGTACGAGCGTAGATTTTATGAGCTCAAATAGTACGTAGGTATTGGGGATGATGAGTCCATGTTGGTGCAGCACTTCATCAGGGGCTTGAATGCTCGGATTAGTGGAGGGGTTCGTGTATTCGAACCTAAGACTATGGAGGTGGCTGTGGAGAAAGTCCGGATAGTAGAGGAGAATCTGGCTATGGCACTTAGTGGGCATATGGGAGTGCACATTGGCAGTGCACCATCTTCAGTATATGGTTCTCGAGGTGGTCACACTCAGGCATCAGGTTCCCATGCACCCTCAAGGGTGGTCGACAGTAGTCTTCGCAGGCTAAGCCGAAGAGTTCACATCATCAGCAAGGTAATAGATTTTAGAAAATGAAAGATTGATCTTGGCAGCGTAATAAGCGGAACCGTATTGATCAGCCAGGCCAGAGCTCGCAGTCCGTAGTGAGTAGAGGCAGCGTCCAATAGTCTAGTGCTTTCAGGGGCACCGGGTGTTTCTCTTGTGGCCAGCAGGGCCATATCGCTAGGCAGTGCCCACAGAAGGGCGCATCAGAATTTGGACATCGACCGGTGGCTTCTGAGCCGACAGTTGGTGATGCAGGCAGGTCCCACCGAGTCTTTGCAGCGGTAGATGACCGACAGGCAGAGCATCAGGGTACTGTGGTGGAGGCATTTGGTCGCATGCGAGGTATTGAATTTTCTATTTTATTTGATTCTGGTGCATCTGATTCGTTTATATCTCCTTCTCTTGTGGAGCGTTGTGGCTTAGAGGTGACAAAGCAGGCTAATAGGTGGCAGGTTGAGTTGGCTTCCGGGGCTAAGATGGCAGTGGAGTCCCTAGTGTCTGGATGTGAGTTGTCGATTGGCTCTCTATCTACTTCTGTGGACCTTCGCATTCTGCCCCTGGGTTCATATGACATAGTTTTGGGGATGGACTGGTTGGAGACTCATCAGGCAATGATAGATTGCCAGCATAAGTCTGTTTGATGTGTGGATGGTTCTGGTGCTGAGGTTGAGGTGGTAGGAGTTCAGAGACCCATCTCCCTACGTATGATCTCTGCCATGCAACTTAAGAGATGCATGCGTCAGGGATGTCAGCTTTTTGCTATGACGGTTAGTGATTTAGAGTTGGAGGAGAGTCGGGAGGCATCTCTTGATGATCACCCACTCTTGAGGGAATTTGTGGATGTGTTTCCTTCTGACATTCCTGGGATGCCACCTAAGCGTGACATCGATTTCAGGATTGATCTCATTCCTGGGGCAGAGCCTATCTCACGAGCTCCATACAGGATGACCACTCAGGAGCTCAAGGAGCTTCGACTGCAGTTGGAGGAGTTATTGGCCAAAAGGTTCATTCAACCTAGTGTTTCCCCATGGGGAGCACCTGTGATCTTTGTCAAGAAGAAGGATGGATCCCTGCGATTATGTATCGATTACCGACAGCTCAATAAAGTAACCGTGAGAAACAGGTATCCCTTGCCTCGGATCGATGATTTGTTTGATCAGATTAAGGGAGCAAAGGTATTCTCTAAGATTGACCTTAAGTCAGGATATCACCAGTTGTAGATATTTGAAGCAGATATTCACAAAACAGCATTTCGTACCCGTTATGGACACTATGAGTTCACCGTGGTTCCATTCGGGTTGACGAATGCACCTTCAGTCTTCATGAGCTTGATGAATGGTGTTTTCCGCACCTATCTTGACCATTTTGTCCTTGTGTTTCTTGATGACATACTGATTTATTCTAGAACTATGGAAGAGCATGAGGAACATTTGCGACAGGTGTTGCAGTGTCTGAGAGAAAATCAGCTCTATGCAAATTTGTCAAAGTGTGAGTTCTTTCGGTCAGAGGTTAAGTATTTGGGTCATGTCATCTCTGGAGAGGGCATTGCAGTGGATTCCTCGAAGATCCAAGCTATTATGGATTGGCCTGCACCCACTAATGTTTCTGAGGTCCGTAGCTTTATGGGGCTGGCAGGTTACTATCGTCATTTTGTTATGGGGTTTTCGAGGATTGCTCATCCTATTACTTCTCTTCAGAGGAAAGGGAAGAAGTTTGTTTGGTCAGAGTAGTGCCAGACAGCTTTTCAGACTCTTAAGGAGCAGTTGACCAGTGCACCGATTTTAGCAGTCCCTAACCCTGACAGAGACTTTGTAGTTTGTACTGATGCTTCCTTGGAAGGTTTGGGGGCAGTTCTGATGCAGGATGGTCGCGTGATTGCCTATGAGTCTCGCAAGCTCAAGGATCACGAATTGAACTATCCTACTCATGACCTGGAGTTAGCAGCAGTCGTGCATGCCTTGGTGAGATGGAGGCATTTTCTTTTAGGACATCGGTTCGAGCTGCACAGTGATCATCGTAGTTTACAATATATTTTCACGCAGCCAAATTTGAATGTGAGGCAGAGGTGTTGGATGGAGTTCCTGTGCGAGTATGACTTCGAGGTCAGATATATTCAGGGAAAGGAGAATGTGGTAGCAGATGCCCTTAGTCATCAGAGGCACGAGATCTCAGCAGTCTCTCTTACAGTTGATTTGAGAGGGCAGATTCTCCCTGCTCTGTCTTCAGACAGTTGGTGTCAGGAGGTGAGATCTAAGATTGAGTCTGGTAGACCTTTAGAAGGTAGATTCTCTGGTTACTCGTTTGAGTCAGATGGTCTTATGCGACATTTGGGCCGTATCTATGTTCCTAGTTCAGAGGGTCTTCGTACCCTAGTTTTGTCTGAGGCACATCGGGCACCCTACTCAGCTCATCTGGGTGTCAAGAAGATGTATGCGGATCTACGTCAGCTGTACTTTTGGAGTGGCATGAAGCAGGATATTGCTGACTTTGTGTCGAGATGTCTTGAGTGTCAGAGGGTGAAGGCGGAGCATCAGCACCCTACAGGTCTTTTGCAGCCTCATTTGATTCCGGAGTGGAAGTGGGATATCATTTCAATAGACTTCATTGTCAGTTTGACGATGTCTGCTTGTCGACACGATGCTATTATGGTCACTGTGGATAGGTTGACGAAGGTAGCTCACTTCTCTCCTGTCCGTGCTTCTTACAATGCTTCTACGGTGGCTAGAGTATTCATGGAGGACATTGTCAGACTTCATGGGATTCCTCGTAGGATTATCTCAGACAGAGATCCAGTGTTCACTTCCGCCCTTTGGACTTCATTGCAGCATGCCTTGGGGACACAGTTGAACTTTAGTTCAGCTTACCACCCTGAGACTGATGGTCAGCCCGAAAGGGTTAACCAAGTTCTCGAGGATATGCTGAGGATGTATGTGATGGATCGGCAGAACCGTTGGGAGGATTACCTTTACCTGGTGGAGTTTGCTTATAATAATGGATATCATAGTTCTATCGGCATGTCTCCATTTTAGGCTTTGTATGGCCGTCCGTGTAGGACCCCTTTGAGTTGGGATCATCTAGAGGATAGAGTGCTTCTAGGTCCTGATATGCTTAGAGATATGGAGCAGCAAGTGGAGAGGATTAGAGAGCATTTGGCGGCATCTCACGATAGACAGAAAAAGTATGCCGATGCTCATAGGATCGATCGTTAGTTTTCAGTTGGGGATCGGGTGTTCCTGCGTGTGCGTCTGCGAAAGAGTCCAATCCGCTATGGAAAGGGTTCTAAGCTAGCGCCATGTTTTGTAGGACCTTTTGAGGTGTTGGAGAGGATCAGTCCTGTTGCTTATCGCCTTGCATTACCGCCCAGCCTTTCACGCATCCATGATGTGTTTCATGTTTCAGTACTTAGACCTTACTTTCTGGATATTGCTCATGTTCTTGATTGGACTGCTCTACAGGTAGAGGACGGGCAGCTAGCTTTGGAGCCCGTAGGCATTCTTCAGCTCAGGAGACTTGCTCTCAGGGGCAGAGACGTGGAGCAGGTCAGGGTCTAGTGGGACCCTAATGATGAGACCTCAGCTACTTGGGAGGATGCTACCAGGATGAGGGAGTTATACCCTCACTTATTTGCAGGCTTCCAGGAGTAAGCCTAATTCTAGGGGGGGAGGATGTAATGCCCTCGCCTTTTGGCTTGTGTTAGATGCTATTTTATCAGTACTTTTGTCTATTTTGGAACAGTTGATAGTTTTTATTTCATAATTTCAGCTCGAAACATTTGGTTTAATGTGTATTGGTTTATGCTTTCATTAATCTTGATAGATTTTGTTCGAGGGATGTATTGAAACATGTTCTATGAGTTTTGATGATACTATATTACTTCAGTTTTGATGAGATGGCTATGATTGGTGTTGGTTAGAAAATAAAGTCATGTTTATGTTCTGATTATAGTCTTGTATTGGAGCGGGGATGGTGTAGTACTGCTCGGATCGAGTACCCTACTATGCCGCAATTCTCTGTCTCGGTGTTTGCGATATATATGCATATAGATGATCACAAATAACCATTGGTTTTCACGTAGGTTGCAGGTACCGGGCCTCGACTCCACCTGATCTAGCAGGTCTGAGCGGGCCCTACACCATGGATAAGATGATGGAGATAATATGAGGACCTTACCGCTAGGTCAGTTTCAGTCCGTGTTGTGGTCTTGTGTTCTTGTCGTCATCTTGGATCCTTACCCTAGTCTTGTGATGTGATGCGACGTTGTTCCTTGGTTCTTGTGGTTGATCGTCGTGGGTTGTGGAGTGTTATTATGTTGGTTTCTCTTGTCTTTGCATCTCTGGTATCTTTATGATCTTATAGTATTGGCATAGTCGTATGAATTGGTTATTGTTCTTTTGAAAAGTCTTTTTGGTATGATGGGTATTGTAAGGCTTTAATGTATATGATTTTTAAGTTGTGAGAGGTATTTGGCTTATAATCAACTTATTATTCTATTCTGGGAATAATTTAAGTAATGTTGATTTTGTAGGAAGGTAATAAATGCATAGCCGTTTTAAAGTTTGTTGTGGGCGCATAATTTAATTTTGAGGGTTGTCGGTTATCTGGGGAAGATCTGAGAAGCCCTATGTTGGGAAAAATATTTCAATTTCCTCAGAGAGTGGGATTGTGGAGTTATTTTGGGAGTTACGGGAATTAACGGTTGGTCTATTTTTCTGGTCTCGGGAAGCTTGTTAGGAGATTCTTGTTTTTGGCTCAAGAAGGGGTTTTGGGGTGTGTGAAGAAAGAGGAGTTTTCGGAGGAAAAAGATTACACTCTGGAGCGTTCTTGTTCGGGTAAGTCTTGTAAACCTCTGCATTTCTTGTCTTGAATGCTCTGTAATATTAGAATTCTTGGAAAAAAATCTTGGATGGTGACACAGGCATAGAATTGATATTTTGTTTCAATTTTATCATCTGGGTCTTGTTGTGAAGTCCTTACCTTGGTGTTAGTTGCTATGTGTACCTGGTTGTCAGTCCTCAGGTTCTTGTGCACTCCTCAATCTTTTATCTGTTGTACTTTTAATGTCTTCTAAGATTAGCGTGAACCTTTGTGTGCATTCCAGTCTCTATTTTGCTACTACAACAATACATTTTCATGGGATCATGCTCCATTTTTGTACACTATTGTGCCGGTCTATTCTCCCACATTTTGTTTCTGATTTAAAAACTGAGCAGCTTGCTAGTCGCCGTTGTTTGTTAGTATCCCTCTTAAAACAAAAATTCCTTTGGACGTATTCCTTGTAAGAAGCCAACAATCACTGCATGCCACGGGTCTGTCATTTCTTCTGAGTAGATTGTCAATCTATTCGTGTGCAAATTTGGTTACCCTACCTTCATCGTCTCAACGCTCCTTAAATCTGCTCCTTCCACGGACTCTATTTGTATTTATTTCCTTTTAGCTCCAATCCAAACTAGTGACCTCTGAGTATTGCGAAAAGAAAACACTTTAGGCCTCTGATTCGGACCATCATCCTTGCTTCGATGGATGGCCGTGCCCTGCAGCAAGCTTCGCTAGTAGAGGCAAGGAGAAGGCGGGCAAGATGTGGAGTCGGGTTTAGAACCCATCTTTTGCATCCGCTTGAAAGCTTCTTCAGATTAAACACCCTTCCTCTTGCTTTTACTGAAGTCCTGCAGCGCGCTCAGTAAGTTCGCGTGCTCTACCTTCTTTTAGATGGTATTTCTTTGTGAAACTCGTCATAGTATAGGGAGGTGTCGCCTTCGTTGCAGTGCGTAACCAGCCATCATTGCAATCCCTGCGACGACATCTCTTGAGGCGCTATGTCATAAGTGCAACTTCTAGTGTATGGCATTAGTTAACCTTCCCATCCTTGCTTATGTCTGATGCATACTTACCTCAGCGTCGACGTTGTGCAGCCTTTATCCCTGCGTGTGATGGAGCCATCTCTAGTTTGTTGTAATGGCTTTCCTTATACCAGACATTCCATTAGCCTTAAGCATTATTAAGTTTCTTTTTCTTGAGCAGAGAAAACGGTGACCATTCTTCTTTTGCGACTGAAGTTTCTAAATTCACTGTGCCATGATTGCCGCGTACCATTATTGCCATTTAGATGTGTGGTCTGATGCGGAAATCTGCATGTAGAACCCAGAGATATCACTATCTTATGTCATTGATTGCTTGCTTTCCTTCTAGACTGAAATGGCTCCTGTTTGAGAAACGGATGTGTCTGTTAGAAAACAAGCCAGTTGGTCGAAAGTTTATGATTGGTATAATTATTGATAGTCGTTATTGCATGAATAGGTGTCTTAACGTGTGTAGAGGGTATCGATTTAGAAAAAAAAAACAAATGCATTCTATTCTTTTTGTATTTTATTATGAGCTACGTGAGTTTTGATGATTGGAATAGGTTGGACCCATTACCGAATTGTATGGTAGTTAAATAGGTTATCATGTGTAGTTATAATCGTCAATTAGATTAAATCGATATGTTTGTAGTGCGGATAAACGTAGATGTGGTTTTGATGTAATAGTGTTAAATTGAAATTGGTTAGGAGACTTGATTTTAGTTTGTAAAAATATTGAAATTGCTTCTAGATGGATATTTTCTTGTTTTAATAAAAAAAAAAGAACTATTCTGGATGGCACAATAATGCTTTCATCATACTGATTTATCAGGTGGACCTTTATAGATATTATTTTGCTCTAAGGGCGTGAAAATTTAGTAGTTGAATGGTAAGGTATTGCAAGTCTAGATCTTGTTGGGAAATTCTCTTCTTTTGAAAACCTTGTTGTATGTTTTCACGGACCTTGTAGTTTGAATAAATTTTGCTATTTTATAAAGTTAGGGTTTCCTAGGGAAATGTCTTTTAATTGAAACCATGTTGTCCATTTGATTAAGAGTTGTTGTAGTAAGGGTTTTGGATGTAAGTATTTTCTTTACCTATGAGTGTCAGCGTTGCTTTTAAGCACCTTCTTACTCAGTGTTGAGTGGTGTTGTTAGGTTTTGTCTAGTTATGCCACGTTGGGTTGTGAGGTTTCTTATGATCCAAGTTTTGGTGTGCACCATGTTTTGGGCTAGTTGAGTTGTTGGACGTATTATATCTGTGTGAAGCCTAAGTTAGGAATCTGGAGACCAAATGTGTTATTGTGGCTTGAGTACCTTGAGGTTGTGTAATATTTCGTCCTCTCCTTTCCGGTGTTCTGTGCCATTATCATGATCCTCTAAGCCTAGTTCGATATCAGAAGGGGATTGTTGTTTTGGTCATGTGTTTATTTACCGACTCCAAAGGCCGTTTGTGTGTTATTTTTCTTGAAACGTAAGCCGAATTGATGTTGTGGTATTACTCCCCTTTTTGTTTCAAAAGATTATGGAAATTCCATTCATTGTGGTTTGGAGGATGAAATATGTTTTGTACTAGACCGATTTGTAACCCTTGTTCCTTTTTGCTGTGGGTGTATGGACGATCAGAGGATGGTAAGAGAGTGGCTTCCATGGTGGGGCCAGCGCCTAGGGAGCGGTCACCTGGGTAACCCCATGGAAGTTGTAAACAAGTGGAAACTTAATAATGTACCTAGTTGGGTTGGGTAGTGATTCACTTAACAAGATAATTAATGTGACCTCGCCCACGCCTTGAGTGCTCTCATAGACCAAGGGTGGGATGAGAAGGCCTGGTTGGCAAGGCCGACCTCCTCGTCTCCATGAGTGGACAGGTCGGTTCCGCATGTGTCACCCTATGGGGCCGGCACCTAGAGAGAGGCTGCCAGGGTAACCGTAGATGGGGGCCGGCTTCTGGTGAGAGATAGCCTGGGTAACCCATGTTAGGGCCATGCAATGACACTCTTCTTACGCAACCCTGCTATGTTCTTCTGCTCTTGTTGGTACCTCTGGAGTGTGATCTAGTTGTCATGTTTGACCTAGTCTGGTGTGTTGTTCTAGCTTGATGAGTAGTACCGGTTGTGTGCTATCTGTTCTTCATGTGTTACTTGGAGTCTGGTTGGAAATTATGTCTTCGACGGCAGCCTTGACCTAGTGGTAATCCTCTTATTATCTCCTAGCTCTGTGGGGTGGACCTCAGGGTTCCACATGGTTGGGAGGTAGAGCTATCCATTGGTCCTCTTGGAGATTCAGTTGAGCTTGGTGCAGAGATGTTCCAGTTTCTGGTGACTTCCATTCTTCAGCAGTGTTGTATTACCTCCTTATGTACTATTTTGTAAATCGACGAGATCGATCTTGAAATCATGTACTCTTGTAATCTTGTACTCTTGCCATCTTGTATACTTATTACCTTGTAATCTTGTAATCATGTAATTTGGAACGTGGACATGTATTCAAGCATCATGTTGTTGTAAAAGTTATTGGTTTAGTCTTGTCTACAGATTGATGGTTATCACTCTTATGGTTTCATTTAATTTCCTAATGCTGTTATGTTGCCCTAGAGTGGGTTAGATGGACTCTTTTCTATTCTACATGTTTTCTTATTATCATTGGTTACTGCATTGTTCTTGATTTAAAAAAAAAAAAAATTTAGTTCTGTCTTCCACTCTAGGGTTGCACGACGGGGTGTTACAATTTGAGCAATTCTTTTCAAAGTGATAGGTATTAATTCTTGGATGTGGTTTAAATCTTGTTAAAGGGTACTCAAATTACCTATCATAGTCTTAAGAAGGATTCTGTGGAAAGAGTTATGTATTGACAGTCCTTGAAACAGGGCTACTAGGAGTTATGACAACCATTGTAAAATTTATTGCATGCATGAAGAGATAGTCCTTGGTAGATGTTTATTTTGATTGAGTTAATGTCCTTGAGGGATGAGAAGGCCTTGTGAGGTCTTGTTTGGGTCGGAAGAGTTAGAACTCTTAATGGTGCCTTTGTGGAGATCCTTGTCTTGAGAAGTTTTTTTTGTGAAACTTGAAGCATCTAAGTGATTGTATCACATTATCGAGCAATATACTAGTATGAAGTTGAGTGATTATATTTCCTGTGCATCAGATTGGTATCAGAGCTAGCAAAAGCTATGGGAGGAGATGTTATTTTTGAGATGAAGAGTTAAAGTTTGTTGGTCACCATTATTTTGTTGCTAAGTTGTTTGGTTGCAGGTGCTTGGTCCATCTAGTTGCAGAAGGATGTTTTCTGAGGTTGTGTGTTTAGGAAGACAAGATGAGGTCTATCATGACTATTCTCCAATGGGGATTAGGCTGGATAAGGCTGCAGAGAGAAACCACTGAGGAGAGAGTGGTAGGTGCATCACCAAGATCGGCTGTTGGGTGAGATGAATGGTTTGGTGAGTTGGTTTGTTGTGAAGTAGTAGCGAGATGGATACCTGACTGAAGAAGCACTTGATGTTGCAACCTAAAGAGTACTCCATTGATGGGAATAGAAGGAGCCTGAAGAAACTCTAAAGTTGATAGTTGTTTGATTTTGTTGGTTGGTTGGTCACTAGCTATGGATGTGAGGATTGGAAGCTTGAAGCTGAGAAGATTGAAGCTAAATATGAAGAGATAGATAGAGGAAATGTAGAAAAAGATTTTTTGTTGCAAGTACATTTCTAAGGGACTTGGAAATTTTTGTTGGTTGGTTGTATGGTGCAGGAGCACCATGCCAACCTCATGCTTCTATGATGAAATTTTTAAAGGATGATTCAACTTTGGTGTCTTAACATTGTATCAAGGTTGTATTGACTATTTTTAGGTGTCTAGGTCCTTGGGAGGACAATATTTAATGTTTTGTGTCAAATTTGGAAAGAATGTAAAAGTTGTCATCTAAATTGTAAAATTGCAAAACAAAAAAAAGATGTAAACAAGGAATATGAAAGGTCATTTGTGCCTTGGGTCATTGGAAGGTAGTTGAAACTAAAAATACATGTCTAATGCCTTTAAAAGGCCTTGTAACATCCAAGGAATTTGGAGGTGATTGGAGATTTGAAATGAAATAGTAAAAAGTAATGTTTTTCTATGTTTTTCTTCAGGAATTCGCTATTTCCTTGCATGGTATGACCTAGTACAGGTAGGAGGACATATATTTTTGATTTCAAATGAAAGGTCTTTCAATCACCTTCCCTTTCCATTTTATTTCATGCATTTTGGTTTTGATTTGTGGTAGATATTGGGAATTTGGGGAAAACTGTCAAAAACCCTAATTAGGGTAAACAGTGGCCTGTAAAATTGTATTTCTCTCATTTTATCCTTTGACCATGACTGATCTTTAGTGTAGATGTTCATGACAATGTTTGCTTTCATATTCATAAGGTTTTTGACTGATTGGTTAAGATTTAAGAGTGGGAAAATTAAAGTTTATTGACTGCATTCTTGTATATAGTCAGGAAATAGAGTTTTGGGACAGTCTTGAGATATAGGTGCAGGGTTTGTTAAAAATATTGATGGGAATAGAGTTTTGATGAATTAGTAAGCCTATGCAGACCTTTTGTGAAGTGTTCCAAAGACATTCAAGGTATGGGGAGTCGTGGGGTATTCACTTCCAATAAGCCCTTAGTAGGGTAAAAGCCAAATAGGCCTATTTAACACTGTTGCAGTCCTGTTTGAGCAGTTCTTTTCAAAGTGATAGGTATTGATTCTTGGATATGGTTTAAAGCTTGTTAAAGGATACTCAAATTACCCATCATAGTCTTAAGAAGGATTTTGTGGAAAGAGTTATGCATTGATAGTCCTTGAAACAAGGCTACTTGGAGTTATAACAGCCATTGTAGAATTGATTGCATGCATGAAGAGACAGTCCTTGGTAGATGTTTATTTTGATTGAGTTAATGTCCTTGAGGGATGAGAAGGCCTTGTGAGGTCTTGTTTGGGTCAGAAGAGTTAGAACTCCTAATGGTGCCTTTGTGGAGATCCTTGTCTTTAGAAGTTTTTTTTGTGAAACTTGAAGCATCTAAGTGATTGTATCACATTATTGAGCAATATACTAGTATGAAGTTGAGTGATTATATTTCCTCTACATCACTTAATGAATTACAAAATGATGGAACTATACAATAATAGAATTACAAAATAATACAATAATAGAATTATAGAATTATATAATTAAAGAAGGATAGATTAATAGAATGATATAATTATTAACTGATAGAATGACAGAATTATTGAATGATAGAATCAAAGAATGATAGAATAATAGATTTATAAAATAATAGAATGATAGAATAATAGAACTGTAGAATTGTAGATTAATAGGTTTATAGAATGATAGACCAAAGTAATGATAGAATAAAATATTAATAGAATAATAGAATGATACAATCAAACAATGATAGAATAATAAAATTGAGGAATAATAACATGATAGAATGAAATATTGATAGAAGAATAGAATTATGTAATAATAGAACAATAAAATTATAGAATGATACAATAAAAAATGATAGAATAATTGAATAATAGAATTGTAGAATGATATGATAATAGAATGATAGAATGAAAGAATGACAGAATAATAGAATAATAGAATTGTAGGATAAGAGAGTTATAAAATGATAGAATAATAAATTTAGAGAATAATAGAATGATAGAATTATGGAATGATAGAATGATAGAATAGTTGTTGAACTGTCAAAAGTCATGATTTCAACCTGTGGTGATTTAATTCTACAACTACCATGATTACAAATGGTTCAACTCCCTCAACTAGAAGTATAAAAAGGAGGTTGGTGCTTTTTGTTTGGGGGTTGGGTTGGTTGGTGATTGTTGTAGAAGAGAGTATTGTCTCTAAGGATTATAGATTGATTTGAATTGTGTAATTTGTATTCCTAATGTTGTTATATCGAATGTGAATCTATGATATCAATAAATTTACATCGATTTATGTTTTCGTGTGAAAATTGTTATTTTGGTTGCTAGATTTTGGTAGTTTGATAACACCCCCAGATCTAGACTACATTAAGTGATATCAAAGCCCAATTTGGGTTCTATCAAAAAGAAGGAATCCTAAAGAATTTTGTTGTGGGTTCAAATGAGAAAGAGAAGACCTACAACTGCAGATAATTCATGAGACATGGCACATAGAGGATGAGGACAAAGAGGAGCACTAAGAGTTAGTGATGTAGAAGTTGTTGAGATGCTGGGAGAGATTACAACAAGATTAGATTATATGGAAACAACACAAAGAAGAGGAGTATATGTGGACGCCATTAGTGAGGATGAGAATGAAGAACCAGAAATTTAGATAGAAGATGCAGATAGAAATGAACTAGAAAGAAGATTTTTACAAGCAATATCAATAATCAATGGCAAACCTATATTGGATGCACCAAGTTATCATGGAAATCTAAATCTAGAAGAATTAATTGAATGGATTTCAGAGATGGATAAATATTTTGATTTTGAATCAATAGATGATCTGAAAAGGGTGAAATTTGCTTGCATGAAATTGAAAAGACATGTATCATTATGGTGGGATCATGTGAAAATAGAAAGGAAAAGAAAGGGTAAGTAGAAACTCAAATTGTTGGATAGAATGGTCAAAAAATTCAAGGCTAAATTTCTACCAACCAACTATCAAATAAGTTTGTTCAAGAAACTAGAAAATTTGAAGCAAAAGGAAAAGAATGTAGATGAGGATGTACAGAAGAATTATATAGGTAGGATATCAATGTTGGACATGTAGATTATGATGTTGAGAAAGTGTCAAGGTATCTTAATGGTTTACATTATTCAATTCAAGATAAAATTAGTATTTTTGAATACAAATTGTAGAATAAGCTTATTAGTATGCTTTAAAGGCAAAAGAAAAATTGGTGAGAAAATAAAATAATTTTAGTGGTAGAGGTAGATTCTCACATGGAAGAGGACAATCCAGTGGTGGCAGAGGCTATCAAAACAAACAAGGAGAAACCAACACCTCTCAAACAAGCACCTAGGATAATAAGGGAAGAGGAGATTATTCTAGAGAGGACGAGGAGATTACTCCAGAGGTAGGGGATATTTTGGAAGAGATGGAGGAAGAGGATTCATGAGTACATGTTACCAATGAGGATTCATGAGTACTTCATCTTGGCACTTTTTTGGGGCTGTAAACTTTCATCTTGACCCTCAAAATGGCAATTTAGTATTTTTTCTAGATTTTTAAAAAGTTGCTTTTGTAATAACTCAAAACTCATGTTTTGAATTTAAGATATTAGTTGGCCATTCGTCCTACCTTAGTTTTTGGAAGATTTTGGGAAAAAATAAGATTCTCAAGATATGATTACAAAATTTCCTAAAATCGCAAAATCTGACAATTGTTGAAATCTGCCAAAAAAGGTAATTTTTTGTTTTTTTTGTTTTTCTTGGATATAAGAGAGTTTTCTCTCATTGTAGTAGTAGAGTTGATGAATAGAAGTTTTTTTGTGTTCCATCTTCCAAATCTTTGGCTCTCATATGTTTAATGGCATAATTTTATTGAGTGTATGTTGTGTGCTACATCAATTTCTAATGGTTGTTCAGGGTGTACAAGCCCCCTCGGCAGTCCCCTGAGATTTAGTCTCGCCTCCGCTTGGCCCGCCATTATTAGCCTCAACTTGGCATAAAAATGTAAGCCCGATGCAAGGCGTGGTGGGCAACGCTAGGCGGAGTCGCAACACTCTTGTCTCTCTCAAGGGCAGGGCTAGGGGATACTGCAAGTAGGTTGTTAAAATCAGAGATGACACTAATTAGAAATTTTAAAAAAATATATCAAAACACATCCAATTTTTTTCAAAATTATATAGTGCACTAGAGGAAAGTGTCCTCTCCAAAAGGGTATAATTGTTTTTGTGAAAATGATAAAAAAATAATACAAAAGTTTATGTGGAATGAAAACTATCAGATTCTGTAAAGTCTGACTTTAAAATGATATTACAAAGAAAATATGCATTGAAAACTGATTTTTTTTCTCCATGCACTAGATATTGAAATCCTCTATTTGGGAAAAAAATTAGGGAAAAATAAGATTGTTTGCTCTTTTTTTATGACGTGGACTCAAAGTCACTTTTTCTGAAATTTTCAGCAATTCAAATTTTGCTCTTAAATTTTTTTAAAAATGTCAAAGTAATTTTTTAAATTTTTTTTTAAATTACAAGCATAAAATTCATCAAGAGATCTACATTTCATTAGTTTGCATCATTTTGAAATTCAAAACATAAATGCCAATTTTATGAGGTCGAAGTTCAAAATTTTTTTGTTGTTGGCCAATTCCTTTATAAAATGTGACAGGTTTATGCTTTTACCCTAATAGAATTGTAAAATAATTCTATAATAGAATAATAGAATAATAGAATTAAAGAATTAAAGAATGATAGAATAATTGATTTATAGAATAATAAAATGAAAATATTATAGAATAAAACATTTATAAAATAATAGAATGATAGAAATCTAGAATAATAGAATAATAGAATAATTGCTTAATATAATAATAATAGAATGATAAAATTATAAAATGATAGATTGAAAGAATGATAGAGTAATATAATTATAGATTAATAGAATGTTTGAATTATAAAATGATAGAATGAAAGAATGATAGAGTAATAGAATTTTGGAATAATATAATAATAGAATGATTGAATGAAGGAATGATATAGTAATAGATTTGTGGAATAATAGAATGATAGAATAATAAAATGATAGAATAATAGAATGATAAGATTATATAATGATAGAATGGAAGAATGTTAGAAAAATTGAATTGTAGAATGATAGAATGAAAAATGTTGGAATAATTTAATAAAAGAGTTATAGAATGATGGAACTATAGACTTGAATATAGCTAAAAAATAATACAATTAGAGAATAATACAATTTGAGAATCAAAGAATGATAGAATAATAGATTTATAGAATAATAGAATGATAGAATTATAGAATGATATAATAATAGATTTATAGAATAATAGAATGATATAATTATAGAATCATAGAATGAAAGAATTGTAGAAAAATAGAATTATAAAATAATACAATAATAGAATTACAGAAGGAAAGAATGATAGAATAATAGAATGATTGAATATAAGAATGATAGAACAATAGATTTATAGAAGAATACAATCATAGAATTACATAATGGTATAATAATAGAATCAAAGAATGATAGAATAGTAGATTTATAGAATTATAAAATGAAAGAATGATAGAATGAAAGAGTGATAGAATGAAAGAATAATAGAAAATAGTTTTAAGGAATAATAGAATTTCAGAATTGCAAAATGATAGAATTAAAAAATCGTACAATAATAAAACTATAGATTAATCAAATAATGGAATTATACAATGATAGAATGAAATAATGATAGAGTAAGAGATTAAAAGAATAATAGAGTGATAGAATTGTATAAGAATAGAATAAAATAATGATGGATTAATAGAATTGTAGATTAATAGATCTATACAACATGATAGAATGAATCAAAATTATAGAATAATTTAATATTTATAGGATAATAGAATGATAGAATAATAGATTTATATAATAATAGAATGATAGAATTATAAATGACAAAATGAAGAATGACAGACTAATATAATTATAGAATAATAGAATGAAAAAATGATAGAATAATAGATTTATACAATAATAGAATGTGAGAATTATAAAATGGTAGAATGAAAGAATGATAGAGTAAAAAAACTTTAGATTAATAGAATAATATAATTATACAATGATAGAATAAAGGAATGATAGAATACTAGATTTATAGAATAATATAATGGTAGCAATAAAGAATGATAGAAGGAAACAATGATAGAATAATAGAATTGTAGAATACTAGTATAACAAAATAATAAAATGATAGAATGAAAGAATGGTAGAATAATGAATTTTTAGAATAATAGAATGATAGTATTATATAATGATAGAATGAAGGAACAATAGAGTAATGAAATTGTAGAATAATAGTATGATATAATGATAAAAATGAAAGAATGATTGAATAATAGAATAATAGAATTGTAGAGTAATAGAATTGTTGAATGATAGAATGAATGAATGGTAGAATACTAGAATTGTAGAATAATAGAATTATAGAAAGAAATAATGATAGAATAATAGAATTGTAAAATGATAGAATGAAACATTAATAGAACAATAGCCTTATAGTATAATAGAATGATATAATTATATAATGATAGAATGAAAAAATTATAGAATAATAGAATTGATGAATAATACAATAATAGAGTTATAGAATAATACAATAATAGAATTACAGAACGAAAGAATGATAGAATAATAGAATGATAAAATATAAGAATGATAGAATAATAGATTTATAGAATGATAGAACAGTAGATTTATAGAATAATAGAATTATAGAATTATAGAATTGTAGAATAATAGAATGATATAATTGTGGAATCATAGAATGAAAGAATGATAGAATAGTAGATTTATAAAATGATAAAATGTAAGAATGATAGAATGAAAAAGTGATAAGATGAAAGAATGATAGAAAATTATATTTAAGGAATAATAGAATTTTAGAATTGTAAAATGATAGAATGATTAAATAATCGTAGAGTAATAGAACTATAGATTAAATGAATAATAGAATTATACAATGATAGAATGAAAGAATAATAAAGTAATAGATAAATATAGAATAATAGAGTGATAGAATTGTATAAGGATAGAATAAAAAAATCATGGAATAATAGAATTATAGATTAATAGATCTACACAACATGATAGAATGAAACAATTATAGCATAATTTAATATTTATAGAATAATAGAATGATAGAATAATAAATTTATTTAATATAATAATAGAATGATAAAATAATAGAATGTTAGAATTATAAAATGGTAGAATGAAAGAATGATAGAGTAATAAGACTTTAGAATAATATACAATGATAGAATAAAGGAATGACAGAATAATATATTTATAGAATAATATAATGGGAGAAATATAGAATGATAGAAGGAAACAATGATAGAATAATAGAATTGTAGAATACTAGTATAACAGAATAATAGAATGAAAAAATGGTAGATTAATAGAATGATTGAATTATAGAATGATAGAATGAAGGAACAATAGAGTAATGGAATTGTATAATAATAGTATGATATAATGATAAAAATGAAAGAATGATAGGATAATATAATTGCATAATAATATGATAATAGAATCAAATATTGATAGAATAATAGATTTATAAAATAATAGAATGATAGAATAGAACAATACAATAAAGGAATGATATAATAAAGGAATGATAGAATAATAGATTTATATAATAATATAGAATGATAGATTTATAGAATTATAGAATTATAGATTGATAGAACAATAGATTTATAGAATAATAGAATGATAGAATTGTAGGGTGAAGAATAATAAAACAAAAGAATTGTAGTTCATAATAGAATGATAGAATGAAACAATCATAGAATAAAAGATTTATAAAATAATATAATCGAGTAGAAATATAGAATGATAGAAGGAAACAATGATAGAATAGTAGAATTGTAGAATACTAGTATAATAGAATGATAGAATTAAAGAATGGTAGAATAATAGATTTCTAGAATAATAGAATGATGGAATTATAGAATGGTAGAATGAAAGAACAATGGAGTAATGGAATTGTAGAATAATATTAGTATGGTATTATGATCAAAATGAAAGAATGATCAATAGAATAAAAGAATGATAGAATGAAATATTGATAGAATAATAGATTTATAAAATAATAGAATGGTAGAATATTAGAATAATAGAATTCTAGAGTAATGAATGAATGATAGGTTCACCGTACTACCCAGCCTTATCGCTTCAAAGAATGGTAGAATGGTAGAATATTAGAATTGTAGAATAATAGAATTATACAATGAAAGAATGATAGGATAATAGGTTCATAGAATAATAGAATGATAGAGTTATAGATTAATAGAATGAATAATGATAGAATAATAGAATTGTAGAATGATAGAATGAAACATTAATAGAACAATAGCCTTATAGTATAATAGAATGATAGAATGAAAGAATCATATAATAATAGAATTGTTGAATAATATAATGATAGAATAATCTAGACTTAATGAATTACAAAATGATGGAACTATACAATAATAGAATTGTAAAATAATACAATAATAGAATTATAAAATTATATAATTAAAGAATGATAGAATAATAGATTTATAGATTTATAGATTTATAGAATAATAGAATGATGGAATTATAGAATGGTAGAATGAAAGAACAATGGAGTAATGGAATTGTAGAATAATATTAGTATGGTATTATGATCAAAATGAAAGAATGATCAATAGAATAAAAGAATGATAGAATGAAATATTGATAGAATAATAGATTTATAAAATATTAGAATGGTAGAATATTAGAATAATAGAATTCTAGAGTAATGAATGAATGATAGGTTCACCGTACTACCCAGCCTTGTCACTTCAAAGAATGGTAGAATGGTAGAATATTAGAATTGTAGAATAATAGAATTATACAATGAAAGAATGATAGGATAATAGGTTCATAGAATAATAGAATGATAGAGTTATAGATTAATAGAATGAATAATGATAGAATAATAGAATTGTAGAATGATAGAATGAAACATTAATAGAACAATAGCCTTATAGTATAATAGAATGATAGAATTATATAATGATAGAATGAAAGAATCATATAATAATAGAATTGTTGAATAATATAATGATAGAATAATCTAGACTTAATGAATTACAAAATGATGGAACTATACAATAATAGAATTGTAAAATAATACAATAATAGAATTATAGAATTATATAATTAAAGAATGATAGAATAATAGATTTATAGAATAATAGAATAATAAAATGATAGAATAATAGAATGACATAATTATTAACTGATAGAATGATAGAATTATTAAATGATAGAATGAAAGAATGATAGAACAATAGATTTATAAAATAATAGAATGATAGAATAATAGAACTATAGAATTGTAGAATAATATATTTATAGATGATAGACCAAAATAAAGATAGAATAAAATATTAATAGAATAATAGAATGATACAATCAAACAATGATAAAATAATAAAATTGAGGAATAATAAGATGATAGAATGAAATATTGATAGAAGAATAGATTTATGTAATAATAGATCAATACAATTATAGAATGATAGAATAAAAAATGCTAGAATAGTTGAATAATAGAATTGTCGAATGATATGATAAAAGAATGATAGAATGAAAGAATGATAGAATAATAGATAAATAGAGAATACTAAATTTATATAATAGTAGAATTATAGAATGATACAACGAAAGAATGATAGAATAATAGAATAATAGAATTGTAGGATAAGAGAGTTATAAAATGATAGAATAATAAATTTAGAGAATAATAGAATGATAGAATAATTGTTGAATTGCCAAATGTCATGATTTCAACCTGTGGTGATTTAATTCTACAACTACCATGATTACAAATGGTTCAACTCCCTCAACTAGAAGTATAAAAAGGAGGTTGGTGCTTTTTGTTTGGGGGTTGGTGATGCAGAGGCATCCACACTATAACCTTCGCATATGGCATGAATGTCTGCAGACCAACCTCATCATCATCATCTTCGCCATCATCATCATATTCCTTAAAACTACCAACAGCATCATCATGATCCGCATTACACAGTTAGCATCATCATATTTCGGACACTCGCAATTGTCCTCCTGCCGACTACTGTTCACCTCCTCCGCTTTCCTCCTAACATCATCATCATGATATTCAGCGGGCGAATACATCCTCCGGTTGCACTGTTCATCGGGCTCCGAACTCCATCGGCCTCATCATGATCTTCAACACTACCTTCGTCAGCAGGATATCCAAATATCCGATTGTCCCGAATATCCTGATGACGGTCACCTTCAGCACCTTCCCTTCGATGCTCCACTACCCGACGATACAAGCAACAGCATCATGATATAATTTATCCGGTTCTCTTCGAAACCTCTTGATGATGCTAGTACACTTTCTGCCGATGCCGATACTTAACCACTTAACAACGGCAGGATAAACTTGCACAGGGGGATATCTCAATATCCTGATGACGATGACGTCATATCCTGATGACGATGACGTCACCCAATATCCTGATGACCTTTTCAATACTTAGTCGAAAAACACGAACTTTCTCTCCCACATCTACTCGTGATATGCAGATGTTTGGCACTCCCGATATGATGATCCTGATGTCGATACATGCACTTAGTCTATGTCCGACTCAAAACATCCTGATGCACTCGCAACATGCAAACTCCAACGGTTTCATGACCCGATCTTCTTCCTGATGCCGATGCACTCCTCCTCGGCTCCTCCAGATGATGATCACCCCGACGAATCCGCACTTCATGCGCTCAGCTGCATCATGTTCATCTTCACTTATTCAGATGACGATGTCCGAACTGTCTACAGGATATTCACCAAGATATCCTGATGATGCCGTCTTGGCCAATTTCCAGCCTTAGCGAAATCTCACTTCGCCGATCCTTCAGGGCTGACCCGATCCAACCTCAAGGTGATCTTCCAACTCTTGTCTCATCAGCTCGACCTAGCACATGAGGATGCTAGGCTTCTCAACATCTGTCGACCGCGATCCTGCACACCTGCATGCAACAAACAAACTACCACCTACCCTACTGTACATTACCATTCCACCGATCAGACGGATCAACCGGTGGAATGGATCAGCAAATCCATATGGCCACCAAACCAGTGAATCGAACAAGAAATGGAATTCACCAGAGGATGAACAATAACAGGATCTCTTTATTCGATTTCAAAAGATGTAAATACAATATACTGCTGCTCACACAGTACACTCGAACTCCTCTGCTTGATGCAAGACTATACTGCTGATCGATGATCTACAATCAACCGATCTCATGCTTATAAAGATTTGCCTACGAGTACTACTGACCTGACTTCCAAGCGGCTGGGAACTCTCCAAGCGGCTGGGAGATCCCACCGAACAAACATCATGACAGCTGTTATAACCAACTAGCTAAAAATAGCAAAAGCCTGGTCAGCATGATCTTATCATGATCAGCATGACCTTATTACATGCATTTGGTCTAACAGACCTTCTTGGAAACATAAACAAGACCTAAACTACTAACTGCCTTATCCAGACCAGCTGTCAGGTAGGTGCTCCTGCACCATACTCCCCAAAAGAAGAGAACTCATGTCCCATGAGTTTAGTATGTGGAAGTCCTCCACCTTGACATTTTGCTTTGTCAATAGTCTGACCTGCTCCAGCTTTGTCGGCTGCTGTCTCTTGGCTGCTCCAAGCCATCTGAACTGTGACTTGCTTTCTGGCAAGTAAATCCTCATGCCTGTTGATGTAGGCCTT
Organism: Cunninghamia lanceolata; assembly: GCA_027924645.1. Classification (NCBI taxonomy): domain Eukaryota; kingdom Viridiplantae; phylum Streptophyta; class Pinopsida; order Cupressales; family Cupressaceae; genus Cunninghamia; species Cunninghamia lanceolata. Next base: position 665,695 of record BSBN01001363.1, read on the forward strand.
TCTCTCACATACCCTGTGTTTGTCAGGTTGCCTGATCAGAACCTCTGTCTGAGCTACCTCTTGAACTGCTGAAATGTTCAACTCTATCTTCCTGTCAATCTTTATAGGACAAGCAATAGTCCCAACTATGACAACATCCTTGTCATTCTTCTGAACTGATGGTTGGTTGCACCCCTATTTCTGAACCTGCTGCTGACCTCTGTCAGTCACAACTGAAACTTTCTGCAGCTTGTTGTCTGTAACAACTCCCTTCCCTGCAGTATCCTCAATTGCCTTCATGCCTGCTCCTCTAGGTATCTACACAAACTCCTTCTTTCCCATCAAAATGATTTGAGCTGCCTTCTGTACTGCAGCTTTTGCCTGCAATGGCATCAACTTAATAGTCTTTCCATCCTTCTTGATGGTGTAGGTATTAGCATACCCATCATACAGTACTCTTCTGTCAAATTGCCATGGTCTACCCAACAGTAGGTGACAACATTCCATAGGCAAAATATCACACAAGATTCTATCTTGATATGGTCCAATCTGGAAATCCACATATGCCTGTTCAGAGACAAAAAGTGATTGCCTATCACTCACCCAAGATGTCTTGTAAGGGTGTGGATGTGGAATCCTTTCCAACTTCAGTTTATCCACCATTTCGTGGGATACCATGTTGTCTGTTGAACCAGTGTCAATGACAACCTTACATACCTTACCTTTCCTCTTGCATGTGGTTTTAAAAAGAGCTCTTCTTTGCATCAGATCCTTTGATGCCTGCAAACTAATTCTCCTTAACATCAATGATTCTCCACTCTCTGGATATCCATAATTCTCAGGACCTTTGTTTGAACTCTGTGCACTTTCTTCTACTTGCTCTTCTTGCACAAGTTGTACTCTTTTGTCACTTGTTCTATCATTTCTGGATGATGAACCTTTGTTTTCTGGACATTTGAAAGATGGATGACCAAACTCTCCATAGGTGTAACACTTTCTTGAAAATGTAGTAGAACCTCTACCACCTCCAAATATTCCTCTATTACCTTTCCATCCACCTCTGAAATCAGACTGTCCTTGTCCTTTACCAGTGTCTTCTTGACCCTCATTTGTTTGCTTTTGTGCAGGGGCTGCTCCTTTTCCCCTATTGTTTCCTCTTCCTCTCATGGACTTATCATGTCCTCTATTCATCTTTTCTTCAATCCTGATTGCCATTTGATAACAATCCTCCACATTCTTAGGGTTAGCTAATACTAACTCATCCTGTATGTTAAACCTCAAACCAGCCAAGTACCTAGCCACCTTTTCTACCTCATTCTCATGATGACCAGACCTCATACTTAACAGATAAAATTCCTCAGTATATGCTTTCACATCCCTGTCTTTCTGCTTTAAAAATTGCAGCTTCTTAAACATCTAGATTTCATAATCCCTTGGCAAGAATTTACCCTTGATCCTTGCTACCATCTTATCCCATGAAGTGATCTTTGACTTCCCTTGTTTCCTTCTCTCAGATTGTACATAATCCCACCATACCAAAGCATGACCTCCTAACTTGGTCTTTGCAATCTTTACTTTCTGATCCTCAGCAACATCTTCACATTCAAAGTGATTATCCAGTGCAGCAATCCAATCCAACAACTCATCTTCATTCAAGCTTCCAGTATACTTGGTAACATCAACCTTTACCTTAGGTTTTTCACTCTGCACTGCCTTTAACAGTTTTGCCAATCTCTGGTCTTCAGCATCCAGATCTTCAGCTACCTCTTCATACTCTTCAACAGTATCTTCTTCTTCTTCAGACTCACTGTCTTCCACTTCCCTCTTTTTGTTCTTTTCCAGGGCTGTCAGCCTGGCTTGAAGTGCTTCAGCAAGCTCCTTCATCTTCCTCATCTCTCTAGCATGTTTCTCCTTCATCTCCTGCAATTCCCTTGCAGTACCACTACCTTTAGGAGGCATTTTGTCAACCTCTCACAACACACAACACGCAATTCACTCTACCTCTGCCCTTCCGGTGACAGAATCAACACACACCAGCCCAGACCTTTTGCTGAGCTCTGATACCACTATGATACAGAGGCATCCACACTATAACCTTCGCATATGGCATGAATGTCTGCAGACCAACCTCATCATCATCATCTTCGCCATCATCATCATATTCCCTAAAACTACCAACAGCATCATCATGATCCGCGTTACACAGTTAGCATCATCATATTTCGGACACTCGCAATTGTCCTCCTGCCGACTACTGTTCACCTCCTCCGCTTTCCTCCTAACATCATCATCATGATATTCAGCGGGCGAATACATCCTCCGGTTGCACTGTTCATCGGGCTCCGAACTCCATCGGCCTCATCATGATCTTCAACACTACCTTCGTCAGCAGGATATCCAAATATCCGGTTGTCCCGAATATCCTGATGACGGTCACCTTCAGCACCTTCCCTTCGATGCTCCACTACCCGATGATACAAGCAACAGCATCATGATATAATTTATCCGGTTCTCTTCGAAACCTCCTGATGATGCTAGTACACTTTCTGCCGATGCCGATACTTAACCACTTAACAACGGCAGGATAAACTTGCACAGGGGGATATCTCAATATCCTGATGACGATGACGTCATATCCTGATGACGATGACGTCACCCAATATCCTGATGACCTTTTCAATACTTAGTCGAAAAACACAAACTTTCTCTCCCGCATCTACTCGCGATATGCGGATGTTTGGCACTCCCGATATGATGATCCTGATGTCGATACATGCACTTAGTCTATGTCCGACTCAAAACATCCTGATGCACTCGCAACATGCAAACTCCAACGGTTTCATGACCCGATCTTCTTCCTGATGCCGATGCACTCCTCCTCGGCTCCTCCAGATGATGATCACCCCGACGAATCCGCACTTCATGCGCTCAGCTGCATCATGTTCATCTTCACTTATTCGGATGACGATGTCTGAACTGTCTGCAGGATATTCACCAAGATATCCTGATGATGCCGTCTTGGCCAATTTCCAGCCTTAGCGAAATCTCACTTCGCCGATCCTTCAGGGCTGACCCGATCCAACCTCAGGGTGATCTTCCAACTCTTGTCTCATCAGCTCGACCTAGCACATGAGGATGCTAGGCTTCTCAACATCTGTCGACCGCGATCCTGCACACCTGCATGCAACAAACAAACTACCACCTACCCTACTGTACATTACCATTCCACCGATCAGACGGATCAACCGGTGGAATGGATCAGCAAATCCATATGGCCACCAAACCAGCGAATCGAACAAGAAATGGAATTCACCAGAGGATGAACAATAACAGGATCTCTTTATTCAATTTCAAAAGATGTAAATACAATATACTGCTGCTCACACAGCACACTCGAACTCCTCTGCTTGATGCAAGACTATACTGCTGATCGATGATCTACAATCAACCGATCTCATGCTTATAAAGATTTGCCTACGAGTACTACTGACCCGACTTCCAAGCGGCTGGGAACTCTCCAAGCGGCTGGGAGATCCCACCGAACAAACATCATGACAGCTGTTATAACCAACTAGCTAAAAATAGCAAAAGCCTAGTCAGCATGATCTTATCATGATCAGCATGACCTTATTACATGCATTTGGTCTAACAGACCTTCTTGGAAACACAAACAAGACCTAAACTACTAACTGCCTTATCCAGACCAGCTGTCAGGTAGGTGCTCCTGCACCAGTTGGGTTGGTTGGTGATTGTTGTAGAAGAGAGTATTGTCTCTAAGGATTATAGATTTATTTGAATTGTGTAATTTATATTCCTAATGTTTTTATATCGAATGTGAATCTATGATATCAATAAATTTACATCTATTTGTGTTGTTGTGTGAAAGTTGTTATTTTGGTTGCTAGATTCTTGTAGTTTGATAACACCCCCAGATCTAGATTGCATTAAGTGATATCAAAGCCCAATTTGGGTTGTGTCAAAAAGAAGAAATCCTAAAGAATTTTCTTGTGGATTCAAATGAGAAATAGAAGACCTACAACTACAGAGAATTCGTGAGACATGGCACATAGACGATGAGGGCAAAGAGGAGCACTAAGAGTTAGTGATGTAGAAGTCATAGAGATGCTGGGAGGGATTACAGAAAGATTAGATGATATGGAAGAAACACAAAGAAGAGGAGTATATGTGGACAACATTAGTGAGGATGAGAATGAAGAACCACAAATTGAGACAGAAGATGCAGATAGAAATGAACTAGAAAGAAGATTTTTACAAGCAATATCAAGAATCAATAGCAAACCCATATTGGATGCACCAAGCTATCATGGAAATTTAAATCTAGAAGAATTAATTGAATGGATTTTATAGATGGATAAATATTTTTGATTTTGAATCAATAGATGATCTGAAAAGGGTGAAATTTGCTTGCATGAAATTGAAAGGACATGTATCCTTATGGTGGGATCATGTGAAAATAGAAAGGCAAAGAAAGGGTAAGGAGAAAATCAAATTGTTGGATAGAATGGTCAAAAAATTGAAGGCTAAACATTCTACCAACCGTGTGATGCCCCGTCATGCAACCCTAGAGTGCTAGACTAAAATTGCAAAATTACAGAAATAATTTTATTTTATTTTATTTTTTGAAAGCAAGAAAGTGCATTATTGTAACCAAAGATATCAAAATACACAACATAAACGAAAATGTACTTCTAACAACCCTTGGGGAACATAACTGCATTAGTGCAATGAAAGTTAACCCACACAAGTGATAAACATAAAACTAATAAAAATAACTTTTACAATAGCAAGATAGTTTGATTACAAAGTTTCAGTACAAGATTAGAAGACTGATCTTGTCAGATTACAAATGAGTACATAAGAAAGTATACAACATCACTGAAGGTAGAAAGCAATCTAGAACTAGAACACCTCTACACAAGACTCAAACTGAATCTCCAAGAAGACCAATGGATAGCTCTGCCTCCCAACCATGTGGAACCCTAAGGTCCACCCCACTGAGCTAGGAGATAACATCGAGGCTCCACTAGGTCAAAGTTACAATAATGAAACAAAAATAAACTATAGACTCCTTACAGGCATACATGATAACAAGACTGCATAGAAATGACAATAATCCACTAGACAAATCAAACATCCAAAGAAGATCAAACAAGAAGCCAAGACTATACTCCAGAGGTAACAACAAAGTAAAGAGGAAGTAATTGAGTTGCATAAGGAGAGTGTCATCACATGGTCCTAGCATGGGTTACCCAGGTAATCTATCACCAGAAGTTGGCCCCCATCTATGGTTACCCTGGCAGCCTCTCTCTAGGCACTAGCCCCATAGGGTGACACATGCAGAGCCGATAGGTCCTCTCATGGAGACAAGGAGGTTGGCCTTGCCAACCAGGCCTTCTCATCCCATCCTTAGTCTGCGAGAGCACTTAAGACATGGGTGAGGTATCTTATTTATCTTTTTATGTGTCTTACTACCCTAACCCTCCTAATAAGTTATTAAGTTTCCACTTGCTCATAACTTCCATGGGGTTACCCAAGAGGCCTCTCACTAGGCACCGGCCCCAACACAGAAGCCACTCCCTTAGTAATCTCTAATCAAACAACCAAACCACCACAAGCAAAGCTAAGGTACAAAATGGCTTCTAACCATTACTTATGCCATTCACTTGCCCTCAACAATACAAATCCCATTGTATTGACATGTCACTATCTGGACTAAAACTCAAGACACCACACCTTTGGAGTTAGGTACAAACCAATGATAAAGTAATCATTATCTGTTAAGAACAACGCTTTCGCATTTGACACCAAGTGGTCATGACATCACACAAGATTCCTACTTCACAACAAACCGAAACATAGACATATACTCCACTCAAGGTGGACACAATGATCCATTGCAAGCATAAACTATGACCAGGATGATAAATGAACATAAGATATTCAAGGTACTCCCAGATTCAATCATGAAACAACTTATGAGAGTTAACAACAATTTATAAGAACATTCAAGCTCTCAGCATTAACAATTCTCTCTAAAATTCTAAAATAAATTCACTAACTAAAATTTCCTAACAAGTACCATTTTCTATGCTATTAAAATATTTGCAAGCATGAATTTTCCATCTGAGATTTACTACTAAAAATAAACTATAAAGGTATACATATGTTTACCAAGAGCAACATCTTCCATTAATTTTTAACCAACCATAATTTCTAAAGCACAATTATAAATAAACACAACTTTCCAACAACATTCTTACTTCCTACAGTTTCTAATAAAGAAAATAACTATAAAATAACGAATATATTTTCTTACATTTACGTGGCATGGACATTCCAACATACACTAACCATTTTAATTTTAACAAGGAGATAAGAATATATCAAATATTAATAACCATGTGAATTTAGTATATTTCTTCTACTTTCTAGCTATATGAAACAAAAGCAAGTAAGGTTGATCCTATAAACATCAATGATTCAAACTAAAAGCATAAATTACTGATAAAACTTTTCAACTTCAACAACCTACTGGAAACCTATTTACTTTCCTACATATTACTACAAAACAAAAATATGTACAATCTTGCTAAGATACCAATTTTCCATTGATCGTCTAACTAATACGATTTTCTACAAAACAACTATAATTACAAATATATTTCAAGGACCTAACAATCACTTGACTACAAGGAATACTATTTTTTAAATATTATTCTAACTATGCATACATATATTTTTCCTATTCCAATTTCCAATAGTTTTCCAATTTCTAAAACAATAACTAAAGGTATCTCTGATTCTCACTAGAAGCATAATTATTAATAAGCACCTACAATTCAAACAACTTCTATAAACCTATAAGATCTCCCAACAACTACCACTTCCAAATCTCCACTCAATGCAAGGGATATGTTACCATTCCCAAATCTCTAATCAACCAAATGTATATCCTAAGATCGTGGTCTCCCATTTGCGGTGCTACCACTTAAGATCACTAGCAAACATACTTACAAGAAAATAATTAGTCTTTTCCTATCCGACTAGATCTCCCATCGACCCACTATCAAGATACCAATCTAATCCATTTCGACTATAATCCTAAATTGTTATGGACGTCGACTAAACCTTCCATACATCGACTGTTGTGACTTATTTAAAACTACTATCATATGTGAGCATCGAACACTCATAAAACATTGGGATGAAAGCAACTACCATCTAATAAGCAGCAATCAAACTCTATGCTACTGCCGTTGTAGCGCCTAATCACTATTTACATACCGATTCTCAACTAAGCCTCTACGATTGCAATAAATACTAGAGCGACTAAGAAAAAAACAAGGTAACAATGCATACCATTCCTAAAAGCATGCCACTAAGACTTCGTTGGTTTATCGGATAGACACAAGAATGGTTTAACTGAATCGATTCCTCCTACTCACTCTAAGTTAACCATCACCTAAGTTGGCTATGGGCCACTATCTCCCAGATGACAACTAGACCCATGATTTCTAAGCACGAGCTATATTTAAAACATAGCCAATCTATATAGTGGCAGTGAAAGAATAGAAACAGCTAGCTGTCTAGAAGATAGAACTAGAAAGTTTCTAATAAGGAGTTCTAAAATCCTAAACTTGAATCAAAGAGAAATCCTATGTGATCAAACATAAATAATCTCCTATTCGCTACCAGCTACGTTTAATTTCTTATACAAATGATGAATGAAACAGTTCTCTCATAGCCCTTAAGGATTTTTTTTTTTATGGCAGATAAGAAGCAATTGCAAAAGAATCTTCACACAAATTTCCAAGACATGAATGCAAGGTAATATCTCCAGGGAGGAAGTGTTGGTGGGAACAAATTTAGACAATGCAATGTTGGAAGCACAAGATCATCCTCGGGGTTACATAGTTAAGAACAAGGTATTGTTTTCTATGCAAGGTGACATGGAACATATATGCAAGGGCCTTCTAAAGAATTGTGGGGCATTTACAATAGTCTCAAATGTAATCAACTTAATCAAGTTGCCACTGAATAAGGGCAGTACTAATTTGTTAATAGAGAGAGGCAAATTGATGTGCAAAAAGGATACTCTTTCCTACTAGATAATTCACTTCTGTCGATGAGATAGATATTGAAGAACGAATGGGGTAAGAGATTGATAATAGATTAAAATGGATCATCTATTTCTTATGGTTGAGGTTACAATACTGAGTTTTAGATGATTGAGCTAATGATTTCAAAAGGATTAAGACAAAGGCTAAATAGAAGAATCCATCTTGGGGGAAACTTCAGGGGTTGGAGTAACATTCAACCACACAGGGCACACAAAGGTAATTAAATTCCAAGTTACATGCAAGTTTCACAAACAGAACAAGCTAGTTTCACACATAGAACATGTTGCAATAAAATTTAACTTACAAGCTACAACAATTGCAATTTTCACAGAGAGACAAATCACATACCCGAAATTTAGTCCCTCCTCGAAAATTTCTCCAATTCCTGCAATCAATTCTCTGTTCTTTTCCTAAAGTCTCCGTTCTTTTCCCATTGCCTTCTAAACAAGATTTTCCCCATATAAAAATGATTCAACTCGTAAAATAAATGCAGACATGCATCCATTACCCAATAACCCACTCTTCCGAGAAATTCAAAATTTTGCTATAAAAAGAGATCCCAAATCTTCCAATTTTGAAATTGACAAGTCAAGGCATTAATTTCACATATCACCATTTATTCTATACAAAATATATACTAATTGCCCATAACTCCAATTTATGACATAAATACTTTAGAATAGTAGATAATTTAATCTAGACTATTATAAAATTTAAGTAAGGTGTCATACAAAGCTTTAAGCTAAACCAATTATTATCTAATAAACATAATAAAAGCATCATTAATTAATAATAAATCCTTAAAGTATTTTCCAACTACACATGAACATTATTAACACAACTTGACTAAACACCACAACACAAGATTACCAACATACAAGGCAAGGACCAAGCATCACAACATGACTCGAGACCACAACAGAAGACAAGGACTAACCTAGTGGGATAGACCTCACATTATCTCCCATCACTGATACCCATTGGTGCAAGAACCCACTCAAACCTACTATATCAGGTGAAGTTGAGGTTCGGTACTTACAGCCTGCATCCAAACAACTAGTTGTATACGATCAAATACATATATGTCTATACACGGAGAGTTTGAGAATCACGGCATAGTAGGGTACTTGAAGTGAGTAATGCTACACTGTCCCTACTCTTGAACAATATTATAACCACTGCATTTGAAAACAGATATCAACGAATCTAATGAAACATGTAATATTAATCCATTAGTAATCATGTGCAACACATCATAACTGAAGTAATAATAATGTCATCATAACTCATAACACATGTCTAAATATATCAATCAAACACAATCCATCAAGGTCAAAGTAAACATAAGCCATACCCTACTAATCCAAGTGTCTCAGAACTGTATAAATACAATAAAAGACTGGCAACTGTCTTAGGTCTGTCAAAGAGAAATGTGAAACTAACAACTATCACAAGCCAAAATGCGAGGGGCATTACATCCTTCCCCCCTAAAATCAGGTTTACTCCTGGAATCTTGCAAATAAGTGAGGGTATAACTCTCTCATCTTGGAAGCATCCTCCCAAGTAGCAGAGGTCTCATCATTAGGATCCCACTGGACCCTGACCTGCTCCACATCTCTGCCCCTGAGAGCAAGTCTCCTATGCTGTAGAATGCCTACGGGATCTAAAGCTAGCTGCCTATCCTCTACCTATAGAGTAGTCTAATCAAGAACGTGAGCAATATCTAGATAGTAAGGCCTAAGTACAGAAACATGAAACACATCATGGATGCATGAAAGGCTAGGCGGAAAAGAAAGACAATAAGCAACTGGACCGATCCTCTCCAACACCTCAAAAGGTCAACAAAGCACGGTGCTAGCTTAGAGCCCTTTCCATAGTGGATCGGACTCTTTTGCAGTCGCACACACAAGAACACCCAATCTCCAACTAAAAACTGATGATCGATCCTATGAGCATCTGCATACTTCTTTTGCCTATCTTGAGCTGCCACCAAATGCTCTCTAATCCTCTCAACCTACCGCTCCATATCTCTAAGCATATCAGGACCTAGAAGGACTCTATCCTCTAGATGATCCCAACTCAAAGGAGTCCTACAAGGATGACCATACAAGGCCTGTAATGGAGACATGCCAATAGAACTATGATATCCATTATTATAGGAAAACTCCACTAGGTAAAGGTAATCCTCCCAACAGTTCTACCAATCCATCACATACATCCTCAACATATCCTCGAGAACCTGATTAACCCTCTCACTCTGACCATCAGTCTCAGGATGGTAAGCTGAACTAAAGTTTAGCTATGTCCCCAAGGCATGCTGCAAGGAAGTCCAAAGGGTGGAAGTGAACACTGGATCCCTGTTGGAGATGATCCTATGAGGAATCCCATGAAGTCTGACGATGTCCTCCATGAACACTCTGGCCACCGTAGAGGCATTGTAAGAAGCACAAATAGGAGAGAAGTGAGCTACCTTCGTCAATCTATCCACAGTGACCATAATAGCATTATGTCAGAGAGAGGATATCAGCAAACCAACAATGAAGTCTATCGAAATGATATCCCACTTCCATTCTGGAATCAAATGAAGTTGCAAAAGACCTACAGGGTGCTGATGCTCCACCTTCACCCTCTGACACTCAAGACATCTCGACACAAAATCAGTAATATCCTGCTTCATACCACTCCAAAAGTACAACTAAAGCAGATCTGCATGCATCTTCTTGACACCCGAATGAGCAGAATAGGGTGCTCGATGCGCCTCAGACAACACTAGGGTGCGAAGACCCTCCGAACTAGGAACATAGATATGACCCATATGTTGTAAAAGACCATCTGACTCAAAAGAGTAACTGGAGAATCTACCCTCTAAAGGTCTACCAGACTCAAACTCAGATCTCACCTCCTGACACCAATTGTTGGTAGGAAGAGCTGTGAGAATCTGACCTCTCAAATCAACTATAAGAGAGACTGCTAAGATCTCATGCCTCCATCGACTAAGAGCATCCACTACCACATTCTCCTTGCCCTAAATATATTTAACCTCAAAGTCATACTCACACAAGAACTCCATCCAACGCCTCTATCTCACGTTCAATTTTGGTTGCATGAAAATATGCTGCAAATTATGATGATCACTATGCAGCCCAAACCAATGCCCTAAGAGAAAGTGCCTCCATCTCACCAAGGCATGCACAACTGCCATTAACTCTAGGTCATGAGTGGGATAGTTCAATTTGTGATCCTTGAGTTTGTGAGACTCATAGGCAATCACACGACCATCCTACATCATAACTGCTCCCAAACCCTCCAAAGAAGCATCGGTACGAACAACAAAGTCCCTAGCAGGATCAGGAACTGCTAAAATAGGTGCACTGATCAACTACTCCTTAAGAGTTTGAAAAGCTGCCTGACACTACTCTGACCAAACAAACTTCTTCCCTTTCCTCTGAAGTGAAGTAATAGGATGGGCAATCCTCAAAAACCCCATAACAAAATGATGATAGTAGCCTGCCAAACCCATAAAACTGTAGACCTCAAAAACATTAGTAGGTGCAGGCCAGTCCATAATAGCTTGGATCTTAGAAGGATCCACTGTAATACCCTCTCCAGAGATAACAAGGCCCAAGTACTTCACCTCTATCTGAAAGAATTCACATTTCGACAAATTGGCATAAAGCTGATTTTCTCTCAGACACTGCAACACTTGATGCAAATGCTCCTCATGCTCCTCAATAGTCCTCAAATAGATCAATATATCATCAAGAAATGCAAGGACAAATCTATCGAGATAAGTGCAGAAAACACCATTCATTAGGCTCATGAAAACTGAAGGTGCATTTGTCAATCCAAATGGTACTACTGTGAACTCATAATGTCCATAACGGGTGCAAAATGTTGTTTTGTGAATATCTACCTCAAATATCCGCAATTGATGATATCTTGACTTGAGGTCAATTTTAGAGAATACCTTTGCTCCTTTAATCTAATCAAACAAATCATCGATCCGAGGCAAGGTGTACCTATTCCTCACTGTTACCTTATTGAGCTGTCGATAATCGATACATAGCCACAGAGATCCATCCTTCTTTTTGACAAAGATCATAGGTGCTCCCCAAGGAGAAACACTTGGTCAAATGAACCCTTTGGCTAACAGCTCCTCCAACTGCAGTTGAAGCTCCTTGAGCTCCTGAGTGGTCATCTTGTATGGAGCTCGTGAGATAGGCTTTGCACCAGGAACTAAATCAATCCTAAAATCGATGTCATGCTTAGGTGGCATCCCTAGAATATCAGATGGAAAAACATCATCATACTCCCTTAAGAGTGGGTGATCATCAAGAGATGCCTCTCAACTCTCCTCCATCTCCAAGTCACTAACAATCACTGCAAAAAGCTGACATCCCTAGTGCATGCATCTCTTGAGTTGCATAGCGGAGATCATACGTAGGGAAATAGGTGTCTAAACTCCTACAACCTCAACCTCTACACCAGAATCATCCACACATCTAACAGGCTTATGCCGACAATCGATCACCACCCAATGGGCCTCTAACCTATCCATCCCCAAAACTATATCATATGAACCAAGGGGTAGGATACGAAGGTCTACTATAGTAGATAGAGAACCAATCCTCAACTCACACCCAGAAACTAGAGACTCAATTGCAATCTTGGCCCCGGAAGCTAACTCAACCTGCCACCTATCATCCTGCTTTGTTGCCACTAAGCTACAATGCTCCACAAGAGAAGGAGATATGAATGAATCAGATGCACCAGAATCAAAAAGAATAGAAAAACCAATACCTCGCATGAAACCAAAAGTCTCCACCATGGTACCCTAATGCTTTGCCTGACGGTTATCCACCACCGCAAAGACTCTGTGTGATCTACTTGCATCACCAACCATTGGCTCTGAAGCCACTGGTGGATGTCCAAACCCTGAAGCACCCTTCTGCGGGCACTGTCTAGAAATATGGCCTTGTTGGCCATAAGAGAAACACCCTGTGCCTCTACCAAAACCACCACCTCCCTGAAAAGCACTAGACTACTGAAAACTACCTCTGCTCACTGCGGACTGCGTACTCTGAGCTGGCTGATCAAAACGATTGCGCTTATTGTGCTACCAAGACCGGTCCTTCTTATTTTGAAATATATTACCTTGCTGATGCTAAGAATTCTTCGGCTTGGACTGAGAATACTGCTGCTGCTGCCCACCCCTTGAGGGTGCATGAGAACCTGATGCCTGAGTGTGACCACCTCAAGAACCATATCCTGAAGAAGGTGCACTGCCAATGTGCACACCTATATGCCCACCGAGTGCCATAGCCAAATTCTCCTCCACTAATTGGGCTTTCTCCATAGTAACCTCCATAGTCTTAGGTTTAAATACGCAAACCCCTCCACTAATCTGGGCATTCAAGCCCCTGATAAAGTACTGCACCAACATAGACTCGTCATCATCGATACCTGCATACTATTTGAACTCATAAAATCTATGCTCATACTGCTCAACTATCATGGCCATCTGTCTCAGGTCATGAAACTCATCTGTACGGTGTTGCCTCCAATGGTTAGGTAAGAAATGATCTTTTAACCTCTCTAGAAACAACTCCCAAGAGATAGTGCTAACATCTAAATGCATCTTCTGCTCCTCTAACCGCCACCAAGTCGAAGCAGATCCTCAGAGATGCAGAATAGCACATCTAGATTTGGTGTTACTGCCATACGGATGCATGTCGAAACACTGACCTAAATCCAATGACTACGTCGCCACCACTAGACCACTATCAGCTCCATCAAAGGTGGGAGAGTGTGCCCTCAAAAGGTCTCTCATATGGCTGGCTAGTGTGGCCTCCTGCTCCGCTGTCAATTCTCTCTGCCTAGGAGATCTCTCTCTCTCTAGGAACCAGTTGATCTACCTCCTGACCTCCTCTAGGCTACTCACCCTCCTGTCTAGGGCCTAAATGGGCAAGGGCCTCCTCAAGAATCTATCTCACCTGAGCTCCATCAGGCTGACCCTGACCCTCCATATTTTGACCTCCGCCTTCATGGGCACTCTCATGAGGAAAACTAGGATGAGGTGTACCGCTGCCGCCACTCCCACGATCCCTACCTCTGCCACGACCTCAGCCCCTACCTCTATGCATCTACCTACAATACCAAAGGCAAATTATTACATTCAGAAAGGGTCACAACATGGATAAAGTTATTCTACAGAGTTTAAGCACTAGGTCACATAATGGGCTCAATTGTAACCAAAGTACCTAGTGTTTAAACCTAGCTCTGATACCAAATGTGATGCCCCGTCATGCAACCCTACAGTGCTAGACTAAAAGTGCAAAATTACAGAAATAATTTTATTTTATTTTATTTTTTGAAAGCAAGAAATGCATTATTGTAACCAAAGATAAAATGTAACCAAAGATATCAAAATACACAACATAAAGGAAAATGCACTTCTAACAACCCTAGGGCAACATAACTACATCAGTGCAATGAAAGTTAACCCACACAAGTGATAAACATAAAACTGTTAAAAATAACTTTTACAATAGCAAGATAGTTTGATTACAAAGTTTTAGTACAAGATTACAAGACCAATCTTGTCAAATTACAAATGAGTACATAAGAAAGTATACAACATCACTGAAGGTAGAAAGCAATCTAGAACTGGAACACCTTTGCACAAGAATCAAACCGAATCTCCAAGAAGACCAATGGATAGCTCTGCCTCTCAACCATGTGGAACCCTGAGGTCCACCCCACCGAGCTAGGAGATAAAAAAAAGGCTCCACTAGGTCAAAGTTACAACAATGAAACAACAATAAACTACAACTCCTTACAGGCATACACGATAACAAGACTGTACAGAAATGACAGTAGTCCACTAGACAAATCAAACATCCAAACAAGATGAAACAAGAAGCCAAGACTATACTCCAAAGGTAACAACAAAGTAAAGAGGAAGTAACTAAGTTGCATAAGGAGAGTGTCATTGCATGGTCCTAGCATAGGTTACCCAGGCTATCTAATGTAGAGGCAAGGAAGATAGGAGAAGGAGGACAAACTTGACAAGGTTCAACTACACCAATAAGCCCAAAAATAAAGCTCTTCATGGAAAAGTGGGAACAGCAGAAAGGAACACTTGGTTCATCATGGAAAGATGGATTTGGGATGTTAGAGGACTCATTCCATCCATTGGCCAAGGTAGATTGGGTATCGGGTTGGTACTTCCTTCACAAACCACTCAAAATGACTTGTAGCTCTTCAAAAGACAACAAACCCAATAACTTTTGACTCAAACCTCCAAACCTAGATCTTAGACAATCATTAGATACCCATTATGGCATTCTATCACATATCCCAAACTTGGCATAAGTTGTTTTTGACGGACTATCTCAACCAATAACCCCTGTCAGTGGCCTAGTGCGCCAATTAGGCTAAATTTACAAAGAGACTACCAAAGAATGCAAGCCAATAACTCAAACAAAGGTTTGGACACTTAGAATACATGCTAAAACAAAGGAATTTGTGGGTTTTAGACCTCTACTAACTACTATTCCCAAAAACACACCTTTGGTTACTTCAATGTCCTCTCAAATTACACCTAACACATGGTTTTGTTAGGTTTCTCAATGCAACAATAGAAAATCACCTTCTTTGCCAAAAATCTTAATTAAATGCATTGAAACAACACTACAAAAATCCATTCCACTGATCTATGGGGGTCTTACATTAGTGGAATGGAAGAGAACTCATAGATTGCAACCAAAATCCTTGTTTAGATGTGAAATTGACTGTTTCAAACGAAAACCTTATATCTCCCTTATAAAGTTATTTCAAGACACCAAACTTCCTTTGAGTTCAAGATAACTCTATATACTACTTGATCAAAACATGATGAGATTATGAGAAATCTGTACCTTTCCAATGTACGGCCTATAGAGATGAGTTTTCCAGAAAATTCAGAATTCTAGTGAAGGATAGTCCAACATCAAAGCGTTGTATGTAGTTTTACCTTCAAATTCAAGAGCCCAAACCAATCCTAATTGATAGTCACTTCAACATTCTTCAATTCCAAACAGCCAAACTTCCATGATAGTGCCGTACAATGTAATAGTATGGACTGTTGCAACACTTCTCTTTTATGAAAACAGAAAATTCAAAAAATAGTCTAAAGTAAAATGTATCCTAATTGTCTTCTATGCAAATTCATTTCCTCCAATCACCTTTGAATGATAGGTGAGTCAATACACTTCAACTTCCAACAATTTGGAGCTCATGCCAAGGCCATACTACAGGGGTGTACGGACTGTTTCTACAGGAAACTTAGAAAACTCAAAAAATAACAAATGGACAGCAAAAAAACTGATTTGTATTGTTTTGAAAACTTCTCCTCTCCTACAATGATCATGCCCAAGGGTATATAAGTTTGTGTACCACTTGGCAACTTCTATTGGAGTAGTTTTGGTTGATGGGAAAGACCATAACCCATCGAACTTCCTAAACTGTTTTTGGACAGTTTTACAAACTTCAACTACATTCAATTGTTTGACAGTTTTGTCTTCATATGTTTAATATTGTTTGGGCTTAACAGATGCCTCAAAACAAGTGGTAATGATATTAAACTTTGACATACCTTCCTAGTATTTTGAAATGCCTTTACAAGGCTTACAATATGAATATATATGACTGTCCTAAATGCCTTAACAAAGGATTGTAACCATGCCTACTTCCTACAACATATGATAGCTATTTGGACATAGTCCTTATTCCTTACAATCATGAATGGTCTTCTAGGACCTTATTACATCAAAGAAAAACATGAAATTGAATGCCTCATGGAGGCCACCTTATGTTAGGTGCTCCTACACCACTATGTATCACTAGAAGCCAACCCCCATCTATGGTTACCCTGGTAGCCTCTCTCGAGGCACCGGCCCCATAAGGTGACACATGCGAAGCCAATAGGTCCTCTCATGGAGACAAGGAGGTCAGCCTTACCAACCAGGCCTTCTCATCCCATCCTTAGTCTGCGAGAGCACTCAAGGCATCTGTAATGACTCAACTTGATAAGATACCTATGTGATGACACTAGAAAGCCACCAATTTTTTTTTTTTTTGTTTTTTTTAAATATAAATCTAAATACATGTCTTTCTTTGAAGAAGGGGTAGGTTTCCTAACCTAGGAAAAAAAAAACAGCTCTCTTGATTTTTAAGATAACAATAATCTCATAAAATGAAAAGAGTATAAGTGTTTCCAAAACTAATTATGCATTTATGTAATTTATAAGGAATGCATAAAGCCTAGCCTTTAACTAAATTTATTTTATTAATTCTAATAAAGAATGAATAAAAGCTTGACACATTATTAAGAGGGAATAAATTAACTTAATTGAAAATATAATATCATTTAGCAAGGCAAAAAGGCAACAACAATAACATAAGTGAAATTAATTATTTGTTTTTACAAAGATGATAATTACAATTACAATTAAAAACTCTCAAATTTCCTTAGAAGTAAATATCAAAGAAATTAACTTAATTGAAAATCTATCAACAAGGTTGAAAGGCAACAACAATAAGATAAGTGAAATTAATTATTTATTTTTATAAGGATGAAAATTATAAGTCAATGAACTTATTACATACATTAGAATTCCTTAATTTTTTTTATTAATCATAAATAAAGTGCAGCCATATTATTGAACTATTTTAATCCCATCAAAAACAAATCCATTTGTTATTTATAAATCATCCTTTACACTAGTCTAAAAGTAGGTTATATATATTTTCTTATCCTATAAGGGGTTTAGAAAGAAAGGAATTATTTATATACTCTTACTTTTGCAATAGTTATGAGTATATCATAGGTTTATCCCTCTCGTCTTAATTCTCTAACCCAATATTACCCATTACTATAATCACTTGAGCCCATAAGCATTACACCATGGTATTAACTAACCATAAAATACATGAAGAGAAAAGCTAATAATTTGACTACGATAATGTACTTCAAGAAAATAAATTAATGAAATTAATTATTAGCCATAAGTGGTGAAGAGCAACGAAGTTGCCTTTCTGGGTATGAAATAGGCATTTCCAAAACCAAAGATAAGGGTTACAAACCATAAACTTTTATACATTTATTTCCTCAAGAACTACATGCACAAGTATAGTATGAAATGGGAAATATGCTACTTAATGAAACTACAAAATTAAATCCAAGAAGGTTATCAAACCCTAATGAGCTGCATACCCCAGGAATGACCTAACAGTTCTTTTTATTTATCCTCTTCTCCCAGTCGAATAGGGAGGTGTTCATGGCGGTGGCCAGACAAGAATATCCATATAGTGGAGGTTTCTCTCATTTCTTTTCTTTTTTTTACTCTTCCTTTGCATCAAGCTACCTGTTATTCTGCTGGGATCTTTGCTTCCATTTAACTCTTTGTTTATTTTATTTTATTTTATTTTTCCTCTTATCTTTTTTTTTTCTGGAGTCTTGGGCATTTTTGCAGCTTCAGATCCCTTCATGAGGCAGCAGCACCCAAGAGGACATCGATCCATATTTAGGAAAGGTCTGAGTATTCTAAGCATACTATTCTTTGTGTTTTGAGAAGATTATTGATTTTTTTTTTATTTTCCTTTTTTCAGAAGTCTTATGTTTATGTTTTGTCTGAATAGGGAAGTGACCCAGATGGTGGCCTTTCTATGGTGTCTGCTGGCACTATCGTTTTTATCTTCATTGCATGGTACTCATGTAGCCATGAGGGGAAACGGCCTCTAAGAGCTTCTATGCAGCAAAAATAATGTCCCACTATGTGGGTCGGCCCTGTACCAGCACTGGTATAGGCATTTGCAATGGATCTACCTAGCAACATTTAGATCTCTATTAACCCCCCCTTTCTTTTTTTTTTGTTTGTGTATTTTTATTTTTAGCATGTGATCTTTTGTTTATGGGGTCTCTCCTGTGCCTAGGCAACCATCTGAACAATATTGTGTAATGGAAGGTTTTATTTCTTACAGATGCTCTGCAGAAACACAAAATAGAGTTATGGCGCTCAAGCCATCAGGAACAATCAACTTGGTAGCCAATGATTCATATTCGTTAAATCTACATTTTTCTCATTTTTGTGGGAAAGATAGAACTTCTTATGCAGTCAAATATCAACATGGGTATGCAGTGTTAGTAGATACAATCATGATTCGTCCCTATGTCAGCTAAATAGAAAGTAAGCACAAAAGACCCAGTTCACCCATCATCATGTATGCTATGCCTTTCCTTAGAGAATGTATAAGAATAGGGTAGGTAATAAGAATGAAGTTTAAGACAAAACTAGAGGGAAGCTGTTCATTACTTGCCAGATTTTAGTCTATAGAGTGGCCGTTAAATGTGTACCAAAAGATGTTCTTCATTTGCTCCATTATACCAAGAATGCAATACTTTCCTACGTCTGCTCAAATTTAGTTACAACTCATTACATAGTACAAGGTAAAGCCTCATTTAATACAAATTCTATCTTAGACCTCCAGCATATAAAAAAAATATTAAGTACTGCGAGATGGTAACCTGTCTAGAATTTCATTTTTCTATTTTTCCCATCAAATAATAGTATGTTACTCAACAGAGAGATGGTTATAACAGGAATTGAATCTCTCTTTTTTTTTGTCCAATATCTTCATAATATTAACTACCCAGGAAATAACGTTGACTAGCAAATTCAAAGATAATACATTGTATTCATTCCTATTTACAAGTTTCTACACAAAAATTAGGTTATTGCATAATACAACCTCTGACTCAAACCCCCAACATGCATAGAAGATAAGAATTGCGGGGCAGCAACCAACCCAGAATTTCTTTCAATATTCTTTTTGGTTGATGTTCTTCTTTACTACTTAATCACCCATAGCTGTTAAACCTTAGCAGCTGTAGCATTTTGTTCCTTCTCTTTTTATAGCCTATGGGTCTTGTAGTAAGACAGAAAGACAACAAGACAACAAGAGAAAATATTCTGGTAGCTAGTGAAGCTCTGCACCCAGCCTAGGGCAGTAACTGCCCACCCCTGAGTTAGGGAAAACACAGGGAGACCCAGGTATGACTGCACATCCAAACACTTGACACATACAGAAAACTCACTAACAGAGTTCACACAGCAACAACACAAAACCCCTGCACTTCACTGGTATTTTTACAACACTTAGTCCATAAGAAGGTCTTGTCCAAGGACTTTCAGAGAGGGGTAGAGAAAAGAGACCTAACCCTGTAGGAAGATGTTAGCCCTTATTATTTCAATATCACTTCTTGTGGGTACTCATACCCTTCAAATACACTTGCTGGGTACTCTTACCCATTTGTATTCAACAGAGGGGGTACTCTTACCCTTTATAAATTCATGAATTATTTGCATTGGGTTCTCTTACCCAATTATCACAGTATTATTCACAAGGGTACTATTACCCATAATTTTAGCTTCCTTATAGTACAATCAGGGTACTCTTACCCATTAATACTTAATACTTTCTATAGGAAACATCATTTTCTCTACCCCACACATGATTTATTACAGCAGAAAATAATCTCAACTTACACCAATAAACATTGTAACTCCAACAGCACTTTAACATAAAACATGCTCATAACAGTGAACAAACATAGTTCTAATTTCTTGCAAGAAGATAATTTGATTCCCTTTGGTGTTTGGTTATCCATCTATTTATTTAATAGTAACAATAAAAGATAGATTTATACAATTACTACAAGTTGAATTTCATAGTAAAAAGTTAAAAGCCTACCTAGAACTCTCAGCTGAAATGCTGGGCAGATTGAGCTCCACAAAAATTTATTTTTCCTCCTCCAGTTTCCTTCAATTTCTCCCCTCCTTTTTTTTTGTGCACACTCCCTCAAAAAGAAAAAACCCCCAGTCCCCTCCAAAATTACTCTTTTTAACCTCATCCTTTCTCCCTTAGTTCCAGCTGTCCCTGTAGGAAGCATGTGTCCATCCCAATAGGTAGCATGTGTTCAAATGAAGGCATCATGCTATCATATTAGATGGGCAACAAGTGCCTTCCATTAGCTAGATTCTCAAAATTAAAAATGAATTCCCATCCAAAATTTTAATGCAATTTTAAAAGTGCTTTATTTTTATTTTTTTTCAATTTTTATTGCATTTCCTTGAGGGGTCCACCTATGTCTATAATAATGTTATATTTTGTTTTATTTTTCCTTCCAACAATAGGCACAGTTTGGACTAAATAATAAGTTTAACAGGTTAATTTAAAAGATTAATTTGAACTTCCCACCCCTCACAAACATCACACAGCACTCTTCAAATAACGCCAACACATAATACCTTACACAACACTTTTCAAATAACGCCAACACATAATACATTACACAACACTTTTCAAATGATACTAACACATAACACTTTATATGCACAACACACATAGCCTAGGACCACTCCACCATATGTTACTTGACAAGACGTCTTTACACGTGACTATTAATAGGCCTATGCCTTCATACAGGCTAGGCCGGCTCACTGGGAAAATTTACAACAGAACTCCCCATGTTTTCCCCATTTCCACTGGCTACCTACACACTTGATGTTACACTGTCAGTATAATTAACAATAAATAGTTGAAGCAAAAAAAGAAATATAGAAATACCCACAGTGACATCATATATAAGTATAAACAATTCAATGCTAGATCATATGATGGAACACACACATTTTCATTATCACTAAATCTAAACATCACAATTCTAACTGCAACTAGATGAATAATCCATAAATGACATCATTCATTAAAGAGTAAGTAACCTCTACCATAGGATATGAGGATTACATATATACAATGATAAGTCAAAGGCAACATACTAATTACATATACAGAACAAGATCTGACAACATCACATAAGATCAAATAAAGCATGTAATATCCAAGTGCATGTCTATAAATATAACATCCATGGGTCTATATCAAATTCAGGTAACCAAGATACCCAATCATATAACTTGCTACGTCAAAAGTCTATAGTAACAAAAAAAGTACAACCAAGTCCTGTCATAATGACGATACTAAAGAGGGGCCCTACATCTGTCCCCCCTTAGCTAGGGCTTCCTCCTGGAAGTCCTCAAAAAGGTGAGGATGGAGAGTCCTCATAACAGCAGTGTCCTCCCAAGTAGCACCAGTCTCATCATATTTGTCCCACTAGACCTGGACTTGATCCAGCTCTCAGCCTCGAAGGCCCAGGGTCTGATGATCCAAGATATGAATAGGCTCCAATCTCAGCTATCCGTCCTCCTCTACCTGAAGAGCAACCCAATCCAAAACATGAGAAGGATCATGAATGTAACGTCTCAAAACAGAAACATGAAATACATTATGAATGCGTGACAGGTTAGGTGGCAAGGCTAAACGATAGGCTACAGGTCCTATCCACTCAAAAATCTCAAAGGGGCCCACAAAACGAGGTGCTAGCTTAGAGCCTTTCCCATATCAAATCAGACTCTTGTGTGGCTACACTCTTAAAAAGACTCTATCTCCCACTGAAAAACTCTGATCTATTCTCTTAGTGTCTGCATAGTTCTTTTGTCGATCCTAGGCCTCCTGTAACCTCTGATGTATCACTGATACCTGTCGCTCCATATCCTCTAACAACTTTGGCCCAATAGCAATTCTGTCCTCTAAGCGATCCCAACTCAACGGTGTCCTGCATGGTCTGCCATACAACGCCTGATAAGGTGCCATACCCAAAGAACTATGAAAACTGTTATTGTAGGCAAACTCTACTAGGTACAAGTACTCCTCCCACCTAGATTGATGATCCATAACATACATCCTCAACATGTCCTCAAGCACCTGATTAACCCTCTCTGTCTATCCATCTGTCTCAGGATGGTAAGCTATACTAAAATTGAGCTGGGTGCCCAAGGCTCACTGAAGTGCTGTCCAAAACTAGAAGTAAACACTAGATCCCTATCTGATATGATCCTGCAAGGTACCCCATGCAATCTAACAATCTCATCCAAGAATACCCGTGCTACTGATGCTGTTGTATAAGTGGTGCGAATGGGAGAAAAGTGGGCTACCTTGGTCAACTTGTCAACTGTTACCATGATGGTGTCATGGTGTCGGGCGGACATGGGTAGACCAACTATAATATCCATACAAATAGTATCCCACTTCCACTCTGGAATCTCATGGGGATATAATAATCCTGTAGGGTGTTGGTGCTCAGCCTTGACCCTCTGGCACTCAAGGCATCGAGCCACAAACTCTACAATATCTCTGCGCATGCTAGGCCAATAATATAGCTGTCGAAGATCAGAATGCATCTTCCTAACCCCTGGGTGTGCTGTATAAGGTGTCCTGTGAGCCTCTGTCAGTATCAAGCTTCATACATCCCCACTCTAAGGCACATAGATATGTCCCCTGAATCGTAACAAGCCATCTGCCTTGAGAACAAAATCTGAATACTTACCCTTGAGGGCCCTCTGTGACTACGTCAAACCATGAATCTCTTGATACCATTTGTCCTCTGGCAACTGCTGAAGAATATGTAACCTCAAATCGGTGCCCACTATAATGGCCATAATCTCATGACGTCTCCTACTCAAGGCATCCGCCACTACATTCTCCTTTCCCCTGATATAGTGCACATCAAAATCATACTCACACAAAAACTCCATCCACCATCTCTGTCGTGCATTTAGATTCAGCTGAGTGAATATATACGTAAGACTACAATGGTCAAAATGAAGCTCAAAATGATGTCCAAGGAGGAAATGTCTCCATCTAGTGAGTGTATGTACTACAGCCGCAAGCTCTAAATCATGTGTAGGATAACTCTACTCATGAGACTTGAGTTTTTGTGACTCATATGCGATAACTCGTCCCTCCTGCATAAGAACTACACCTATACCATCCAATGAAGCATCTATACACACCACAAAATCTTGAGTTGGGTCTGGTACTGCTAAAATGGGAGCACTGGTAAGACGCTCCTTGAGGGCTTGAAATGCCCTCTCACACTGTTCTGACCACTCAAATCTCTTCCCTTTACGTTGAAGGGAAGTAATGGGGTGTGCTATCTTAGAAAAAGCCTCCACAAATCTGCGATAATATCCTACCAAACCCATAAAACTCCTGACCTCTGTAACACTGGTGGGTATTGGCCACTCTACAATTGCCCTGACCTTTGATGGATCTACCGAGATACCATCACCAGATATAATGTGCCCTAAATACTGTACCTCAGATTGGAAGAATGCACACTTTGCTAAATTGGCATAAAGTTGATGCTTCCTCAAACACTGCAGTACCTGCCTCAAATGATCCTCATGCTCCTC
This sequence comes from Cunninghamia lanceolata, assembly GCA_027924645.1. Lineage (NCBI taxonomy): Eukaryota > Viridiplantae > Streptophyta > Pinopsida > Cupressales > Cupressaceae > Cunninghamia > Cunninghamia lanceolata. The sequence goes on from BSBN01001363.1 coordinate 690,170, forward strand.
CTCTGAGTGGGAGTAAATCAAGATGTCATCCAAAAATATTAATACAAAATGGTCCAAAAAGGTGCGGAATACTCCATTCATCAAACTCATGAACACTGCAGGGGCATTCGTCAATCCGAAAGGTACTACTATAAACTCATAGTGCCCATACCGAGTCCTAAATGCAGTCTTATGAATGTCAGCCTCAACAATCCTTAGCTGGTGGTAACCAGATTTTAGATCTATCTGAGAGAACACTCTGGCTCCCCTCATCTAGTCAAATAGATCATCAATCCTTAGCAAAGGGTAACGATTCTTGATCGTTAACTTATTCAACTGTCTGTAGTCGATGCATAGGCGAAGGGATCCATCCTTTTTCTTGACAAAAATAACTGGTGCACCCCAGGGTGAGATGCTAGGATGGATGTGGCCCTTCTCTAATAACTCCTACTGAATCTTGAGCTCACTAAGCTCTTGAGTGGTCATCCTGTAAGGTGCCCGTGAAACTGGTTGTGCCCCTAGAACCAAATCAATATGGAAATCCACCTCGCGATGGGGTGGCATCCCTGTCAACTCTGATGGAAAGACATCTGCAAACTCCCTAAGAATGGGGTGATTGTCTAAGGATATCTCTGTCAGTCCCTCTGATCTGTCGCTAATAGTAATGGCAAACATCTAACACCCCTTACGCATGCTCCGCTTCAACTGCATAACGGATATCATACGAAGGGATATGGGTCTCTATACTCCTGACAACTCCATTGGCATGCCACAATCATCAAAACACTCAGTCAACTTATGCCTACAGTCTATCTTAGCCTGGTGTGCATCAAGCCAATCCATGCCCAAAATAATATCGTAAGACCCCAATGGGGTAACCTAAAGATCTACTGATGTAGTAAACGTTCCAAAAGAAATCAGACAAGCTCTAACCATAGAGTCCACAGTCACTCGGGCCCCTGACGCTAACTCAACCTCCTACCTATCGTCTTGCCTACATGCCACTAGCCTGCAACGCTTCACAATAGTGGGAGATATAAAAGAATCAGATGCTCCTGAATCAAATAAAACACTAATCAATGCATCATTAATTGTACCTGGAGCCTCAATGATAGTGGCCTGATGATCAGCCTGGCGGTTCTCGACCACAGCAAAAACCCTGTGGGTCCTCCCCACATCACCCACTGTCTACTTTGAACCTGTCGTGTGGGGTCTACCTACTCCAAACCCCTATGGGCACTCCCTAGCTAGGTGTCCAAACTCCCCACAAATGAAGCAAGATCCCCTCGAATATCCTTGTGTGGACTGGGCTCTGCTAGTCTGAGACGATCCTCCTCTAGATACACTACTAAAACCTCCCCTGTGAGTCTGCTGACCCCGAGGTAGCCCTGACCGTTGTCCATGTGCCCTCTGATCCCTAGGCAGTCCCTAAGACTACCAAGGCCTAGTCTGACTGCTCTGGGTACCCTGCTATGGCCTAGGCCTATGCCTTTGTTGCTATCGCTGAGGTACCCTCGGGGGTCCTGAAGAAGATCTAAATTCCCATTTAGAGGAGTGTGAAACTTGAGGAGTGGAAGAATCCTGTTGCCCTGGGTTGCAGTTTCTAAACCGCTCTCATGCCTCCTGAGACCTCCCCTGTATCTCTTCCACTATAAGGGCCTTCTCCACAACATCACCAAAATCCACTGGATCAGCCATCCGAACGGATCCTGCAATACTAGGGTTTAGACCCCTAATGAAATGATGGACAAGAAGCTTCTCGTCCTGAATATAGTCCACATATTATTGGAGCTCAAAAAATTTGTTCTCGTACTGGGCCACTGTGAGGCCCCTCTATTGTAAATCATGGAACTCATCAATGCGTCTCTGCCTAAAATGCTTAGAAATGTAACGTGCTCTAAAGCGTTCCAAAAATGTCTCCCAAGTCAATGTGTCTATCGACAAGTGCCGCTTCCGCTCCTCCTGTCACCACCAGGTAGAAGCGAGTCCCCTCAACTGGTGATTGGCAAATCTGGCCTTTAGGTTGCTTGTGATAGGTTGCAACTGAAAACACCCCTCCAAACTGAGTATCCAAGACTCTACCTCCACCCCGTCGGTGGCTCCTCAAAAAGTGGGAGGCTGTAATCGAAGTGACTCCCGTATCCTGTCTTCAGTGCCTCAGGAACCCCCCGGTGCTGCATCTAATACTGTCTGAGTCTGAGTGTGTCGAGGTGATGGAGGGTGATGTCCCTCGCCCTCCTACATGTGCAGCATGCGTAGGGGACTCCTACTATGCTCTCAGAACCCTGGTATATGCTGTCTACCCCCGGGTTGATCCCCTTGAGGTCTCTCTAGAATTGGAGGGAGTCTAGCCTCAAGCACCCCCATCAGGCCTTGTAAGGTTTGAAGAATCTGGGGACCATAGTCCTATCCCTGAATCTGATCAATGCTCTCAGAGTGATGTGATTCTACTGGTCCCTCTAGCAGTCATGCTCCACCTAAAGCTCGAGTAGGAGAATCAACTCTCCTCTCTCTATCTGACATCCTAAAGGCAAGATGAATTTATGTTAAACACAAGTTCAAATAGTTGTCCCTAGAGCTCCCAGAGCTGGGAACTTGGCTCTGATACCTATGTAATGACTCAACTTGATAAGATACCTATGTGATGACACTAGAAAGCCACCAAATTTTTTTTTTGTTTTTTTAAAATATAAATCTAAATACATGTCTTTCTTTGAATAAGGGGTAGGTTTCCTAACCTAGGAAAAAAAAAATAGCTCTCTTGATTTTTAAGATAACAATAATCTCATAAAATGAAAAGAGTATAAGTGTTTCCAAAACTAATTATGCATTTATGTAATTTATAAGGAATGCATAAAGCCTAGCCTTTAACTAAATTTATTTTATTAATTCTAATAAAGAATGAATAAAAGCTTGACACATTATTAAGAGGGAATAAATTAACTTAATTGAAAATATAATATTATTTAGCAAGGCAAAAAGGCAACAACAATAACATAAGTGAAATTAATTATTTGTTTTTACAAAGATGATAATTACAATTACAATTGAAAACTTTCAAATTTCCTTAGAAGTAAATATCAAAGAAATTAACTTAATTGAAAATCTATCAACAAGGTTGAAAGGCAACAACAATAAGATAAGTGAAATTAATTATTTATTTTTATAAGGATGAAAATTATAAGTCAATGAACTTATTACATACATTAGAATTCCTTGATTTTTTTTTATTAATCATAAATAAAGTGCAGCCATATTATTGAACTATTTTAAGCCCATCAAAAACAAATACATTTGTTATTTATAAATCATCCTTTACACTAGTCTAAAGGTAGGTTATATATATTTTCTTATCCTATAAGGGGTTTAGAAAGAAAGGAATTATTTATATACTCTTACTTTTGCAATAGTTATGAGAATATCATAGGTTTATCCCTCTCGTCTTAATTCTCTAACCCAATATTACCCATTACTATAATCACTTGAGCCCATAAGCATTACACCATGGTATTAACTAACCATAAAATACATGAAGAGAAAAGCTAATAATTTGACTACGATAATGCACTTCAAGAAAATAAATTAATGAAATTAATTATTAGCCATAAGCGGTGAAGAGAAACGAAGTTGCCTTTCTGGGTATGAAATAGGCATTTCCAAAACCAAAGACAAGGGTTACAAACCATAAAGTTTTATACATTTATTTCCCCAAGAACTACACACACAAGTATAGTATGAAATGGGAAATATGCTACTTAATGAAACTACAAAATTAAATCCAAGAAGGTTATCAAACCCTAATGAGCTGCATACCCAAAGAATGACCTAACAGTTTTTTTTATTTATCCTCTTCTCCTAGCCAAATAGGGAGGTGTTCATGGCGGCGGCTAGAGAAGAATATCCATATAGTGGAGGTTTCTCTCATTTTTGTTTTTTTTTACTCTTCCTTTGCATCAAGCTACCTGTTATTTTGCGTGGGATCTTTGCTTCCATTTAACTCTTTGTTTATTTTATTTTATTTATTTTTTTCCTCTTCTCTTTTTTTTTTCTTGAGTCTTGGGCATTTTTGCAACTTCAGATCCCTTCATGAGGTAGCGGCACCCAAGAGGACAGTGATCCATATCAAGGAAAGGTCTAAGTATTCTAAGCATACTATTCTTTGTGTTTTGAGAAGATTATTGATTTTTTTTTTATTTTCCTTTTTTTAGAAGTCTTATGTTTATGTTTTGTCTGAACAAAGAAGTGACCCAGATGGTGGCCTTTCTATGGTGTCTACTGGGGCTATTGTTTTTATCTTCATTACATGGTGCTCATGCAACCATGAGGGGAAACGACCTCTAAGAGCTTCTATGCAGCAAAAATGGTGTCCCACTATGTGGGTCAGCCCTCTACCAGCGCTGGTATAGGCATTTACAACGGATCTACCTAGCAACATTTAGATCTCTATTAACCCCCCCTTTCTTTTTTCTTTTTTTGTGTATTTTTATTTTTAGCATGTGATCTTTTGTATGGGGTCTCTCCTGTGCCTACGCAACCATCTGAACAATATTGGGTAATGGAAGGTTTTATTTCTTACAGATGCTCTACAGAAACACAAAATAGAGTTACAGCACTCAAGCCATCAGGAACAATCAGCTTGGCAGCCAATGATTCATTTTCGTTAAATCTACATTTTTCTCATTTTTGTGGGAAAGCTAGAACTTCATATGCAGTCAAATATCAACATGGGTAGGCAGTGTTAGTAGATACAATCATGATTCGTCCCTATGTCAGCTAAATAGAAACTAAGTACAAAAGACCCAGTTCACCCATCATCATGTATGCTATGCCTTTCCTTAGAGAATGTATAAGAATAGGGTAGGTAATAAGAATGAAGTTTAAGACAAAACTAGAAGGAAGCTGTTCATTACTTGCCAGATTTCAGTCTATAGAGTGACCGTTAAATGTGTACCAAAAGATGTTCTTCATTTGCTCCATTATACCGGGAATGCAATACTTTCCTACGTCTGCTCAAATTTAGTTACAACTCATTACATAGTACAAGGTAAAGCCTCATTTAATACAAATTCTATCTTAGACCTCCAGCATATAAAAAAAAATATTAAGTACTGCAGTATGGTAACCTATCCAGAATTTTGTTCTTCTATTTTTCCCATCAAATAATAGTATGTTACTCAACAGAGAGATGGTTATAACAAGAATTGAATCTCTCTTTTTTTTTGTCTAATATCTTCATAATATTAACTACCCAGGAAATAACGTTGACTAGCAAATTCAGAGATAATACATTGTATTCATTCCTATTTACAAGTTTCTACACAAAAATTAGGTTATTGCATAATACAACCTCTGACTCAAATCCCCAACATGCATAAAAGATAAGAATTGTGGGGCGGCAACCAACCCAGAATTTCTTTCAATATTCTTTTTGGTTGATGTTCTTCTTTACTACTTAATCACCCATAGCTGTTAAACCTTAGCAGCTATAGCATTCTGTTCCTTCTCTTTTTATAGCCTATGGGTCCTGTAGTAAGACAGAAAGACAACAAGACAACAAGAGAAAATCTTCTGGTAGCCAGTGAAGCTCTCCACCCAACCTAGGGCAATAACTACCCACCCCCAAGCTAGGGAAAACACAGGGAGACCTAGGTATGACTGCACATCCAAACACTTGACACATACAAAAAACTCACTAACAGAGTTCACACAGCAACAACACAAAACCCCTGCACCTCACTAGTATTTTTACAACACTTAGTCCACAAGAAGGTCTTGTATAAGGACCTTCAGAGAGGGGTAGAGAAAAGAGACATAACCATGTAGGAAGATGTTAGCCCTTATTATTTCAACATCACTTCTCATGGGTACTCATACCCTTCAAATACACTTGCTCATTACTCTTACCCATTTGTATTCAATAGAGGGGGTACTCTTACCCTTTATAAATTCATGAATTATTTGCATTGGGTTCTCTTACCCAATTATCACAGTATTATTCACAAGGGTACTCTTACCCATAATTTTAGCTTCCTTATAGTACAATCAAGGTACTCTTACCCATTAATACTTAATACTTTCTACAGGAAACATCATTTTCCCTACCCCACACAAGATTTATTATAGTAGAAAACAATCTCAACTTACACCAATAAACATTGTAACTCCAACAACACTTTAACATAAAACATGCTCATAACAGTGAACAAACATAGTTCTAATTTCTTGCAAGAAGATAATTTGATTCCCTTTGGTGTTTGGTTATCCATTTATTTATTTAATAGTAACAATAAAAGATAGATTTATACAATTACTAAAAGTTGAATTTCACAGTAAAAATTTAAAAGCCTACCTAGAACTCTCAGCTGAAATGCTGGGCAGATTGAGCTCCACAATAATTTCTTTTTCCTCCTCTAGTTTCCTTCAATTTCTCCCCTCCTCCTTTTTTTTCGTGCACACTCCCTCAAAAAGAAAAAAACCCCAGTCCCCTCCAAAATTACTCTTTTTAACCTCATCCTTTCTCCCTCAGTTACAGCTGTCCCTGTAGGCAGCATGTGTCCATCCCAATAGGCAGCATGTGTTCAAATGAAGGCATCATGCTGTCATATTAGATGGGCAACAAGTGCCTTCCATTAGCTAGATTCTCAAATTTAAAAATGAATTCCCATCCAAAATTTTAATGCAATTTTAAAAGTGCTTTATTTTTATTTTTTTTCAATTTTTATTGCATTTCCTTGAGGGGTCCACCTATGTCTATAATAATGTTATATTTTGTTTTATTTTTCCTTCCAACAATAGGCATAGTTTGGACTAAATAATAAGTTTAACAGGGTAATTTAAAAGATTAATTTGAACTTCCCACCCCTCACAAACATCACAGAACACTCTTCAAATAACGCCAACACATAATACCTTACACAACACTTTTCAAATAATGCCAACACATAATACATTACACAACACTTTTCAAATGATACTAACACATAACACTTTATATACACAACACATATAGCCAAGGACCACTCCACCATAAGTTACTTGACAAGACATCTTTACACATGACTAATAATAGGCCTATGCCTTCATACAAGCTAGGCCAGCTCACTAGGAAAACTTACAACAGAACTCCCCATGTTTTCCCCATTTCCACTGGCTACCTTCACACTTGATGTTACACTGTTAGTATAATTAACAATAAATAGCTGAAGCAAAAAAAAAATATAGAAATACCCACAGTGACATCATATATAAGTATAAACAATTCAATGCTAGATCATATGATGGAACACACACATTTTCATTATCACTAAATCTGAACATCACAATTCTAATTGCAACTAGATGAATAATCCATAAATGACATCATTCATTAAAGAGTAAGTAACCTCTACCATAGGATATGAGGATTACATATATACAATGATAAGTCAAAGGCGACATACTAATTACATATACAGAACAAGATTTGACAACATCACATAAGATCAAATAAAGCATGTAATATCTAAGTGCATGTATATAAATATAACATCCATGGGTCTATATCAAATTCAGGTAACCAAGATACCCAATCATATAACTTGCCACATCAAAAGTCTATAGTAACAAAAAAAGTACAACCAAGCCCTGTCATAATGACGATGCTAAAGAGGGGCCCTACAACATGGGTGAGGTATCTTATTTATCTTGTTATGTGTCTTACTACCCCAACCCTCCTAATAAGTTATTAAGTTTCCACTTGCTCATAACTTCCATGGGGTTACCCAGGCGGCCTCTCACTAGGCACCGGCCCCACCACAGAAGCCACTCCCTTAGCAATCTCTAATCAAACAACCAAACCAGTACAAGTAAAGATAAGGTACAAAATGGATTCTAACCATTACTTATGCCATTCACTTGCCCTCAACAATACAAATCCCATTGCATTGACATGCCACTATCTGGACTAAAAGTCAAGACACCACACCTCTGGAGTTAGGTAAAAACCAATGATAAAGTAATCATTATTTATCAAGAACAACGCTTTCACATTTGACACCAAGAGGTCATGACATCACACAAGATTCCTACTTCACAACAAACTGAAACATAGACATATACTCCACTCTAGGTGGACACAACGATCCATTGCAAGCATAAACTATGACTAGAAGGATAAACGAACATAAGATATTCAAGGTACTCCTAGATTCAATCATGAAACAACTTATGAGAGTTAACAACAATTTATAAGAACATTCAAGCTCTCGACATTAACAATTCTCTCTAAAATTCTAAAATAAATTCACTAACTAAAATTTCCTAACAACTACCATTTTCTACGCCATTAAAATATTTGTAAGCATGAATTTTTCATCTGAGATTTACTACTAAAAACAAATGATAAAAGTATACCTATGTTTACCAAGAGCAACATTTTCCATTAATTTTTAACCAACCATAATTTCTAAAGCACAATTATAAATAAACATAACTTTCCGACAACATTCTTACTTCCTATAGTTTCTAATAAAGAAAATGACTATAAAATAACGAATATATTTTCTTACATTTACATGGCATGGAGATTCCAACATACACTAACCATTTTAATTTTAACAAGAGACAAGAATATATCAAATATTAATAACCATGTGAATTTAGTATATTCCTTCTACTTTCTAGCTATATGAAACAAAAGCAAGTAAGGTTGATCCTATAAACAACAATGATTCAAACTAAAAGCATAAATTACTGATAAACCTTTTCAACTTCAACAACCTACTAGAAACCTATTTACTTTCCTACATATTACTACAAAACAAAAATATGTACAATCTGGCTAAGATACCAACTTTTTTTGTTGATCGTCTAACTAATACAATTTTCTACAAAACAACTATAATTACAAATATATTTCAAGGACCTAACAATCACTTGACTACAAAGAATACTATTTTTTTAATATTATTCTAACTATGCATACATACATTTTTCCTATTCCAATTTCCAATAGTTTTCCAATTTCTAAAACAATAACTAAAGGTATCTCTGATTCTCACTAGAAGCATAATTATTAATAAGCACCTACAATTCAAACAACTTCTATAAACCTATAAGATCTCCCAACAACTACCGCTTCCAAATCTCCACCCAATGCAAGGGATATGTTACCATTCTCAAATCTCTAATCAACCAAATGTATATCCTAAGGTTGTCGTCTCCCATTTGCGGTGCTACCACTTAAGATCACTAGCAAACATACTTACAAGAAAATAATTATTCTTTTCCTATCCGACTAGATCTGCCATCGACCCACTATCAAGATACTAATCTAAGCCATTTCGACTACAATCCTAAATTGTTATGCACGTGACTAAACCTTCCATACATCGACTATTGTGACTAATTTAAAACTACTATCATATGTGAGCATCGAACACCGACTAAACACTGGGATGAAAATCGACTACCATCTAATAAGCAGTGACCAAACTCTGTGCTACCATGGCTGCAATGCCTAATCACTTTTTGCATACCGATCCTCAACTAAGCCTCTACGACTGCAGTAAAAACTAGAGTGACTAAGAAAAAAACAAGGTAACGATGCATACCATTCCTAAAAACACTCCACTAAGAGTTCACTGGTTCATCTAACATACACAAGAATGGTTTAACTAAATCAATTCCCCCTAATCACTCTAAGTTAACCATCACCTAAGTCAGCTATGGGCCACTATCTCCCAGATGACAACTAGACCCACGATTTCTAAGCACAAGCTATATTTAAAACAGAGCCGATCTATACAGTGGCAACGAAAGAATAGAAATAGCTAGCTGTCTAGAAGATAGAATTGGAAAGTATCTAATAAGGAGTTCCAAAATCCTAAACTTGAATCAAAGAGAAATCCTATGTGATCAAACATCAATAATCTCCTATTCGCTACTAGCTGCATTTTATTTTTTATACAAATGATGAATTAAATAGTTATCTCATAGCCCTTAAGGATTTTTTTTTTTATGGCAGATAAGAAGCAATTGCAAAAGAATCTTCACACAAATTTCCAAGACATGAATGTAGGGTAATATCTCCAGGGAGGAAGTGTTGGTGGGAATAAATTTAGACAATGCAATGTTGGAAGCACAAGATCATCCTTGGGGTTACACAGTTAAGAGCAAGGTATTGTTTTCTATGCAAGGTGACATGGAACATATATGCAAGGGCCTTCTGAAGAATGGTGGGGCATTTACAATAGTCTCTGATGCAATCAACTTAATCAAGTTGCCACTGAATAAGGGCAGTAGTAATTTGTTAACAGAGAGGCAAATTGATGTGCAAAAAGGATACTCTTTCCTACTAGATAATTCACTTCTGTTAATGAGATAGATATGCAAGAACAAATGGGGCAAGAGATTGATAACAAATTAAAATGGATCATCTATTTCTTACAGTTGAGGTTACAATGCAGGGTTTCAGATGATTGAGCTAATGATTTCTAAAGGATTAAGACAAAGGCTAAACAGAAGAATCCATCTTGGGGGAAACTACAGGGGTTAGAAAAACATTTGACCACACAAGGCACACAAGGGTAATTAAATTCCAAGTTACATGCAAGTTTCACAAACAGGACAAGCTAGTTTCACACATAGAACATGCTGCAATAAAATTTAACTTACAAGCTACAACAATTGCAATTTTCACAGAGAGACAAATCACATACCCTAGATTCAGTCCCTCCTCAAAAATTTCTCCAATTCCTGCAATCAATTCTCTGTTCTTTTCCCAAAGTCTCCGTTCTTTTCCCATTGCCTTTCAAACAAGATTTGCCCCATATAAAAATGATTCAACTCATAAAATAAATGTAGACATGCATCCATTACGCAACAACCCACTCTTCCGAGAAATTCAAAATTTTTCTATAAAAAGAGATCCCAAATCTTCCAATTTTGAAATTGACAACTCAAGGCATTAATTTCACATATCATCATTCATTCTATACAAAATATATACTAATTGCTCGTAACTCCAATTTCTGACATAAAATACTTTAGAATAGCAGATAATTTAATCTAGACTATTATAAAATTTAACCAAGGTGTCATACAAAGCTTTAAGCTAAACCAATTATTATCTAATAAACATAATAGAAGCATCATTAATTAATAATAAATCCTTAAAGTATTTTCCAACTACACATGAACATTATTAACACAACTTGACTAAACACCACAACACAAGATTACTAACATACAAGGTAAGGACCAAGCGTCACAACACGACTCGAGACCACAACAGAAGACAAGGACTGACCTAGTGGGATAGACCTCATGCTATCTCCCATCACTGATACCAATTGGTGCAAGAACCTGCTCAAACCTGCTATATCAGGTGGAGTCGAGGTTTGGTGCCTGCAGCCTGCATCTAAACAACTAGTTGTATATGATCAAATACATATATGTCTACACATGGAGAGTTAGAGAATCACGGCGTAGTAGGGTACTCGAAGCGAGTAATGCTACACCATCCCTGCTCTTAAACAAGATTATAACCACTACATTTGAAAACAGATATCAACGAATCTAATGAAACATTCAATATTTATCCATTACTAATCATGTCCAACACATCATAACTCATAACACATGTCTAAATATATCAATCGAACATGGTCCATAAAAGGTCAAGTAAACATAAACCATACCCTACTAATCTAAGTGTCTCAGAACTGTATAAATGCAATAAAAGATGGGTAACTGTCTCAGGTCTGTTAGAGAGAAATGTGAAACTAACAACTATCACAAGCTAAAATGCGAGGGGCATTAAAAACTGACTATCAAATAAGTTTGTTCAACAAACTACAAAATTTGAAGCAAAAGGAAAAGAATGTGCATGAGGAAGTATAGAAGAATTATATAGGTTGGATATCAATGTTGGACATGTAGATTATGATGCTGAGAAAGTGTCAAGGTATCTTAATGGTTTACATTATTCAATTCAAGATGAAATTAGTATGTTCGAATACAAATTGTAGAATAAACTTATTAGTATGGTTTGAAGGCAAAATAAAAATTGGTGAGAAAATAAAATAATTTTAGAGGTAGAGATAGATTCTCACGTGGAAGAGGACAATCCAATGGTGGTAGAGGCTATCAAAACAATCAAGGAGAAACCAACACCTCTCAAACAAGCACCTAGGATAATAAGGGAAGAGGAGATTATTCTAGAGAGGAAGAGGAGATTACTCCAGAGGTAGGGGATATTTTGGAAGAGGTGGACGAAAAGGATTCATGAGTACATGTTACCAATGAGGATTCATGAGTACTTCATCTTGGCACTTTTTTGGGGCTTGAAACTTTCATCTTGGCCCTCAAAATGGCAATTTAGTTTTTTTCTAGATTTTTAAAAAGTTGCTTTTGTAATAACTCAAAACTCATGTTTCGAATTTAGAATATTAGCTGGCCATTCATCCTACCTTAGTTTTTGAAAGATTTTGGGAAAAAATAGGATTCTCAAGATATGATTGTAAAATTACTTAAAATGGCAAAATCTGACAATTGTCGAAATCTGCCAAAAAAGTAAAATTTTTGTTTTCTCTCATTGTAGGAGCAGAGTTGACGAGCAGAAGTTTTTTTTTGTTCCAGCTTCCAAATCTTTACCTCTCATATGTTTAATGACACAATTCTATTGAATGTATGTTGTGTGCTGCATCAATTTCCAATGGTTGTTCAGAGTGTGTGGGCCCCCTCAGTAGTCCCCTAAGGATTAGTCTTGCCTCCACTCGCCTTGCTGTTACAAGCCCCAACGCGGCACAAAAATGTAAGCCCGAGGCAAGGTGTGGTGGGCAACGCTAGGCGGAGTCATAACACTCTTGTCTCTCTCGAGGGTCAGGGCTAGGGGATACCTCTGGGTTTATATATATATGTATATATATATATATATATATATATATGTTTTTTTTAAATCACTGCAAGTAGGTTGTTAAAATCAGAGATGACACTAATTAAAAATTTTAAAAAAATATATCAAAACAGATCCAATTTTTTTTAAAATTATATGCTGCACTAGAGAAAAGAGTCCTCTCCAAAAGGGTATAAAATTGGTTTTGTGAAAATGATAAAAAAAAATACAAAAGTTGACGTGGAATGAAAACTATCAGATTCTGTAAAGTCTGACTTTAAAACGATATTACAAAGAAAATATTCATTGAAAACTAATTTTTTTTCTCCATGCACTAGATATTGAACTCCTCTATTTGTGAAAAAAAATTAGGGAAAAATAAGATTGTTTGCTCTTTTTTGTGACATGGACTCAAAGTCACTTTTCCTAAAATTTTCAGCAATTCAAAATTCGCTCTTAAATTTTTAAAAAAATGTCAAAGTAATTTTAAAATTTTTTTCTAAAAATTACAAGCATAAAATTCATCAAGAGATCTACATTTCATTAGTTTACATCATTTTGAAATTCAAAACATAAATGCTACTTTTATGAGGTCGAAGTTCAGAAATTTTTGTTGTTGGCTAATTCCTTTATAAAGTGTGACAGGTTTGTGCTTTTACCCTAATAGAATTGTAAAATAATTCAATAATAGAATAATGGAATTAAAGAATTAAAGAATGATAGAATAATAGATTTATAGAATAATAGAGTGATAGAATGAGGGAATGATTGAATAATAGAATTGTAGAGTGATAGAATGAAAGAATGATGGAAGAATAGAATTGTAGAATAATATAGTTATAGAATAATAAAATGAAAATATTATAGAATAAAAAAATTATAAAATAATAGAATGATAGAAATGTAGAATAATAGAATAATTGATTAATATAATAATAATAGAATAATAAAATTATAAAATGATAGATTGAAAGAATGATAGAATAATATAATTATAGATTAATAGAATGTTTGAATTATAAAAAGATAGAATGAAAGAATGATAGAGTAATAGAATTTTGGAATAATATAATAATAGAATGATTGAATGAAGGAATTATATAGTAATAGATTTATAGAATAACAGAATGATATAATAATAAAATGATAGAATAATAGAATTATAAGATTATATAATCATAGAATGGAAGAATGTTAGAAAAATAGAATTGTAGAATGATACAATGAAAAATGTTGGAATAATTTAATAAAAGAGTTATAGAATGATGGAACTATAGACTAGAATATAACTATAAAATAATACAATTTGAGAATCAAAGAATGATAGAATAATAGATTTATAGAATAACAGAATGATAGAATTATAGAATGATATAATAATAGGTTTATAGAATAATAGAATGATATAATTATAGAATCATAGAATGAAAGAATTGTAGATAAATAGAATTATAAAATAGTACAATAATAGAATTACAGAAGGAAAGAATGATAGAATAATAGAATGATTGAATATAAGAATGATAGAACAATAGATTTATAGAATGATAGAATTACATAATGGTATAATAATAGAATGAAAGAATGATAGAATAGTAGATTTATAGAATTATAACATGTAAGAATGATAGAATGAAAGAGTGATAGAATGAAAAAATGATAGAAAATAGATTTAAGGAATAATAGAATTTTAGAATTGCAAAATGATAGAATGAAAGAATCATAGAGTAATAGAACTATAGATTAATCAAATAGTGGAATTATACAATGATAGAATGAAAGAATGACATAGTAAGAGATTAATAGAATAATAGAGTGATAGAATTGTATAAGAATAGAATAAAAGAATGATGGATTAATAGAATTGTAGATTAATAGATCTATACAACATGATAGAATGAAACAAAATTATAGAATAATTTAATATTTATAAGATAATAGAATGATAGAATAATAGATTTATATAATAATAGAATGATAGAATTATAAATGACAAAATGAAAGAATGATAGACTAATATAATTATAGAATAATAGAATGAAAAAATGATAGAAAATAGATTTATACAATAATAGAATGTTAGAATTATAAAATGGTAGAATGAAAGAATGATAGAGTAATAAGACTTTAGAATAATATATACAATGATAGAATAAAGGAATGACAGGATAATAAATTTATAGAATAATATAATGGTAGAAATATAGAATGATAGAAGGAAACAATGATAGAATTGTTGGGAATTAAGGTGTCTCAACCTTTGTAAATTCCTAATGTTGTATTTATTTATCCCATGTTGAGTTGACATAGTCAGCACCTTGTGTATATGCGGTAAGGTAAATTTTGGTGACTTTGGTAGCCGTGGTTTCGCCCTTGAATATTTAATAGAGGTTTGGGGGCAGCGCCCCCAAAACAGGGTCAAGGGGCATCTTTGACAAGTGTCGGTGAGTATCTTTGCATGAGAGAAAGGCATCTTTGGGTGATCAAGGGCGGTTATGACATGTAAGAGGAATATAATATTGTTAGTTAGTGTATGATGGATTCTATGACAGCTGTAAGGTGCGTAAGAACATCTATCATAACCTATCTTGGGACCAGGTGCCCACTTTAGGATGGGATGTTGGACAAGTGTCCTTAGGCGTGGTTTTTGGTGCATGAGTCCAAGATGGATGCCCATCTCTAGAAGGTTCCATATTTGCCTTGTAAACTCTATATAAATAGGTGCTTGGATGTGAGATAGATAACTTTGGTACAAGTACTGTTATGCTGCCAAAATATCTCTAGATTTGACATTCAAAGACTCCTGAAAGAGAAATGCCTCTGAAACTGTATTGTAATCTATTATTGTTTACTATAATACATTTGAACTGTGTTTTAGAGTGTGGGGTTTTCACCCATAAGGGTTTTCCCCACATATATCTTGTCTCTTTCTCTTCTGTCTACTTTCTATGTGTACGTGCATTGCTGCAATATCTCTGTTAGATGTTCTATGTTGCTGTAGTTGTAAGAATTAAATTGAATTTGCATACATCTCTCCTCATTAGATTAGTGTAGGAAGTGATTTCCGCACACCTAGCTTCCTTTCAAGAATAATAGAATTGTAGAATACTAGTATAACAAAATAATAGAATGAAAGAGCCGACGACGGCATGGTTCGGTGGTTAAGTAACTCGGTTGTAGTGGCGGCCACCAAAGTTCAAACCCCCACTGGGCCAACGAGCTCGCAGGCTTTACGCCTTCGCTGGGCCAACGAGCTCGCGGGTTTGAAGTGTTCCTTTTTGGGGATGAGGTCCCCCGTTTGTGGCCTCACCGGTTCATCGCTCCGAGCAAAAGTGTTAGTGTCGAGCCAGTGTCACTGGTCACGTTAAAAAGTGTACCAGGTGCATTATTTAATATATATATATATATATATATATATATATATATATATATATATATATATATATATATATATATATATATATATATATATATATATATATATATATATATATATATATATATATATATATATATATATATATATAATAGAATGAAAGAAAGGTAGAATAATAGAATGATGAAACTATAGAATGATAGAATGAAGGAACAATAGAGTAATGGAATTGTAGAATAATAGTATGATAGAATGATAAAAATGAAATAATGATAGGATAATATAATTGCATAATAATATGATAATAGAATAAAAGAATGATAGAATGAAATATTGATAGAATAATAGATTTATAAAATAATAGAATGATAGAATAGCAGAACAATACAATAAAGGAATGATATAATAAAGGAATGATAGAATAATAGATTTATATAATAATAGAATGATAGATTTATAGAATTATAGAATTATAGATTGATAGAACAATAGATTTATAGAAAAATAGAATGATAGAATTGTAGGGTGAAGAATAATAAAACAAAAGAATTGTAGTTCATAATAGAATGATAGAATGAAACAATCATAGAATAAAAGATTTATAAAATAATATAATCTAGTAGAAATATAGATTTATAGAAGGAAACAATGATAGAATAATAGAATTGTAGAATACTAGAATAATAGAATGATAGAATGAAAGAATGGTAGAATAATAGATTTCTAGAATAATAGAATGATGGAATTATAGAATGGTAGAATGAAAGAACAATAGAGTAATGGAATTGTAGAATAATATTAGTATAGTATTATGATAAAAATGAAAGAATGATCAATAGAATAATAGAATTTCATAATAATATGATAATAGAATAAAAGAATGATAGAACGAAATATTGATAGAATAACAGATTTATAAAATAATAGAATGATAGAATATTAGAATAATAGAATTCTAGAGCAATGAATGAATGAATGAATGAAGAATTTTAATAACGTCCACGAGGCCGCAGCAGCCTATGGGACCCATCAGCTGCGCACATCCCCTTCAAATGGAACAACAACCACAAAATGTCCTCTAAGTTGCCTGAACTTCCTTCTTGAGATCTTCCCTTCTGCTCTGAAGTTTGATCACAAGGTTCACTGTACTACCCAGCCTTGTTGCTTCAAAGAATGGTAGAATGTTAGAATATTAGAATTGTAGAATAATAGAATTATATAATGAAAGAATGATAGGATAATAGGTTCATAGAATAATAGAGTGATAGAGTTATAGATTAATAGAATGAATAATAATAGAATAATAGAATTGTAGAATGATAGAATGAAACATTAATAGAACAATAGCCTTATAGTATAATAGACTGATAGAATTATATAATGATAGAATGAAAGAATCATAAAATAATAGAATTGTTGAATAATATAATGATAGAATAATCTAGACTTAATGAATTACAAAATGATGGAACTATACAATAATAGAATTGTAAAATAATACAATAATAGAATTATAGAATTATATAATTAAATAATGATAGAATAATAGAATGATAGAATAATAGAATTGTAGAATTGTAGAATAATATATTTATAGAATGATAGACCAAAATAATGATAGAATAAAATATTAATAGAATGATACAATCAAACAATGATAGAATAATAAAATTGAGGAATAATAAGATGATAGAATGAAATATTGATAGAAGAATAGATTTATGTAATAATAGAACAATAAAATTATAGAATGATAGAATAAAAAATGATAGAATAATTGAATAATAGAATTGTAGAATGATATGATAATAGAATGATAGAATGAAAGAATGATAGAATAATAGATAAATAGAGAATAATAAATTTATATAATAATAGAATTATAGAATGATAGAATGAAAGAATGATAGAATAATAGAATAATTGAATAATAGAATTATAGGATAAGAGAGTTATAAAATGACAGAATAGTAAATTTAGAGTATAATAGAATGATAGAATTATGCAATGATAGAATGAAAGAATGATAGAATAATTGTTCAACTGCCAAAAGTCATGATTTCAACCTATGGTGATTTAATTCTACAACTACCATGATTACAAATGGTTTAACTCCCTCAACTAGAAGTATAAAAATAAGGTTGGTGCTTTTTGTTTGGGGGTTGGGTTGGTTGGTGATTTTTGTAGAAGAGAGTATTCTCTCTAAGGATTATAGATTGATTTGAATTGTGTAATTTATATTCGTAATGTTGTTATATCGAATGTGAATCTATGATATCAATAAATTTACATCGATTTGTGTTGTTGTGTGAAAGTTATTATTTTGGTTGCTAGATTCTGGTAGTTTGATAACACCCCTAGATCTAGACTGCATTAAGTGATATCAAAGCCCAATTTGGGTTGTGTCAAAAAGAAGGAATCCTAAAGAATTTTGTTGTGGGTTCAAATGAGAAATAGAAGACCTACAACTGTGGAGAATTCGTGAGACATGGCACATAGAGGATGAGGGCAAAGAGGAGAACTAAGAGTTAATGATGTAGAAGTCGTAGAGATGCTGGGAGGGATTACAGCAAGATTAGATGATATGGAAGCAACACAAAGAAGATGAGTATATGTGGCTGACATTAGTGAGGATGAGAATGAAGAACCAGAAATTGAGATAGAAGATGTAGATAGAAATGAACTAGAAAGAAGATTTTTACAAGCAATATTAAGAATCAATAGCAAACCCATATTGGATGCACCAAGTTATCATGGAAATCTAAATCTAGAAGAATTAATTGAATGGATTTCAGAGATGGATAAATATTTTGATTTTGAATCAATAGATGATCTGAAAAGGGTTAAATTTGCTTGCATGAAATTGAAAGAACATGTATCCTTATGGTGGGATCATGTGAAAATAGAAAGGCAAAGAAAGGGTAAGGAGAAAATCAAATTGTTGGATAGAATGGTCAAAAAATTGAAGGCTAAATTTCTACCAACCGACAATCAAATAAGTTTGTTCAAGAAAGTACAAAATTTGAAGCAAAAGGAAAAGAATGTGCATGAGGATGTACAAAAGAATTATATAGGTTGGATATCAATGTTGGACATGTAGATTATGATGCTGAGAAAGTGTCAAGGTATCTTAATGGTTTACATTATTGAATTCAAGATGAAATTAGTATGTTTGAATACAAATTGTAGAATAAGCTTATTAGTATGCTTTGAAGGCAAAAGAAAAATTGGTGAGAAAATAAAATAATTTTAGAGGTAGAGGCAGATTCTTACATGGAAGAGGACAATCCAATGGTGGCAGAGGCTATCAAAATAAACAAGGAGAAACCAACACCTCTCAAACAAGCAGTTAGGATAATAAGGGAAGAGGAGATTATTCTAGAGAGGAAGAGGAGATTACTCTAGAGGTAGGGGATATTTTGGAAGAGGTAGAGGAAGAGGATTCATGAGTACATGTTACCAATGAGGATTCATGAGTACTTCATCTTGGTACTTTTTCAGGGCTTGAAACTTTCATCTTAGCCCTCAAAATGGCAATTTAGTTTTTTTTCTAGATTTTTAAAAACTTGCTTTTGTAATAACCCAAAAGTCATGTTTCAAATTTAGAATAATAGTTGGTCGTTCATCCTACCTTAGTTTTTGGAAGCTTTTGGAAAAAAATACGATTCTCAAGATATGATTGTAAAATTACCTAAAATGGCAAAATCTGACAATTGTCGAAATCTGCCAGAAAAGGTAATTTTTTTTCTTGGATATAAGAGAGTTTTCTCTCATTGTAGCAACAGAGTTGATGAGTAGAAGTTGTTTTGTGTTCCACCTTCCAAATGTTTTGCTCTCATATGTTTAATGGCACAATTCTATTGAGTGTATGTTGTGTGCTGCATCAATTTCCAATGGTTGTTCAGGGTGTGTGGGCCCCCTCGGCAGTCCCCTGAGGATTAGTCTCGCCTCTACTCACCCTGCCGTTATTAGCCCCAACTCGGCACAAGAATGTAAGCCCAAGGCAAGGCACGGTGGGCAATGCTGGGTGGAGTCGCAACGCTCCTGTCTCTCTCGGGGGGCAGAGCTAGGGGATACCTCTGGGTTAATATATATATATATGTGTGTGTGTGTGTGTGTGTGTGTGTGTGTGTGTGTGTGTGTGTGTGTGTGTGTGTGTGTGTGTGTGTGTGTGTGTGTGTGTGTGTGTTTTTAAATTACTGCAAGTAGGTTGTTAAAATTAGAGATAACACTAATTATAAATATTAAAAAACACATCCAATTTTTTTCAAAATTATATGGTGCACTAGAGGAAAGAGTCCTCTCCAAAAGGGTATAATTGGTTTTGTGAAAATGATAAAAAATAATACAAAAGTTGATGTGGAATGAAAACTATCAGATTCTATAAAGTCTGACTTTAAAGTGATATTACAAAGAAAATATGCATTGAAAACTGATTTTTTTTTGTCCATGTACTAGATATTCAACTCCTCTATTTGGGAAAAAACAATTAGGGAAAAATACGATTGTTTGCTCTTTTTTTGTGATGTGGACTCAAAGTCACTTTTCCTGAAATTTTCAGCAATTCAAAATTTGCTCTTAAATTTTTTTTAAAATGTCAAAGTAATTTTTAAATTTTTTTTTAAAATTACAAGCATAAAATTCATCAAGAGATCTACATTTCATTAGTTTACATCATTTTGAAATTCAAAACATAAATTCCACTTTAAAGGTCGAAGTTCAAAAAAAAATTTGGTGTTGGTCGATTCCTTTATAAAGTGTGACAAGTTTGTGCTTTTACCCTAATAGAATTGTAAACTAATTTAATAATAGAATAATAAAATAATAGAATTAAAGAATTAAAGAATGATAGAATAATAGATTTATAGAATAATAGAGTGATAGAATCAGAGAATGATTGAAAAATGGAATTGTAGAATGATAGAATGAAAGAATGATAGAAGAATAGAATTGTAGAATAATATAGTTATAGAATAATAAAATGAAAATATTATAGAATAAAACGTTTATAAAATAATAGAATGATAGAAATGTAGAATAATATAATAATAGAATAATAGATTAATATAATTATAATAGAATGATAAAATTATAAAATGATAGATTGAAAGAATGATATAATAATATAATTATAGATTAATAGAATGTTTGAATTATAAAATGATAGAATGAAAGATTGATAGAGTAATAAAATTTTGGAATAATATTATAATAGAATGATTGAATGAAGGAATGATATAGTAATAGATTTATAGAATAATAGAATGATAGAATAATAAAATGATAGAATAATAGAATGATAAGATTATATAATGAGAATGGAAGAATGTTAGAAAAATAGAATTGTAGAATGATAGAATGAAAAATGTTGGAATAATTTAATAAAAGAGTTATAGAATGATGGAACTATAGACTTGAATATAACTATAAAATAATACAATTTGAGAATCAAAGAATGATAGAATAATAGATTTATAGAATAACACAATGATAGAATTATAGAATAATATAATAATAGGTTTATAGAATAATAGAATGATATAATTATAAAATCATAGAATGAAAGAATTGTAGAAAAATAGAATTATAAAATAATACAATAATAGAATTATATAAGGAAAGAATGATAGAATAATAGAATAATAGAATGATTGAATATAAGAATGATAGAACAATCGATTTATAGAATAATAGAATGAAAGAATGAAAGAATAGTAGATTTATAGAATTATAAAATGAAAGAATGATAGAATGAAAGAGTGAGAGATTGATAGAAAATAGATTTAAGGAATAATAGAATTTTAGAATTTCAAAATGATAGAATGAAAGAATCGTAGAGTAATAGAACTATAGATTAATCCAATAACAGAATTATACAATGATAGAATGAAAGAATGACAGTGTAAGAGATTAATAGAATAATAGAGTGATAGAATAGAGATTAATAGAATAATAGAGTAATAGAATTGTATAAGAATAGAATAAAAGAATGATGGATTAATAGAATTGTAGATTAATATGTAACAACCACCGCCCCTTGCTGCATAAGAGACAACAAAGTGAGTTTTTTTATAATATTTTATTTCAACTCCATCCCATGCCACGCGATGACCCCTTTGAGAGTTTGTGAGAATATAATGGGAGAAAATATCTGGGAGTTAAAAGGATATCTGATCTTCATATTCATCAACACGGAGGTAGAGAGAGGTTTTCATTGTTGTTTTTTTAAAGACTGGTCCATACCTCATACGATGGATCTAGAAGGAAGTAAATGTGTGGATGAAATATCTAGTTTTAGGTAAGAAAATTGAATGTTTTGAGAGCGACTATAGATAAGATAAGGGAATAAGATATCTAAGGAGATTATGAGTGGAAAATCTAGGCTGCTTTGGGGTTGTGATGGTGTGTAATAAATATGAAAAAGCTTAGCCAACTATCCCCAAGTCTCTTGCACAATAAGTCAACCAAGATCCTCTACTTTTGAAGGCTGACGCCATAGCATTGACTCAAGACTACGCTAGAGAGACAAGGAAAAAGAGATGTGTTTAAGATAAGAAAAAAATTAATGTAGTGAAAATATCTTGTGTGGTGGATGAGCACATCTTAATGCAGATAAAGGAGAGCAGAAAATATATGATCCGGAGAGGCGAATCAACATGTATTACTGAGGAAAAGAGAGGGATGACAGTTCAAGGGAGAATATATGACAAAGTGATGGTGAAGCAAGTGAGGGGGATTTTGATATCAAGTATTGCCATAGACAGCTGATGGTAGAGAAAAAAATAGTACCATTTAGATGTTTAGATTGTGACAATGGAATTAAGAAATACGCTTCATTTATCCTTAACTATGTCTGTTGCTTGCCTCTTCATTTAACTGTGTCTGTTGCTTTCCTCTTGGGAAGTAAAAAAGTCCTTAAAAGCTAGGGTTCCTTTTGTCAAGGAATTTGGATGAGCAAGTCTTGCAGGTTATTTCGTTGTTCCTTATGTTCAGCTGCACTTCAAATCAATTTTGATTACTGGATTGTTGAGAAGAGTATTATGGTCAGGGGCACTTGAGAAAAGATGATTTGGAGCTCTTGAGCTTGTGGGAATGGATATGACAGCTAGGGGCATGTATGTTTGTCAGACACTAAGCTTCTGAGGGGCAAATATTGAAGTGGTGGAAATACCTTTGGACCCTAGCAAGATGCCATGATATAATTTGTGACATGGAACTACTATTGTGATTACTGCTAGGGTTGATGTGGTGGAGCATTTTGGATAGATTTATCAAACTATTGGAGGGGAAGAGTGGATGTCATTCACCATGGATGTAACAACCCTTCACTGTGACTATATTTGATGCCAACCATTGTCCAAGGGAGAGTCAACGCATTTTTGGGCAGAAAGAAGGAGAAGGAAAGTAGAGGAATTTGCAAGTTGGGGATATGAGAGAGAGGGGACAACGTGTTGGGTCTCAAAAATACAGGTTGTGGGTTCTAAGGGGATGCCAAGCCCTATGGTCAAATCCACAACGTTTTTGAACCAATGACTGGAATTTGATCTTAACGATCAACTTCTCCCTGCGCTTTAGGTCCTGCTACAACCTAGGCGGGTAAACCTTTTGATTATCAAAGCAGGTTGTATGATTAAATCGATGTCGATTTGTTGCTAGTTTATCTGATTACACCGGCATGCTTGTAAATCAAATAAGATATTGTAAACTAAATTCTAAAGAAAGCAAATGATCTAATCTGGATTCTAACAGAAATAAATAACAGATAATATGAAATGAATCGAAACTATAACAATAAAACAATGTAAAGATTTTAATTATAAGATGAATCAATAGTTAGACTAGTGCTTTGTCTGGTTGGGCAACGGAGTCAGGATAACAACAACGAATACTTGTATCAGGTAATAATTCAATCCGAATGGCACATACAATAGTTTGCAACTTGTACAAACGTGCAAAGTAGAAATTATTAATTCATTCTTAGTAATCCAAAGGATATAATTGAATTAAATGCAAACATTAAAAGGATTTTAATCTTTCCGGAAAGAACCAATTTAGATTTGCAAATTAACAAATTAGATCAACTATGGAGACAAATTAATAACCTAATCAATTAATCGTACTTAATAATCCACTCAATATTTTAAGATTACTATAATTGATGAGAAAGGATTTAATTCTCTGAGAAACCAATCTAATCAATTATACTGAATTATCAACTGTAATCAGACAATTTAAACCTATCCTTGACACATTTAAATTGAATAATCAAAAAATGAATGATATGGAGATAATTAAATTGATTGAATAAAAACGACAAACAGATGATACCGTCACAACGTATCTCGAATTTGAATCCTCCAATGTTGCTTCAGAGCATATCATGCACCATAACTTGTCTCGAAATGAAATTGCATATAAACTTGCATCAGATATCCAAAATGTTTCAACTTGTCTGTGCAAAGAATCTCTATCCCTAATTTAATTCTAACCCTATCCTCAGTCTGTTCTAACTTGAATCTAACTCCTATTCCGGGTCCTGGGATCTCTATTTAAAGAGATGCAACAAGCCTCAGACCCGTTACAACATTCATGACGGTTAATAATTGGTTGAACCAACCATGAAAACCGACATTATTGATTACATAAATTTAAATAACTTGATTTAAAAGACTTAATGATCATCTCAGGCTGAAAATTAATCTTTAGTCTTCCTGAGCCGCTTCATTTAACCGCCGATCGAAAACTGCTTCAACATGACCTAAAATCCTGCATAGAAAACAAAATATTCATTAGATAAGCAATATATAACATATAATTTGCATTGAAGTGAGCCTTGGACCTGTGGAGTGCGGTAACGTTTCCTTATTTCCGTTGTATATTTGCTCATATATTTAGGGTTTTATCCTCGTGACAATATTTGATTGTATCAATAGTTATTGTCACTTTATCATACCCAAATGATAATAATAATTTACCTTGATATTTCCTTTTAGGGCTCCAATAGTTTCACAAATTTTATGGCATGACTTTAGGTTTAATTAATTATTTTTAATATTAATCTTTTGCCGAATTAAATATTTAAATCAATCTTCATAGTTTTAGATAACAAAATATTTAATCTCATTCCTTATTAGCTTTTCTTCATTTCTTTATATTTACCATCATATACTTAAGTTGGTAAAATTAAATCACCTGAGTGAAACAATTACTGCTCCTCGGCAAGAAATTTTTTTGACCAACCTTTGTATACATTTGAAAAAGGATTATTCACTTTGGTTAATTTATTTTGGAAAATATTTTATCATTAAGTGGAAATAAATTTGATTATTGAATCTGTGTTTGGTGATTTGATTATATCCCCCAGTAAAATGATTCTTCACCTTGTATCCGCATTCATATTTTGGTGAAAAATTTTTTAACATCGTATAATTCTTTATTACATTCTTCATCATTGGTAAATTTAATTAACTCTTTTCCAGAAAATCTTCATTTTAATGGGATGATATTTTGCCCATGGGCAGAACTGTGGTTTTTTCTTCCACCAATAGCCACTTACAATTATTTCTATTGTGTTTTCTGTTCTTTTCTGTGACCCATCCTTTTTGCTAAATATTTTTCCACCTCTTTTGGATCAATGATGAGAACCTCCCTTGTTGACACTTTGCCATCTGGTTTCTTTGTGCGAATAATGCGCTTGAATTTCTTTGTCTTTTTCACTTTATCATCCTTATTACACAGTGTCAAATCTTTCTGGGACTCCTTCATGCCTTGATCCTTTTTTTTTAAAGGTTCCTTTTTATCCCCAACAACATCAAACTGGTGTAGATCAACATAAATAAAATCATGCAGAAATAGTTGGTTGTCTTAAATTATCCGGGTTAAAATAGAGAAACTGGAAGGGAAAATAGTGGGTTTGTATTTTTCTGCCCACTGGTGTCCTCTATGCAGGGGATTCACTCCAATGCTTATAAAATTCTACAATGATCTGAAGAGTAGAGGTGAGGACTTAGAGATTGTTTTTATCTCCAAAGACTGAGATCAAAAGTCCTTCCAAGAATATTTTGAAAGCATGCCGTGGCTTGCACTGCCTTATTGTTACCGACAGGCGATGAATCTGGGGCAATACTTTGAAATTGAAGGCATCCCAACCTTGATCGTGCTTGGTCCAGATGGGAAAACATTACAAACACAAGCTGTGGAGCTGGTTGACGAACATGGTGTTGAAGTTTATCCATTTACAAACGAGAAATTGGATGAACTCAAAGCCCAAGAGGAAGCTAAACGTGCTGCACAGACCTTGGAATCTCTGTTAGTATCTGATGAGCGCAATTTTGTTATCACAAAGGTAAATGACTGAACTATTCAACCCTTAATCACCAGTTCTGGTTTATATATATATATTTTTTTTGTAATTTCTTACCTGCATGTGTCCGTAACATCTAGATAACTGTACAGAAACCAAAACATCGAGATACCAAGAATTAAAAAAATGCACCATATACGCAGGCACCGATACAGGGTTTCGCCATACAACTATCAATGAAGAACTACAATTCAAGAAACATAAATAGCCGTATCTTTAACAATAGGCTAGACATAGCACGTAGCTTCTTAAGTTTGACCTGACTCACACCTTGATGAACTAACCACCCCATGTTATTCCCATCGCATGCAGGGTTCTCTATAACCTCGATACATTGGACTAAACTAAGGGTACATACCATATAACATTATAATATTATGGGTATAGGGCCTGAGAGGCACCAACTCCATTATTTTAAGGAACTCCTATATTTCTAGAATGTATTCGGATACAACTGTCTTCTTAACTTTTTCCTTCCAATATTTTAAGTTTTGAGTCTCTTTGAGAATCAGCTTTTTCGTTGTAACAAGTCTCCAAGGAAGAGACTCAAAACATTGGAGGGAAAGAGTTTAACATAGTTGTATCCTGATACATTCTTGAAATGTTTACCTGTGGAAATCTCAAATCATTAACTCTTAAATTTATTTTAAGGTGCTACAATTGTCATGTCTGCAATCAACCAGCTTCACTTCCATCAACAGTAGATCTGCAAAAGGGCCACTTCATTTAATGCTGTAATTGTTGGATTAAGAGTGGTGCATTGCCCATGTGGAGCTATAGCTTTTAACTAAGCTTTTTCATTGTATAATGGGTGCAAGCCTCTGATATGTCTGTTAGACTGTTAGTAGAACCATAATTGAGATGATCATTCTTGACCATGATTCTGCTGCAGGTGCCAGTTTCTGAGCTCGCAGGCAAGACAGTTGGTTTATATTTTTCGTCTCATTGGTGCCCACATTGCCAAAGATTCACCCCAAAGCTTGTACAAGTATACAATAAGCTCAAGCAAAATGGAGAAGCCTTTGAGATTGTTTTCCTCTCTACTGACACAGACCAAGAAGCCTTTGAAGAACACTATGCAAGCATGCCATGGTTAGCCCTTCCATTTGGAGACAAAGTTGAGAAGCATCTAGGCAAGTACTTCCGCCTTAAAACAATTCCATCTTTGGTCATTGTTGGCCCTGATGGAAAAACTGTGACAATAGATGCTAGAAACATTATTTCTGTCCATGGGGCCAAGGCTTATCCCTTTACTGATGCTCGCCTCGTAGAGCTGCAAAAAACAATAGACGAAGTAGCAGAGAAATATCCAAAGGAAATAAATCATGACCTGCATGAACATTCTCTGGATTTGATTCAGAGGAAGGCCTACGGCTGTGATAGGTGTCAGGAAGAAGGGAGTGGTTGGTCTTTCTACTGCAAAGAATGTGATTTTGAACTTCATCCAGATTGTGCTTTGAATGATGAGCACTCTGATGGAAATGAAAAAATAGCAGACACAAGGCAAGGATTTTGAAAATGAGGCCAAGCCAGCAGAAGTCATCTGTGAAGGAGATGTTTGTCGAAGGGCTTAAGCATGCAAACTAGACTGCTGCGGCTCCACAAAAAACAGCGATCTCTTTTTTTTCTGGCATCTTCTCCTTGTAATCTCAGATCTTTAGCTTCTTTTATTCTTGGTCACCTCAATGGCAATGGCTATGAATGATTGATGGCTTCGATTTCCTCCTTCGATTTGATTTCTTCTTTGCTGCGGCTTTTTTCTTCTCAGTTCTACCACTATACCTTCGACGTTGATCTCAATCTTCTGATAATCACAGTCACCCTCTATGGCAGCTTATCAAACCTTTGATTTGGATAACCTGATCTTTCCGGGTCTGATACCACTATGATGGTGGTGGATATCAAATCCACAAGACACTAACACAAAATATCAAACACAATCTTGCTCAAATGTTGGCTGCTGCACCACATCACATTTCATGACTACAAATTCAATTAGCGAATGTTGTTGCATTCATGATCACTTAATCATTGCACTTGCTTGAACAACCATTACATCATGCCTCATTATATAGAGGTCTTTGTACTTGTCTTCTAGGTTCTTCTAATATTCTTCCTTCTATAAACCTCCGTCTTTCTAGAACCTTTCTAGAACTCTCTTATTATTCTCCCTCATTCTAGACACCGCATTGACCTATTTGTCTTTTTGACATTTAATTATTCAATTACAATCGGTGGGAGAAATTACATATTCCAACACAGTTCCCTTTGGCATTTCCCATAGCATAGAGCAACCCTCAAAGTTGAGGTACTCAAGCAAGGAGATTTTTCCCAAATCTTGGAGAACGAGCTTCCTGCAATCTCGCAATGCTAAATATTGAAGTTCAAACAATTCTTGCGTAAAAGAATCTGGCAAAACCTCCAAATCACTGTAGCCAGATAGAGCTACAGGTCTCAGGTGTCTTACTTCCTCAAACTTAATTAGGAGTGTTTTCAGGCCTTGAATATTCTATAAAACTATCTTACCCAAATTCTTAATGTGACTTCCAATGCACGCAGCTGCGAAGGAGGCTCACGGTCATCAAACAAGTTGCAGAAATCTTAAGGGTTGATACCATGAACGTCTAACACTCTTAAACTTCTCAGTAAGAGAGTAGAAGGAATGACATTGATTAAACTTCTTCGTAAGAAAGGAGAAGGATTTAAAGTGTCCTTGGATTGACCCAAGTGAAACCAAATCAAATCTCCGGACATACTATTAAATTGATGTAGAAGAGTGAAATTTTGAACCACCAAAGTTTTAATCCGCACATGTCTTGCTTTGGCAAAAATACTGGCAAACACATGGTCTTCATCTCTATGAATTCCTCTTACATCGTACTTTTGGAAGAGTAGGGCTTGATGCTTGGAATGTTTTGCGGAATGTAACAAAAGTCTTAATGGAGAGCTCACAAAGAGGTATAGTTGATATTGTAAATGATAGTAGGTTTTCAAGGTAGGATCATATCAAACAAGGAAACAAGTGTTTATGTTTTATAGAAAGAAATCAAATGGTGAGCTCCTACTTGCTTATAGATTTGTTCTAGAGGATAGACAAGTATGCAAAAATTTCAAAGCAATGCGATTTAGCTTAACAATGCGTGTTCATTCCCATATGATTGGAAATTTGGAAGAGGTGAATTGATTGTGAGTTGGCCTAATTGGGAGCACATCTAAGTGGCGTACCTTAACATTCAAGCGATCACCGATGACACTTTTAAAAATGTTGAAAGAATTTGCTGGAAAATTTCAGTTCCAACATAGGCTCCGTCTGGGGATGTATGCCCCTTGTGGGCATAGCAAGATCCTAGATCTTTGGAGGAGTAGACCAGTGCCTACTCCAGTGGGCGAACTATGAACTATGATGAATAGTGGAACTACTGTGCATGGAAAGAAGTATTTTTGAGTGTATTGACCAGAATTGTCCATGCACTAGCAATTCTTTTCCCTCTGGTTTTCTTCTAAGAGAAAAAGTGTTTCAAGAACTGTCCATGTACCGGCAGTTCTTGTTCCTCACCTGACATGTTCTGTAAACGATAGGAATCCTCCCCTCCTTTGTCACTGATGACAAAGGGCCCGATCCATAGAGCCTCAAACTTCCCATGTTTGCCTTTTTCTTGATTTCTAGCATTCCACATAAGCACTATGTCACCTACCTCAAATTTTCTGACTTTAGCCCTTTTATCATATAGGTATTTCATTTGCATTTGCATTTTTTTATTCTGTTGCATTGCTTGTTCTCTTATTTCATCTAATTCCATTAGTTGTTCTAACCTCTCTTCCATCGGTTCGGGGACATCCCAATCCTCTTGCAGGATAAACTTACATACTGGGAATAGGTTGTGTATTGGGAGTCTAGCATGAGTTCCATATACTAGCTCAAATGGTGATTTGCCAATTGCCTTCTTTACTGTAATCCGATCAGCCCATAGTGCTAATCTCAACTTGGAATCCCAGGCTTTCTTGTTATTATCCAACATTCTTTTTATAATCTTTAGGATACTTTTATTGCTAGACTCAGCTTGTCCATTACCCTGAGGGTGGTATGGAGAAGAATATGAGATCATGATACCATAAGATTTGCAAAATTTTTTAAACTCATCAGATCTAAAGCACATTCCATTGTCAGTTATGAGCCTCGATGGTACTCCAAATCTAGTTATAATATTTTCCAATAGAAAATTCATCACAACCTTGCTAGTTGCTTGTTTTGTAGGTATT
Organism: Cunninghamia lanceolata; assembly: GCA_027924645.1. Classification (NCBI taxonomy): domain Eukaryota; kingdom Viridiplantae; phylum Streptophyta; class Pinopsida; order Cupressales; family Cupressaceae; genus Cunninghamia; species Cunninghamia lanceolata. The sequence goes on from BSBN01001363.1 coordinate 721,022, forward strand.
GCTTCCACCCATTTTGTAAAATAGTCGGTGGCTACTAATATCCATTTATGGCCGCCACTTGATTTCTCCATAATCTCTCCTATAAAGTCGATTCCCCATTGGTGAAATGGGGCATCAACTTGCATAGGTCTCAAGGGTAATGCCCCTTGATATTTTAACTTCCCTGAGAATCTCTGACAGGTCTCACATTTCCTAGTAAAGCTATAGGAATCATTGAAGACCTTGGGCCAATAGTAGCCAGCCCTTAATATCTTGTGTGCTGTGGTTTTAGCTGAGAAATGACCACCACATACTCCCTGATGCATCTCTTTTAAGGCAGATTTAGCTTGTTCTTCATCTAAACAAAGCAATAAGATACCATCCTTGTTTTTCCAATAAAGATCTCCCTCTATAAGCACATATTTCGAAGCATGCAATTTTAGAGTTCTTTTCTTATTATCATCAAATCCTTCAGGGCATTTCATGTGTTTGAGGTAGTACACTATGTCAGTATACCAAGGAGTATTCTCAATACTTGTTACCATGTCCTCTTCATTTTCAATATTACATACTTGGGCAGCCTCAAAGTTTGTTTCAGTCATTAATTTTGCTAGACCTTGTCCCCTTACCAGTTTTGTGATTTGAATTTCTATATCAAATTCTTGAAGTCGGTTTATCCACCTACATCTCTTCCCAGTCACTTCATTTTGCATAAACACATCTTTGACTGCTGCATTTGGGACATAAGCTATCACCTTAGCCCCAACTAGGTAAGGTCTAAATGCCTTAACTGCTTTCACTAACGCATAGGCTTGTTTTTCAGTGATATCATAGTTAAGTTCTGCATGTTGGAGTGATTTACTGAAAAAGGAAATAGGCTGCTCATAACCCTCACTATTCTTTTGTAGCATTACTGCTGCTACTGTATGAAAAGACGCAAAGGAGAAGATCTGAAAAGGTTTACTAAAATCAGGAGATTTTAGCACTGGGGCTTCTTTAATTGCTCTTTTTATGGATGCAAAAGCTTCTATACATTCATCTGTCCAATTAACCTTTGCATTTTTCTTCAACATTCTAGATATAGGGTTAATTATTTCTGCAAAGTTTGGTATGAATCTTCTCACAAAGTTTATTTGTCCAAAGAATGATTGTATGGCCTTGACTGTCTTTGGGATAGGAACTTTATCTATCGCATCTACTCTTTCGGGATCAATCCTAACTCCATCTTTGGATACTATGTGCCCAAGTAATTTCCCCTCTGTGACTGCAAATTTACATTTCTTAGGGTTCAAGGAAACACCATACTCTAGTGCTCTTATAAATATTCTCTCAAGATGATTTACATGATCCTCTACCCTTTTTGAGTATGCAGTGAGGTCATCCTGATACACAGCCATGATCTCGTTTATTAAACCAGCGAAAGCAACATCCATTGCCCTCTGGAATGTAGCTCCAGCGTTTGTAAGGCCGAATGGCATCCTTACATATACGTATGTTCCCCACGGGGTTGTAAAAGCTGTTTTATATTGTTCAGACTCTTTAACTTTAACCTGGTTATAACCAGAGAAACCATCCATCATGGATAGCAATTCACAGCCAGTGACCCTTTGTAACAAGATTTCCATATTAGGCAAGGGATAATTATCTTTAAGGGAAGACACATTTAAGTTTCTAAAATCTACACAAAGTCTAATATCCCCGTTCTTTTTCCTAACAGGCACTAAATTTGAAACCCAGGATGAATGCCTAATTGGTTTTATGATGCTAGCCTCCCTGAGTTTCATGAGTTCTTCATACATCTTTGGTTCTAACACAGGGTTGATAGGTCTTTGCTTTTGTCTATAAGGCTTAGCATCTGGCTTCAGAGGGATTTCGTGCTGGAATAAGTCTTCCCTATAAGCTTTAAGATCATCATAGGACCAGGCGAATACATGTTTATATTTTCTCAATAATGTAATTAACATGTTTCTAATTGCAAGGGTTATCTTCTTTCCAATGTAGACTTTTTTAGGTGACAATTCAGTTCCTAAATTTATTTCTTCCACATCTTCCTCTTTTATTGTTACTTTTTTGGAAATGGATTGATCATTCGCATCAAAAACTCTCTCTAATGCTACTAATCCTTTCAGAATCTTATTGGTTTTAAGTTGGACAATTTCCTTCCCAAATAAAGTCTCTCTACCATCAATCTCCTCAACAAAAGCATTAAGATCAATCTCTTGATTCTCATACTGATCTATACAATGCAAAAATTTGAGTAAATCAGCATCACTATCAAAAACTTGCCAGTTATATATGTTGTCTGGGATAGTTGGTCTAGTTTTGTACTCAACTTCTGAAATACCTGACAGGGTAATATCATCCCTTTTCAAAGCTATGTTTGCAAGGAAATCAGCCCTTATATTTTTTGACCTATCTATCCAATTTATCGCAAAAGCATCAAACATTTCTATATCATCCAGAACTGCATTCTTGTATTGTTTTAATCTTTTGTTTTTTGAGGAATATTTACCCTTGATTTGTGAAATTACCAACTCAGAGTCTCCATATACAGTTAACAGGTTGATCTTGTATTTTCTAGCAATGCCCAAGCCAATTAAAAGTGCTTCATATTCGGCTACATTATTGGTACATTCAAAGGCCAAGAAAAATGAGTATTTGAATGTCTTTCCTGATGGTGATATAAAAAGTATCCCAGCCCCATTCCCTGCCTTGCTGCATGCACCGTCAAAGTACATGGTCCATACACCATTTTCATCAAGTTGGGCTTCATGGTGAATTGGGTCAGTGTTATTCAATTCAAGATTGTTTTCTTCTATCCTGAATGTGCCAAGATCTATGTCACAAAAGCAAGTCATTTGGTTTGGATCAATCTTTTCTATAATATTTTCAAACCGTGGTTCCCTATAAAGTTTAACTGCGTGTGTTCCTACTGGGATAGTGGCATAAGATAAGTCTAATTGCACATTTCCCCCTACCATAGCAGTCCATTGTCTTGACAACAACATTCCATAATAAGGTGGAATATCTACTATAGTGATATCAATTTTATAAGCAGCTTCAGGGTGAGATGCCAATTTTATTTCAACATCCTTCATGACTCCTACAACTGGCACAGACCTATTATCCATCGCATAACATTTGCCAAATGTAGTATCTACCCACATTCCAAGCTCTCTCATGACAGCCATAGGCATTATGTTCATTGCTGCTCCCGAATCAAGCATGCAGTTCCTAACTAATTTATTTCGTATTAACAAAGTGATATAGAATGGATCTACTTGAGATGGATTTTTCATTAATGTATCACCTAAGTAAACTTCAGGGGTCTTGACAGGTTCTTGTTGGACATTATTTATTTTATGGCTAGGTTGTTCTAGTGTTTTGTCTAATACATCTGAGATCATCTTTACCACTGTATTCTTATATTTTTCTACCTTCATCATTTCTAGAAGTGGCACAGATATTTTCACTTGAGAAATAGCTTGGGCAATATCAAATGGGGGATTTATGTTTGGTTCTACCCTTTCAACTTTTGTTTGCCTTTTTTCCTCATTTTGTGTGCTATCCTTTGTTTTGTTTTGTGTATTAACAGGAGTTGTTTTATGAGGTGTTTTCTCAATTTTACTTTCATCATTTTTACCAGAGACTTGATTTTTGATAAACACACTTCTAGGAGTACCTTGTTCAACATTGATTGTTCTATTTCTCAAGTTGTAACTACTCTTGGCTTGTGCTACTGCAGCCATTGTTAAAGATTTTCTCTCTTCCTCAGAAGGTTTTCGCCAATGACAATTATGTGTTGTATCAAGACCAAATCCATCGTTCCCTAAATCCTCCTCATGGTCGGAAAATATTTCTTGTTTTCCCATGTTCACATTATACTTTTGAGTTCCTACGTCATATTCATATCCTGCCTCCTCATTGGATGAATAGTCTTCTTCAAAAGTGTGAGGTTTAGTACCCAACATGTTTATTGTATGATTTTCCCTTTCAGAGTTATAAGATACTTGATCCTTTTGTACTGATTGTGCTACCACGCAATAATCAGGAGAATGCGGCAAATTACAGGGCATACACCATGGGTTGTCTTCTACCATGTGGGTTCCATTTTTCTTTAAAGGATCTGGGGTATCTTTTCCATAGTTATGCCTCCTATTATTATCCACCGGTTTTCCATCTTTCCAATTCGTATGATATGGCATATCATGAAGTCTTGGCCTTTCATTTCTATGTGAGTAATCTTGTTTGTTTGAAGGAGGATTAGGGTTTTGAGAGACTCTTATATTTTCTCTTTTTCCAATTATCCCAGCAGCCTTTTTATTATTTTCAATAGTGAGAGCTATTTTCTGTGCTTCTGCCAAAGTCCTAGGGCTTCTGTTCCTAAGTTCATAACCTGTCTTTGGGTCGAATGCTTTCAAGTATATGCTAAGGGCTGCTTGGTTATTCAGTTTGGATTCTTGTGGGATCTTGTTATATAACTTAGTGAATCTCAAATTAAAATCATACACTTGTTCATTTTGATACTTTTGAATAGTTATTAGTTCATGAAGAGCAAATTCAGGGGCACATTGATTTCCATATTGTTCAAGAAATTGATTGTGGAAATCTGTCAGGGAGTATATTGAAGCATCTGGTAAACTATTTACCCAATCTCTTGTTTCATCAATAAGAGATATCATAAATAATTTCATCTTTATATCCTCGTATTCTATGCCAATGTCTTGTATAAAAGCATTGAATCGTCTGATATGTTCCTCTGCTGTCAATTCACTATTTCCTGCAAACTTAGGTACAGTGTTCCTCCAACTATTATCCATGGGGTAAGGATATAATTGATATCCAGTCAAGTCAAATTGTCTAGCCATACTCATAGGATTTGGAGGTGGCATGTTAGGGTATGGTGGATAATACTGGTATCCAAATGGAGGTTGTTGATACATATTGGGTTGGATATGATGCTGATGATACACATTTTGTTGTGGGGGAGGTCGTGGTTGTTGATTGTTAAGTCTTTGCCCTGGAGGTGGATGTTGTTGGTGAACATTCCCAGTATTTACAGGTGGAGGTCTATGTACTCGCCTATTTTGCTGATTAAGATTATTACATGTATTATGGGGTACCCTAATGTTTCCAACAGTAGTAGTATTCTGAGGCATTCCATGTAGATTATTATTGTTTCTATGTGGGGGCACATACTTAGTCGAATTTCGTGCCTGAAGATCTAAAAGGGCCATTTGTCTATTGATTTCTTCAGCTCTTTGTATCATTTGTTGTCTATTTTTGAGTCTTTGTTCTTGATATTCTAAATGTATAGCAAGTTCCTGATCAGTCATACAGTCATAGTCTACGATAGCTTGATGATTAGTATGTTCATGATTTCCCTCACCCTGATTTTCTATCTCATTAGTCCTTTGTGGTTGTGCTTCCTGATTAAAAACATCATTAGGGTTATCTGTTGGTGTCATAGGATTCTCAACTTCATCGAGGAATGGGGACTTATATATCGTATAATTTTGGCCAGGAGTACTTGTACTCTCATGTGGTTGTTTAAGTGTTTCCCTATCTTTATCAGTATTGCCTTTAGTTTGAGGGGACCCATTTTTGGTTGTCCATTTTTGCAGAGACCTCCTTCCATTCATGTTTGTAAAAATAATGTTTGTTTAAAATGTGTGATTAGGATGGAGTCGCCACCTACTTCTTTCAAGCAGGAAAATTAAAATTGTTTCTTTTCTTCCTAGCGGAGTCTTTTAATAAAAACTTTGGATTTGACTCTATAACAAATGGCTTTAGACTTTCAGGCAAACCTCCCCAGCAGAGTCGCCAATTTGTTGGGTCTCAAAAATGCAGGTTGTGGGTTCTAAGGGGATGCCAAGCCCTATGGTCAAATCCACAACATTTTTGAACCAATGACTGGAATTTGATCTTAACGATCAACTTCTCCCTGCGCTTTAGGTCCTGCTACAACCTAGGCGGGTAAACCTTTTGATTATCAAAGAAGGTTGTATGATTAAATCGATGTCGATTTGTTGCTAGTTTATCTGATTACACCGGCATGCTTGTAAATCAAATAAGATATTGTAAACTAAATTCTAAAGAAAGCAAATGATCTAATCTGGATTCTAACAGAAATAAATAACAGATAATATGAAATGAATCGAAACTATAACAATAAAACAATGTAAAGATTTTAATTATAAGATGAATCAATAGTTAGACTAGTGCTTTGTCTGGTTGGGCAACGGAGTCAGGATATCAACAACGAATACTTGTATCAGGTAATAATTCAATCCGAATGGCACATACAATAGTTTGCAACTTGTACAAACGTGCAAAGTAGAAATTATTAATTCATTCTTAGTAATCCAAAGGATATAATTGAATTAAATGCAAACATTAAAAGGATTTTAATCTTTCCGGAAAGAACCAATTTAGATTTGCAAATTAACAAATTAGATCAACTATGGAGACAAATTAATAACCTAATCAATTAATCGTACTTAATAATCCACTCAATATTTTAAGATTACTATAATTGATGAGAAAGGATTTAATTCTCTGAGAAACCAATCTAATCAATTATACTGAATTATCAACTGTAATCAGACAATTTAAACCTATCCTTGACCCATTTAAATTGAATAATCGAAAAATGAATGATATGGAGATAATTAAATTGATTGAATAAAAATGACAAACAGATGATACCGTCACAACGTATCTCGAATTCGAATCCTCCAATGTTGCTTCAGAGCATATCATGCACCATAACTTGTCTCGAAATGAAATTGCATATAAACTTGCATCAGATATCCAAAATGTTTCAACTTGTCTGTGCAAAGAATCTCTATCCCTAATTTAATTCTAACCCTATCCTCAGTCTGTTCTAACTTGAATCTAACTCCTATTCCGGGTCCTGGGATCTCTATTTAAAGAGATGCAACAAGCCTCAGACCCGTTACAACATTCATGACGGTTAATAATTGGTTGAACCAACCATGAAAACTGACATTATTGATTACATAAATTTAAATAACTTGATTTAAAAGACTTAATGATCATCTCAGGCTGAAAATTAATCTTTAGTCTTCCTGAGCCGCTTCATTTAACCGCCGATCGAAAACTGCTTCAACATGACCTAAAATCCTGCATAGAAAACAAAATATTCATTAGATAAGCAATATATAACATATAATTTGCATTGAAGTGAGCCTTGGACCTGTGGAGTGCGGTAACGTTTCCTTATTTCTGTTGTATATTTGCTCATATATTTAGGGTTTTATCCTCGTGACAATATTTGATTGTATCAATAGTTATTGTCACTTTATCATACCCAAATGATAATAATAATTTACCTTGATATTTCCTTTTAGGGCTCCAATAGTTTCACAAATTTTATGGCATGACTTTAGGTTTAATTAATTATTTTTAATATTAATCTTTTGCCGAATTAAATATTTAAATCAATCTTCATAGTTTTAGATAACAAAATATTTAATCTCATTCCTTATTAGCTTTTCTTCATTTCTTTATATTTACCATCATATACTTAAGTTGGTAAAATTAAATCACCTGAGTGAAACAATTACTGCTCCTCGGCAAGAAATTTTTTTGACCAACCTTTGTATACATTTGAAAAAGGATTATTCACTTTGGTTAATTTATTTTGGAAAATATTTTATCATTAAGTGGAAATAAATTTGATTATTGAATCTGTGTTTGGTGATTTGATTATATCCCCCAGTAAAATGATTCTTCACCTTGTATCCGCATTCATATTTTGGTGAAAAATTTTTTAACATCGTATAATTCTTTATTACATTCTTCATCATTGGTAAATTTAATTAACTCTTTTCCAGAAAATCTTCATTTTAATGGGATGATATTTTGCCCATGGGCAGAACTGTGGTTTTTTCTTCCACCAATAGCCACTTACAATTATTTCTATTGTGTTTTCTGTTCTTTTCTGTGACCCATCCTTTTTGCTAAATATTTTTCCACCTCTTTTGGATCAATGATGAGAACCTCCCTTGTTGACACTTTGCCATCTGGTTTCTTTGTGCGAATAATGCGCTTGAATTTCTTTGTCTTTTTCACTTTATCATCCTTATTACACAGTGTCAAATCTTTCTGGGACTCCTTCATGCCTTGATCCTTTTTTTTTAAAGGTTCCTTTTTATCCCCGACAACATCAAACTGGTCTAGATCAACATAAATAAAATCATGCAGAAATAGTTGGTTGTCTTAAATTATCCGGGTTAAAATAGAGAAACTGGAAGGGAAAATAGTGGGTTTGTATTTTTCTGCCCACTGGTGTCCTCTATGCAGGGGATTCACTCCAATGCTTATAAAATTCTACAATGATCTGAAGAGTAGAGGTGAGGACTTAGAGATTGTTTTTATCTCCAAAGACCGAGATCAAAAGTCCTTCCAAGAATATTTTGAAAGCATGCCGTGGCTTGCACTGCCTTATTGTTACTGACAGGCGATGAATCTGGGGCGATACTTTGAAATTGAAGGCATCCCAACCTTGATCGTGCTTGGTCCAGATGGGAAAACATTACAAACACAAGCTGTGGAGCTGGTTGACGAACATGGTGTTGAAGTTTATCCATTTACAAACGAGAAATTGGATGAACTCAAAGCCCAAGAGGAAGCTAAACGTGCTGCACAGACCTTGGAATCTCTGTTAGTATCTGATGAGCGCAATTTTGTTATCACAAAGGTAAATGACTGAACTATTCAACCCTTAATCACCAGTTCTGGTTTATATTTTTTTTTTTTTTGGGTAATTTCTTACCTGCATGTGTCCGTAACATCTAGATAACTGTACAGAAACCAAAACACCGAGATACCAAGAATTAAAAAAATGCACCATATACGCAGGCACCGATACAGGGTTTCGCCATACAACTATCAATGAAGAACTACAATTCAAGAAACATAAATAGCCGTAGCTTTAACAATAGGCTAGACATAGCACGTAGCTTCTTAAGTTTGACCTGACTCACACCTTGATGAACTAACCACCCCATGTTATTCCCATCGCATGCAGGGTTCTCTATAACCTCGATACATTGGACTAAACTAAGGGTACATACCATATAACATTATAATATTATGGGTATAGGGCCTGAGAGGCACCAACTCCATTATTTTAAGGAACTCCTATATTTCTAGAATGTATTCGGATACAACTGTCTTCTTAACTTTTTCCTTCCAATATTTTAAGTTTTGAGTCTCTTTGAGAATCAGCTTTTTCGTTGTAACAAGTCTCCAAGGAAGAGACTCAAAACATTGGAGGGAAAGAGTTTAACATAGTTGTATCCTGATACATTCTTGAAATGTTTACCTGTGGAAATCTCAAATCATTAACTCTTAAATTTATTTTAAGGTGCTACAATTGTCATGTCTGCAATCAACCAGCTTCACTTCCATCAACAGTAGATCTGCAAAAGGGCCACTTCATTTAATGCTGTAATTGTTGGATTAAGAGTGGTGCATTGCCCATGTGGAGCTATAGCTTTTAACTAAGCTTTTTCATTGTATAATGGGTGCAAGCCTCTGATATGTCTGTTAGACTGTTAGTAGAACCATAATTGAGATGATCATTCTTGACCATGATTCTGCTGCAGGTGCCAGTTTCTGAGCTCGCAGGCAAGACAGTTGGTTTATATTTTTCGTCTCATTGGTGCCCACATTGCCAAAGATTCACCCCAAAGCTTGTACAAGTATACAATAAGCTCAAGCAAAATGGAGAAGCCTTTGAGATTGTTTTCCTCTCTACTGACACAGACCAAGAAGCCTTTGAAGAACACTATGCAAGCATGCCATGGTTAGCCCTTCCATTTGGAGACAAAGTTGAGAAGCATCTAGGCAAGTACTTCCGCCTTAAAACAATTCCATCTTTGGTCATTGTTGGCCCTGATGGAAAAACTGTGACAACAGATGCTAGAAACATTATTTCTGTCCATGGGGCCAAGGCTTATCCCTTTACTGATGCTCGCCTCGTAGAGCTGCAAAAAACAATAGACGAAGTAGCAGAGAAATATCCAAAGGAAATAAATCATGACCTGCATGAACATTCTCTGGATTTGATTCAGAGGAAGGCCTACGGCTGTGATAGGTGTCAGGAAGAAGGGAGTGGTTGGTCTTTCTACTGCAAAGAATGTGATTTTGAACTTCATCCAGATTGTGCTTTGAATGATGAGCACTCTGATGGAAATGAAAAAATAGCAGACACAAGGCAAGGATTTTGAAAATGAGGCCAAGCCAGCAGAAGTCATCTGTGAAGGAGATGTTTGTCGAAGGGCTTAAGCATGCAAACTAGACTGCTGCGGCTCCACAAAAAATAGCGATCTCTTTTTTTTCTGGCATCTTCTCCTTGTAATCTCAGATCTTTAGCTTCTTTTATTCTTGGTCACCTCAATGGCAATGGCTATGAATGATTGATGGCTTCGATTTCCTCCTTCGATTTGATTTCTTCTTTGCTGCGGCTTTTTTCTTCTCAGTTCTACCACTATACCTTCGACGTTGATCTCAATCTTCTGATAATCACAGTCACCCTCTATGGCAGCTTATCAAACCTTTGATTTGGATAACCTGATCTTTCCGGGTCTGATACCACTATGATGGTGGTGGATATCAAATCCACAAGACACTAACACAAAATATCAAACACAATCTTGCTCAAATGTTGGCTGCTGCACCACATCACATTTCATGACTACAAATTCAATTAGCGAATGTTGTTGCATTCATGATCACTTAATCATTGCACTTGCTTGAACAACCATTACATCATGCCTCATTATATAGAGGTCTTTGTACTTGTCTTCTAGGTTCTTCTAATATTCTTCCTTCTATAAACCTCCGTCTTTCTAGAACCTTTCTAGAACTCTCTTATTATTCTCCCTCATTCTAGACACCGCATTGACCTATTTGTCTTTTTGACATTTAATTATTCAATTACAATCGGTGGGAGAAATTACATATTCCAACACAGTTCCCTTTGGCATTTCCCATAGCATAGAGCAACCCTCAAAGTTGAGGTACTCAAGCAAGGAGATTTTTCCCAAATCTTGGAGAACGAGCTTCCTGCAATCTCGCAATGCTAAATATTGAAGTTCAAACAATTCTTGCGTAAAAGAATCTGGCAAAACCTCCAAATCACTGTAGCCAGATAGAGCTACAGGTCTCAGGTGTCTTACTTCCTCAAACTTAATTAGGAGTGTTTTCAGGCCTTGAATATTCTGTAAAACTATCTTACCCAAATTCTTAATGTGACTTCCAATGCACGCAGCTGCGAAGGAGGCTCACGGTCATCAAACAAGTTGCAGAAATCTTAAGGGTTGATACCATGAACGTCTAACACTCTTAAACTTCTCAGTAAGAGAGTAGAAGGAATGACATTGATTAAACTTCTTCGTAAGAAAGGAGAAGGATTTAAAGTGTCCTTGGATTGACCCAAGTGAAACCAAATCAAATCTCCGGACATACTATTAAATTGCTGTAGAAGAGTGAAATTTTGAACCACCAAAGTTTTAATCCGCACATGTCTTGCTTTGGCAAAAATACTGGCAAACACATGGTCTTCATCTCTACGAATTCCTCTTACATCGTACTTTTGGAAGAGTAGGGCTTGATGCTTGGAATGTTTTGCGGAATGTAACAAAAGTCTTAATGGAGAGCTCACAAAGAGGTATAGTTGATATTGTAAATGATAGTAGGTTTTCAAGGTAGGATCATATCAAACAAGGAAACAAGTGTTTATGTTTTATAGAAAGAAATCAAATGGTGAGCTCCTACTTGCTTATAGATTTGTTCTAGAGGATAGACAAGTATGCAAAAATTTCAAAGCAATGCGATTTAGCTTAACAATGCGTGTTCATTCCCATATGATTGGAAATTTGGAAGAGGTGAATTGATTGTGAGTTGGCCTAATTGGGAGCACATCTAAGTGGCGTACCTTAACATTCAAGCGATCACCGATGACACTTTTAAAAATGTTGAAAGAATTTGCTGGAAAATTTCAGTTCCAACACAACGAATCACTCAGGCCAACATATCAAATTGCAAGAACTGAGGTGAGCTGGAGGGGAGTGTGATAGGAAAGGAGGTATTTACCTCTGTCTCAATTTTTCCAGCACAAAAATTGTATGTGTTTGCTGTTATTTCATTTAGCACAGAAAAAAAAAATGAAACCCCATTACAATCTTTCAATCAAAAACTAAAATATGTTTGTTGTGATTTTGTTAAGCTCATAGAAACCAAAACTCCATTACTGTTGTCCAAAGAATGTATACCAAAATTTATCCGATGAAGATATTTATATTGCCACTCTTTCTTGAATTTATTTTTTAAAATTTGCAGAACGATGTTCTTATTCATTGATAAATGGGTTTCTAAAGAGAGGTCATATGGTTTCTGAGTTATAATTTTATTGAAATAAAAATAGAGGGTTTTGTTTGTATAGACAAAATATTGAGGTCAACCATATCTAGAAAACTAGAACGTAATGATAGAAAATGAAGAGATCTAAGCGACATAAGGCCTTTTGTTATACGATGACTCCTTTGATGGAATTTTCTGTAACGCCCGCCTTGTACACCTCAAAGAAATACACTTATATGCTACATGAAACAGGAACATTTTTTTTAAATGTTTAAGACAACAAATAATGTTAACATAACTAACTATGACATATTCTCTAAGGATACAAGGCTGCATTACTTTACAAACCAACTAACATAATTTAACATTCATCAGTAACTAATCTAAATCAAATGCATAATTGAATAACTGATTCATATTCATTACATATCGCCAGATAATACAATCTACATGATCAAAACATAACTAAAATGCTTTCCTTACACATAGGTACATCATGACATCATTACATTGCCATTTCCAGACTACATCAGAATTACATACTCAATGAATGTTCTATTACACAAATCTGGTACAAGATTATACACATACATCTTCATCAACTGGTACAAGTACAATTGTCTAAAAACTGGAATAAATCTCTTTTGTACATGAGCTTCGACAAGAATAACCAATGGATAAAATAGCTCTTCCACCCGACCATGTGGAACCCTAAGGTCCACCCCCCGAGCTAGGAGTTAACATGAGGTCCCAAACAATAACAGTCAGGTAGACAAGAGACAAACAAGAACAAAAGGATGACCAAACGCCAATACAACACATGGCAATAACAATACAACACAACTTAACTTCCAGAGGCGAAACATAACATAAGTGGAGAGACCAAACAAGGAATGCTAGGTTGTAGTAGGGAGAGTGTCATTGCACAGTCCTAGCATGGGTTATCCTGACAGCCTCTCACTAGGCGCCGGCCCCCATCTATGGTTATCCTGATAGTCTCTCACTAGGCACCGGCCCCATAGGGTGACACATGTGGAATCAACCTTCCTTTCATGAGGACAAGGAAGTCAATCATGCCAACCAGGCCTTCTCTACCCATCCTTAGTCTATACAAGCACTACAGGCCATGGGAGAGGAATCCATTAATCTTGTTTAATGTGAATTCTACCCTTAACCCCCTAGTTCATTTTAGGTTATCACTTGATTAATCTACTTCCAACGGGTTATCCTGACTACCACTTTGGGCGCCGGCCCCACGTTGAAAGCCACTCTCCTTCCTAACACCTAGTAAACCTTAACCATCATACAAGGCATTATAGCAATACACATACTTGTTCATTGCAAGGCATAAACCCTCTTGCATTACAAACAGAATCATAACACCAATTGTTATCCATCGCCTATAGCATTACAACATTTTACACTTTTACAGATACCAGGTCTCTCCAAACAACAATTATGACAAAACGGATACAAGATAGTCACCACTGGTTAAATATCTCATCCAGAGAATATTATATCGCAAAACACATAATCAACTTAGTCAATACTCCATTATACTTCATACTAAATTTGAATCACATAATCGTTATAATCATCACAAATACAAAAACATCCATCCACACTACGACAAACTAAGCCTCTGGAATTTCGAGTATGACCACTCTCAATTTGACTCTTTAAGACAATAGAAATACTTAACTCACACAGTACAATTCAGATTCTAGAAATTAAACACTAAAATTCCTTCTTGGCTCATCATAAATAACTTTGTAATGAAATCAACAATTGATTACATTATCTCTTTAAATCAAACTAATTAATTTCACAATAAATACAACAATTATTCTAATACATTACAATTAAATTATTTAAATATTCTACATTTGTTTCTAAAGATAGATTATAAAACACAAGTATAACAAATTTTACCCTGATTAACTTACCTTTCCAATGTTGGATTAAGTACTAAAATAATACCTTATAACTATACGGCAATACAACGTGGACAAAGGTCCTACCATCAACAATCAACATCAATGTTTTTGTTTTCCTCTAAGTTCTACCCTAATACGGTCCTTCAGATATTCTTGACATCAATCAGATAACAGTTTACTATGCTTGGATTTCTTCGTCATAACGATGTCTCTGAAATGTTTTAATCAAAGATGATTTAAATCTGTCTAAGAAGAAGATTGGGTCTGGTCATTCTCACGCCGTCAAAACCTGATAGATGTATCAACTATGTTCGTTCCCAAGGCATTACAGTTTTCTGGTAAATGCTTCTACTATATCTGTTTCAAGTGTAATAACCTATTGAATTGTAAGCACTGATCGCAGAGATGGTGTGAAATTGATAATGACCGCTTAATCATTGAAATGGATGCTATTAGTTTAGTCTAATAACTTCTGGTAGTGTCCATCTATCTCCTTCAAACTTGCAATTGATATAATTGGCGGTAACACTTCAACAATTTTCTTTCTAACACAATATTTTTCACGAAAGTCCATGATCACAGAAAATGAAGGCAATAGGTTTGAGGATTACTGTTTCAAAGGTTCCAAGGATGTTCTTTGAGATCCCAACACCTTAATAATGCTTCCAAGTAATATCAAAACCATAACTCCTAAACAAAGAACAACTCCTAAATGGGATCACATGGAAATACAAAATTATGGATTAACTAAATGCTTGCTGACGTTGTGGACAGCTGAATGCCCAACAATAGCCTATATGTCGAGTGACAATGAGAGTAGAGGATTATGTCTTGAAATGTATTGAATAACTAAGACTTTGTCTTATTAGTAATCTTTATTCACAAGTCAACATCCCTTATAAATAAAATCGCATCCTCTATTGTGTTATATGGGAGTCGGCTTCTCTTCTTTAAGTTAATATTTATTTTCACCACGAATAACGAATACAAATCATTCCATGTTAATCGCTGCTTTTGTCCATGCAATTTGTATACTTACTATTGTATTTTGAACGCACCACATCCTTTTAAAGTAATTAAATCTGAATTTATTCCATCACTAAGGTCGGCCTCTTACTTTCATTACTCCATATGAAGATGGGTTTTTTCGAACCAGTCTGTGAGTTGTTTCGACTTCTTTAAAAGTGGTGATTATTCTAAGGTAGTCAGGGAACATTTCATGGGAAATTAGTCGAGTGGTTCTTGATAAATTATAACTTCCCACATACAAGTATTTATGAAGAATGCTTATGTTGTTCCCAAGCTCCATTAACAAGTTTGACATAAATCATGTTGGAACAATATCTATCAAGGCAGAAAACTATCATGTAAAAAGTTATGAAAGTAGGAGCATAACTTTAGAAAGACGCCAAACTTCATGCACCATATGCACAAAAATGATAATCACAATAGAAATAAATAAAAACTCAATATATGTGAAATTAGAAAAGTAATGTCAAGACATATAGTTGGCCCCCAGGCTCAGAGAATTTGACATCAGAGAGGACCAAATTACACTGAGATTGAGGTGCCGGCATGAAAGAATGTTGTCCTGTTAGGTTGGGGCATTCTAAAGACATAATATTGTTATTACTAGGTTTTCAGAGGTAACTATTGAGTCTGCACAGATTTGGAAGATATGATCTCTATGAGGTTTGTACATATATATATTGCTGACAAATTTTATATCAATGAGAGAGTAAATTTCAAGGCTCTTTGCATCTCTTCACTCTTTTGGACTACAGTTTCTGCATTACCTTTGAGTTAGAATTAATGAATAAAAGACTCATAAACTGTTTGCACCTCCACCTGCTACACTTATACAAATTGTAGTCAAAGAGTCAGATTCTTATATAAACTTTAATGCTCTGCGTTACTCTATCTTTTCCGGCCAAGTATAGTGGAATTGTTCCTAGATCAAGACAGAGTCCCTTATATAGTGCACTTTGGGTTGCTCAGGGACTCCTACATAAGGTATCCACCAGAAATGTGGATTAATGCATACTGTTATTCACAAATAATGACGATCCATAGGGAAATGCTGATCGTGGGGTCAAAACAGACATGACTTGTTCAATAGCATTCCCAAACTTCTTACACCTTGTCCTCTGCAGTAATTGAGATGGTCTATATGATTTTTTTTGCTATATGTTGCCCATGATAATGACAAAATCTGAGTCTCTATCCTACTCTATATAGATTCTACTCATATACAAATCTGAATCCTATAGAATTGCTGCCTCTGTGTGTTGTAGAGGAATCTTATGGCACCTAGGCATAAACTATTACTTGCAGATGACTACTCTAATCATTGGCAATGGATCTTCGAGCTATGAATCAAACTTGAATGCTATGATTTTTGTTGTATGACAGCGAATGTAGATATGTATGCAAATTGGATTAACAGTGAAAGCAGCGATCCATTCTGGTTAGAAAGCCCCAAGTCATGGTGTGATTTGCACTAGCTTATGGACTGTTTTTTTTTTTTTTTTAAGTCACTGTTGAACTTTTCAGAGAAAACTGTATTCCACACAAAAATAGAAGGAAGTTGTGGCAAATGGGAAGAAAGTTAGGGTTCTTTGGTAGCGTCACCTCCATGTCTTCTACAAACTCTCTTATTTAGAAATATTTGCACCATTAATGTCCCAAATTAATTTTATAGTCTTTTCTGCCATTTTTTTTCCTTTTTTTTTTCTTGTTTCCAAATTTTGAAGCCAAATTGTAATTACGAATAGCAAACTGAAATAATATAAAATGTAGATATCTACAACAGTTTATAATCATTTTCAACAACTCATTTTCAACAACTAGAAAATTACAATTTGATATACTGAGCTGAAGTTATAATTTGCAAAATTACAAACGATTATAGTGACAACATACAGCAAATCCAAAAAGGGTCAAATGCTTGCTCGTGAATCCTGTGATGAGTCCATAAATTGGTAGGCAATCTACACTCAGATTTTATGAAATTGAAACTCCGTTGGCATGATCTAAGGATGGCAATAGGTCTACTAGAAGCCTGAGTGTATGGGACAGCTAGCAAACAACAATCTTGGAGGGATGCCTGAGCCTTAGTGGTCAATAAGAACTATTGTGATCTATATAAATATCCTGAAACCCTCAACAGACACACAGTAGAGTATGCCAACTCAAATTAATATGGTGATCAATAGAAAGGAAGTCTCCAAATGATGCGATCCACAAAGATATTCATTGGCAAACCTCCAGGGTGAAGGTGAATGCAATGCACAACCAAAAATGATGTAAATTCACCCTGGAACGAACTGCTACAAGTGTAGCGCTAAAATCTCAGTCTAAACCCTGTAATTATTGCATTTCACCTACATTCAAACATTATGTGAGTGAGGTTGACCATCTTGCCTTTGCTGGCTAACTTGAGGACACCCAAGACTTTTTCATTGAGATAACAGTTAAAGCTGCGGGAGTTGTATGGCTATGATGGCAATTGGTAAAGCATTTTCTGCAGAATGTTGTGATGTCACTACCTTCAAGCTAAGATCCAAGGAAATACACTATGTTTGCCAGTAAATAGAGTGGGAGGAAGACAATTACACAACGAATTCCTTGGCAGAAATGATTTAAACCCTAAGAGATGTTATTGTTTTAACGTAGAGAGGACAACCAACAGAAAATGAGCACTAGGTTTAGGATTTGGTGGCGAAAACTTAGAATGCAAATTGATTGGAGATTGGATCACATCCTTAAGCATAAATTTAACCCAAACAATCCTTTGGAAGATTAAACAACCAACAACATTTGCAGATTCAGAAAGAGAAGCAGAGGAGTAAATTAAACTTTTAATGGAACCTGGTTGCGATGCCGATTCGACAATTTCGTTTCAACTACTGCAGTCCAAGCCTTTTCCTGATCTTCTTCACTTTTCTCCTACCTGCAATTGCTCTCCCTTTGCCTCAACAAGCCTTTTCTTTTATAACACAGCCCCTTCCTTCTTCCAAGGGACTCGGCACGTGATCCCGTGCATCTCCCTCCTCTACTAATATTTTTATTTAATTTAATGATCCCAAAGAAGTTCTTTATTTATTTTATTGTATTTCTTTTTTTTTAAATGAAAACACATAATTCCCGACAACATTTAATGACTTTATAGCCGACCAAGCATATTTTATTTAATAAAGTTATAACATTACAACAATCCATAATTGTACAACTTTATTTTAATTTATTTTATTAATTAAGTTGTAAATCACTAATTACAACATAACTTACAACTATTTTATTTATTTAAATATTTATTATAAATAATATTATATTGAACAATACAAAATTTCTTACAACTTTATTTAACAACAACACTTCTAATAAAATAATAATTTATTTATAATGATAATCGACAACTAACGACATTATGCTCATTTATCAACATTTATATTCTTTCATATAATGATTCTAATAAAAGCACAACGACACCTTACACACTTAGACACTTTCTAACCTAGTTAGACTCCAAGGTGCACTATTACTTGTCCGCAAATCATGATCGAATGATAGATAATGACCAAAAGGATAAACTGACAACCAGACCACACTGACATGGGACCTCACGTTAACTCCAAACAACTAATCCATTGGTGAAGGCATGCTCAGACCTGTAATTAGATGGAGTCGATGCCTAGTACCTGCATTCCTACAACAACGCACAGTTAAACATTCAAGATATATATCCACATACAGTCCTATAGTGAATGGAAATCGCAGTGGTGTAGGGTACTCGAAAGCGAGTAATACAACACTGTTCCATTCACGGTTATGTATAAACAATTAACTATGTTGAACAAGGTATCTGATTACTAGTGAACAACATAAAGCATTCAATCCTCTTACAATCCAATATGTCCATACAACTTGTGAAAACATAAAATTTCAATAGTTAAAACTTCAACAGATGACATCATAATCATGATCAAATAACACATGGAGCTGAATTAAAATAATTTATAACATCTAATATGTGCATCAAACTATGATAACATGAAGTATCAGTGGTCAAGCATCATCCCAACATAGATTCATTATCAGTTATCATAAAACAGAGTGTCCATCACCCAATAGAGTGTCATAGTGTCCAATCCTACTAGAAAAACCATTAGTCTGACAAATGACAAGGTGAGGGGCACTACATCCTCCCCCTAGGATCAGGCTTACTCCTGGAAGCCTGCAACAATTATGGGTGAAATGCATTGAGTTTGGGCAGTTTTCACAACACTATGCAAACATGGGAGCACACACTGTGCATGAGATCTATTAACAAAAAAGTCTTGATATACTGACTTTACACCTTTAGCAGCATGGTACCCAAATTTATCATATTATAAGCACTATATTCATGATTTAACACACATACACGAATTCAAATTACCATGAATCACATCTCAAGGCTACACAAGGATCCATCTGGACACCGGTAACTGACCTACTAAGGCATGACACAAAATCTATGAGCCAAGAGCCAACATCTATCCCGCACAATCCATACCACACACTCTGAGACTTGATGGTGCTAGGGCACACACACATGGTTAGACCATCCAAACAAGACAACAATGACCTAACTCCTACAGCAAAAATTAGTTAGCCTCCAAGAAATAGTTCTAGCCTCGGATATCCCCATCCTCAAGGTTCCCTGTGTCTGCTTCCTTGTATACACTCACCAAGTCTGCCTCATACATCCTTGGAGAGGAATCACAATACGATACATGGCTGGCATAAAAAACAATAAGGAGAAAATAGTTCAGCCACCAAAGTCATAAACAAATATCAAATAAGGATTAAATTTCTTCAATGAAACAAGAAATGCGCGCAGTTCAACACTAAATCAAATGTAACTATGAGGGTTACACAAAAATGAAGATCACAAGGTGTGGCTAAACCATCACAACCAAATATAAACAAAGTGCCGACCTTTTAATTAATAGAAAATTATAAAGAACAAACACAATTTTTTTTTTTTGAAGTTGCACTGTACAACACTGCGTGACTAGATACTAGCCACCGAATGAGGAAGGAGGAAACAACATCAGGTTATCCTCACTGTTTTATTCTATACCATAAGGACTCTACATAAGCACCACAAAATCCAAGAATTCCTACTCCACAAAAGGGTGCACAAACATCAAGTCCTCTAAATGACAACTCCTTTAACTACAACCGAAGCTCCTTACAGATGGGATGATCATCGGGGAACACTTCTCCCCTAAACTCCCAAATGTAAACCATCACAACAAACAACTGACAATCTTGCCGCATACCTTTCTTCAACTGCATGGCAGAAATCAAGGGGATGGATCTCTACATGCCAACTACCTCTACCTTGACCTCTAGGCACCTACCTACGTACACACCGCCAAGGGACACCCTCACGTTGTTAGGCAAGGATGACAAAAGTAAAGAAGAAAATCTTCAGAGTTTAAGTAACTAGGACAACATAATGGGACTATGCACACCCAGAGTACCCAGTGTTTAAACTTGGCTCTGATACCAGATGTAGCGCCCGCCTTGTACACCTCAAAGAAATACACTTATATGCTACATGAAACAGGAACATTTTTTTTTAAATGTTTAAGACAACAAATAATGTTAACATAACTAACTACGACATATTCTCTAAGGATACAAGGCTACATTACTTTACAAACCAACTAACATAATTTAACATTCATCAGTAACTGATCTAAATCAAATGCATAATTGAATAAATGATTCATATTCATTACATATCGCCAGATAATACAATCTACATGATCAAAACATAACTGAAATGCTTTCCTTACACATAGGTACATCATGACATCATTACATTGCCATTTCCAGACTACATCAGAATTACATTCTCAATGAATGTTCTGTTACACAAATCTGGTACAAGATTATACACATACATCTTCATCAACTGGTACAAGTAAAATTGTCTGAAAATTGGAATAAATCTCTTTTGTACATGAGCTTCGACAAGAATAACCAATGGATAAAATAGCTCTTCCACCCGACCATGTGGAACCCTAAGGTCCACCCCCCGAGCTAGGAGTTAACATGAGGTCCCAAACAATAACAGTCAGGCAAACAAGAAACAAACAAGAACAAAGGACGACCAAACACCAATACAACACATGGCAATAACAATACAACACAACTTAACTTCCAGAGGCGAAACATAACATAAGTGGAGAGACCAAACAAGGAATGCTAGGTTGTAGTAGGGAGAGTGTCATCGCACGGTCCTAGCATGGGTTATCCTGACAGCCTCTCACTAGGCGCCGGCCCCCATCTATGGTTATCCTGACAGCCTCTCACTAGGCGCCGGCCCCATAGGGTGACACATGCGGAATCGACCTTCCTTTCATGAGGACAAGGAAGTCAATCATGCCAACCAAGCCTTCTCTACCCATCCTTAGTCTATACAAGCACTACAGGCCATGGGAGAGGAATCCATTAATCTTGTTTAATGTGAATTCTACCCTTAACCCCCTAGTTCATTTTAGTTTATCACTTGATTAATCTACTTCCAACGGGTTATCCTGACTGCCACTTTGGGTGCCGGCCCCACGTTGAAAGCCACTCTCCTTCCTAACACCTAGTAAACCTTAACCATCATACAAGGCATTATAGCAATACACATACTTGTTCATTGCAAGGCATAAACCCTCTTGCATTACAAATAGAATCATAACACGAATTGTTATCCATCGCCTATAGCATTACAACATTTTACACTTTTACAGATACCAAGTCTCTCCAAACAACAATTACGACAAAACGGATACAAGATAGTCACCACTAGTTAAATATCTCATCCAGAGAATATTATATCGCAAAACACATAATCAACTTAGTCAATACTCCATTATACTTCATACTAAATTTGAATCACATAATCGTTATAATCATCACAAATACAAAAACATCCATCCACACTATGACAAACTACGCCTCTGGAATTTCGAGTATGACCACTCTCAATTCGACTCTTTAAGACAATAGAAATACTTAGCTCACATGGTACAATTCAAATTCTAGAAATTAAACACTAAAATTCCTTCTTGGCTCATCATAAATAACTTTGTAATGAAATCAACAATTGATTACATTATCTCTTTAAATCAAACTAATTGATTTCATAATAAATACAACAATTATACTAATACATTACAATTAAATTATTTAAATATTCTACATTTGTTTCTAAAGATAGATTATAAAACACAAGTATAACAAATTTTACCCTGATTAACTTACCTTTCCAACATTGGATTAAGTACTAAAATAATACCTTAAAACTATATGGCAATACAACGTGGAGAAAGGTCCTACCATCAACAATGAACATCAATGTTTTTGTTTTCCTCTAAGTTCTACCCTAATATGGTCCTTTAGATATTCTTGACCTCAATCAGATAATAGTTTACTATGCTTGGATTTCTTCGTCATAACGATGTCTCTGAAATGTTTTAATCAAAGATGATTTAAATCTGTCTAAGAAGAAGATCGGGTTTGGTCATTCTCACGCCGTCAAAACCTGATAGATGTATCAACTATGTTCATTCCCAAGGCATTACAATTTTCTGGTAAATGCTTCTACTATATCTGTTTCAAGTGTAATAACCTATTGAATTGTAAGCACTGATCACAGAGATGGTGTGAAATTTATAATGACCGCTTAATCATTGAAATGGATGCTATTAGTTTAGTCTAATAACTTCTGGTAGCATCCATCTAACTCCTTCAAACTTGCAATTGATATAATTGGCGGTAACACTTCAACAGTTTTCTTTCTAACACAATATTTTTCACGAAAGTCCATGATCACAGAAAACGAAGGCAATAGGTTTGAGGATTACTGTTTCAAAGGTTCCAAGGATGTTCTTTGAGATCCCAACACCTTAATAATGCTTCCAAGTAATATCAAAACCACAACTCCTAAACAGAGAACAACTCCTAAATAAGATCACATGGAAATACGAAATTATGGATTAACTAAATGCTTGCTGACATTGTGGATAGCTGAATGCCCAACAATAGCCTATATGTCGAGTGACAATGAGAGTAGAGGATTATGTCTTGAAATGTATTGAATAACTAAGACTTTGTCTTATTAGTAATCTTTATTCACAAGTCAACATCCCTTATAAATAAAATCGCATCCTCTATTGTGTTATATGGAGTCGGCTTCTCTTCTTTAAGTTAATATTTATTTTCACCACGAATAACGAATACAAATCATTCCATGTTAATCGCTGCTTTTGTCCATGCAATTTGTATACTTACTATTGTATTTTGAACGCACCACATCCTTTTAAAGTAATTAAATCTGAATTTATTCCATCACTAAGGTCGGCCTCTTACTTTCGTTACTCCATATGAAGATGGGTTTTTTCGAACCAGTCTGTGAGTTGTTTCGACTTCTTTAAAAGTGGTGATTATTCTAAGGTAGTCAGGGAACGTTTCATGGGAAATTAGTCGAGCGGTTCTTGATAAATTATAACTTCCCACATACAAGTATTTATGAAGAATGCTTATGTTGTTCCCAAGCTCCATTAACAAGTTTGACATAAATCATGTTGGAACAATATCTATCAAGGCAGAAAACTATCATGTAAAAAGTTATGAAAGTAGGAGCATAACTTTAGAAAGACGCCAAACTTCATGCACCATATGCACAAAAATGATAATCACAATAGAAATAAATAAAAACTCAATATATGTGAAATTAGAAAAGTAATGTCAAGACATATAGTTGGCCCCCAGGCTCAGAGAATTTGACATCAGAGAGGACCAAATTACACTGAGATTGAGGTGCTGGCATGAAAGAATGCTGTCCTGTTAGGCTGGGGCATTCTAAAGACATAATATTGTTATTACTAGGTTTTCAGAGGTAACTATTGAGTCTGCACAGATTTGGAAGATATGATCTCTATGAGGTTTGTACATATATATATTGCTGACAAATTTTATATCAATGAGAGAGTAAATTTCAAGGCTCTTTGCATCTCTTCACTCTTTTGGATTACAGTTTCTGCATTACCTTTGAGTTAGAATTAATGAATAAAAGACTCATAAACTGTTTGCACCTCCACCTGCTACACTTATACAAATTGTAGTCAAAGAGTCAGATTCTTATATAAACTTTAATGCTCTGCGTTGCTTTGTCTTTTCCAGCCAAGTATAGTGGAATTGTTCCTAGATCAAGACAAAGTCCCTTATATAGTGCACTTTGGGTTGCTCAGGGACTCCTACATAAGGTATCCACTAGAAATGTGGATTAATGCATACTGTTATTCACAAATAATGACAATCCATAGGGAAATGCTGATCGTGGGGTCAAAACAGACATGACTTGTTCAATAGCATTCCCAGACTTCTTACACCTTGTCCTCTGCAGTAATTGAGATGGTCTATATGATTTTTTTTGCTATATGTTGCCCATGATAATGACAAAATCTAAGTCTCTATCCTACTCTATATAGATTCTACTCATATACAAATCTGAATCCTATAGAATTGCTGCCTCTGTGTGTTGTAGAGGAATCTTATGGCACCTAGGCATAAACTATTACTTGCAGATGACTACTCTAATCATTGGCAACAGATCTTCGAGCTATGAATCAAACTTGAATGCTATGATTTCTGTTGTATGATAGCGAATGTAGATATGTATGCAAATTAGATTAACAGTGAAAGCAGCGATCCATTCTGGTTAGAAAGCCCCAAGTCATGGTGTGATTTGCACTAGCTTATGGACTGTTTTTTTTTTTTTTTAAGTCACCGTTGAACTTTTCAGAGAAAACTGTATTCCACACAAAAATAGAAGGAAGTTGTGGAAAATGGGAAGAAAGTTAGGGTTCTTTGGCAGCGTCACCTCCATGTCTTCTACAAACTCTCTTATTTAGAAATATTTGCACCATTAGTGTCCCAAATTAATTTTATAGTCTTTTCTGCCATTTTTTTTCCTTTTTTTTTTCTTGTTTCCAAATTTTGAAGCCAAATTGTAATTACGAATAGCAAACTGAAATAATATAAAATGTAGATATCTACAATAGTTTATAATCATTTTCAACAACTAGAAAATTACAATTTGATATACTGAGCTGAAGTTATAATTTGCAAAATTACAAACAATTATAGTGACAACATACAGCAAATCCAAAAAGGGTCGAATGCTTGCTCGTGAATCCTGTGATGAGTCCCTAAATTGGTAGGCAATCTACACTTAGATTTTATGAAATTGAAACTCCCTTGGCATGATCTAAGGATGGCAACAGGTCTACTAGAAGCCTGAGTGTATGGGACAGCTAGCAAACAACAACCTTGGAGGGATGCCTGAGCCTTAGTGGTCAATAAGAACTATTGTGATCTATATAAATATCCTGAAACCCTCAACAGACGCACAGTAGAGTATGCCAACTCAAATTAATATGGTGATCAATAGAAAGGAAGCCTCCAAATGATGCGATCCACAAAGATATTCATTGGCAAACCTCCAGGGTGAAGGTGAATGCAATGCACAACAAAAAATGATGTAAATTCACCCTGGAACGAACTGCTACAAGTGTAGCGCTAAAATCTCAGTCTAAACCATGTAATTATTGCATTTCACCTACATTCAAACATTATGTGAGTGAGGTTGACCATCTTGCCTTTGCTGGCTAACTTGAGGACACCCAAGACTTTTTCATTGAGATAACAGTTAAAGCTGCAGGAGTTGTATGGCTATGATGGTAATTGGTAAAGCATTTTCTGCAGAATGTTGTGATGTCACTACCTTCAAGCTAAGATCTACGGAAATACACTATGTTTGCCGGTAAATAGAGTGGGAGGAAGACAATTACACAACGAATTCCTTGGCAGAAATGATTTAAACCCTAAGAGATGTTATTGTTTTAACGTAGAGAGGACAGCCAACAGAAAATGAGCACCAGGTTTAGGATTTGGTGGCGAAAACTCAAAATGCAAATTGATTGCAGATTGGATCACATCTTTAACCATAAATTTAACCCAAACAATCCTTTGGAAGATTAAACAACCAACAACATTTGCAGATTCAGAAAGAGAAGCAGAGGAGTAAATTAAACTTTTAATGGAACCTGGTTACGATGCCGATTCAACAATTTCGTTTCAACTACTGCAGTCCAAGCCTTTTCCTGATCTTCTTCACTTTTCTCCTACCTGCAATTGCTCTCCCTTTGCCTCAACAAGCCTTTTCTTTTATGACACAGCCCCTTCCTTCTTCCAAGCGACTCGGCACGTGATCCCGTGCATCTCCCTCCTCTACTAGTATTTTTATTTAATTTAATGATCCCAAAGAAGTTCTTTATTTATTTTATTGTATTTCTTTTTTTTTAAATGAAAACACATAATTCCCGACAACATTTAATGACTTTATAGCCGACCAAGCATATTTTATTTAATAAAGTTATAACATTACAACAATCCATAATTGTACAACTTTATTTTAATTTATTTTATTAATTAAGTTGTAAATCACTAATTGCAACATAACTTACAACTATTTTATTTATTTAAATATTTATTATAAATAATATTATATTGAACAATACAAAATTTCTTACAACTTTATTTAACAACAACACTTCTAATAAAATAATAATTTATTTATAATGATAATCGACAACTAACGACATTATGCTCATTTATCAACATTTATGTTCTTTCGTATAATGATTCTAATAAAAGCACAATGACACCTTACACACTTAGAAACTTTCTAACCTAGTTAGACTCCAAGGTGCACTATTACTTGTCCGCAAATCATGATCGAATGATAGACAATGACCAAAAGGATAAATTGACAACCAGACCACACTGACATGGGACCTCACGTTAACTCCAAACAACTAATCCATTGGCGAAGGCACGCTCAGACCTGTAATTAGATGGAGTCAATGCCTAGTACCTACATTCTTGCAACAACGCACGGTTAAACATTCAAGATATATATCCACATACAGTCCTATAGTGAATGGAAATCATAGTGGTGTAGGGTACTCGAAAGCGAGTAATACAACACTGTTCCATTCAGGGTTATGTATAAACAATTAACTATGTTGAACAAGGTATCTGATTACTAGTCAACAACATAAAGCATTCAATCCTCTTACAATCCAATATGTCCATACAACTTGTGAAAACATAAAATGTCAATAGTTAAAACTTCAACAGATGACATCATAATCATTATCAAATAACACATGGAGCTGAATTAAAATAATTTATAACATCTAATATGTGCATCAAACTGTGATAACATGAAGTATCAGTGGTCAAGCATCATCCCAACATAGATTCATTATTAGTTATCATAAAACAGAGTGTCCATCACCCAATAGAGTGTCATAGTGTCCAATCCTACTAGAAAAACCATCAGTCTGACAAAAGACAAGGTGAGGGGCACTACATTTTCATTACAACTCTCCTTAGAGAATCTGAGTGGTCTTTTGTTTTGGTCATTTGGTCATTTATGGCTCATTACCAACCTTGGGGGAAATGTTCTCCTTGAGTTAAGGAATGTCATGGCACTAAAACACCTTAGATTCATCGATCTGTGTGTGTGCATTGAAATTTAGGGAAAATTAAGATCTCAATTTTGTTAGTCTTTTACATTTTATTTTCTGTTATGCTAAATATGGTAACCAATATGCAAAACTTTGGTTGTGAGAAGACTCAGAATACCATTTGTTGTACTTTTCTTATTATGTCCATGCATTTATGTGTGAAGAGTGACCAATTGGGGTCACTGGAGTTATTACAAAAAAATGATCTAACTGGCAAAAGGCCATTTTAAACAATTACACTACCATTGAGAGTTTTGGTCTTGTAGATCACATTTTCCTATTTCTAATTTATACTTCAATGTTTTAGTCTTTTTGGATGCCTCGTTTAGTCAAATGAGATGAACAAGGTCTAGGCATTAAAGTGGTCGTTTGGAGTGGCTCTCTATTGGCCCATGGCTCGTAAGTGGCTGCAAGGGGAACTAGTAGTAGAGTTACAGTAACAAGTGATAACTAAAACTAAAACATTGGGGTAAAAACACTAATAAGATAATTAAACCTCGTGCATGGCCTTGAGCACTTGTAAAGGTGAAGGATGCAATGAGAAGGCCTATCTGTCTATGGGGCATCGACTCATCCATCTGCGGGGCATGGATTCAGGCATGATTGAGTCTCCTCGTCTGTATGAGAGGTACTTGGTCCTGTGTGTGCCATCTCTTCGAGCACATATGATGACACTCCATATGATTACACTCTAGTATCTAGCGCCTTAGCGGTCATGAGTAGTACCAGACTTGTGACTTAGATGAGTACACCTGTGTTATGGCTTTGATTGTATACATTGTTCTCTATGTCTTCTCCGTGATTGATGTGAGTGTAGGCCATCTTGTATCCCCTTGTTGTTGTTCATCCATTTGAGCCTTGTGACTATCTTCGAACACGGTGGGGTGGTCTCTTAGGAGTCCACATGGTTGGGAGGCATTGCCACCACCATTGGGGACCGGTGAATAGGTTTTGGAGCACTAGTTGGAGATGATCTCTCTTTCCATTACTTCATTCAACTATTGTAACCATTCATCCCTTGTATCATACTCAGGACTATGTTTTTATGTTTGTATCATATTCTGGAATATATCATTGTAATTGTATATGCAGTTATGTAATTGAACTCTCTTAGGAGAGAAGTTGTAATCATTGTACTTAATGAGAAGAAATGTGATGTTCCTTTATTGCTTGACGAATTTTGGTGTGGGTATCAGATCCACCTGTATTTTATGCTTATGGATTCATATTTTTATCAGATGGGATTAGGAACATTTTCTTTGTTGTTTAAAATGAATGCTATTGATCTATCATATTGGAACCGAATATGTGTACATTGTCTACTTATGTAAAAAAAAAAAATTATCTTGTCCCCTTTTGGCTCTTACCCTTCGGGGTTACGTAGCGGGATGTTACATAATAGATCTATACAACATGATAGAATAATAGAATAATAGAATGATAGAATAATAGATTTATATAATAATAGAATGATAGAATACTAGATTTATAGAATAATATAATGGTAGAAATAAAGAATGATAGAAGGAAACAATGATAGAATAATAGAATTGTAGAATACTAGTATAACAAAATAATAAAATGATAGAATGAAAGAAGGTAGAATAATAGATTTCTAGAATAATAGAATGATAGAATTATATAATGATAGAATGAAGGAACAATAGAGTAATGGAATTGTAGAATAATAGTATGATATAATGATAAAAATGAAAGAATGATAGAATAGTAGAATAATAGAGTTGTAGAGTAATAGAATTGTAGAATGATAGAATGAAAGAATGGTAGAATATTAGAATTGTAGAATAATAGAATTATAGAAAGAAAGAATGATAGAATAATAGATTCATAGAATAATAGAATGAAATAATGATAGAATAATAGAAGTTTAAAATGATAGAATGAAACATTAATAGAACAATAGCCTTATAGTATAATAGAATGATAAAATTATATAATGATAGAATGGAAAAATTATAGAATAATAGAATTGTTGAATAATACAATAATAGAATTATAGAATAATACAATAATAGAATTACAGAAGGAAAGAATGATAGAATAATAGAATGATAGAATATAAGAATGATAGAATAATAGATTTATAGAATGATATAATTGTAGAATCATAGAATGAAAGAATGATAGAATAGTATATTTATAGAATGATAAAATGTAAGAATGATAGAATGAAAGAGTGATAGGATGAAAGAATGATGGAAAACTAGATTTAAGGAATAATAGGATTTTAGAATTGCAAAATGATAGAATGAAAGAATCGTAGAGTAATAGAACTATAGATTAATTGAATAATAGAAATATACAATGATAGAATGAAACAATAATAAAGTAATAGATAAATATAGAATAATAGAGTGATAGCATTGTATAAGGATAGAATAAAAGAATGGTGGTATAAGAGAATTATAGATTAATAGATCTATACAACATGATAGAATGAAACAATTATATAATAATTTAATATATATATATATATATATATATATAGAATAATAGAATGATACAATAATAAATTTATTTAATATAATAACAGAATGATAAAATAATAGATTTATACAATAATAGAGTGTTAGAATTATAAAAGGGTAGAATGAAAGAATGATAGAGTAATAAGACTTTAGAATAATATACAATGATACAATAAAGGAATGATAGAATAATATATTTATAGAATAATATAATGGTAGAAATATAGAAACCAAGCTAGGATAATAGAATGAAAGAATAATAGAATCATAGAATAATAGAATTGTAGAATAACATATTTATAGAATGATAGACCGAAATAATGATAGAATAAAATATTAATAGAATAATAGAATGATACAATCAAACAATGATAAAATAAGAAAATTGAGGAATAATAAGATGATAGAATGAAATATTGATAGAAGAATAGATTTATGTAATAATAGAACAATAAAATTATAGAATGGTAGAATGAAAGAATGATAGAATAATAGATAAATAGAGAATAATGAATTTATATAATAATAGAATTATAGAATGATAGAATTAAAGAATGGTGGAATAATAGAATAATAGAATTGTAGGATAAGAGAGTTATAAAATGATAGAATAATTGTTGAACTGCCAAAAGTCATGATTTCAACCTGTGGTGATTTAATTCTACAACTACCATGATTACAAATGGTTCAACTCCCCCAACTAGAAGTATAAAAAGGAGGTTGGTGCTTTTTGTTTGTGGGTTGGGTTGGTTGGTGATTGTTGTAGAACATAGTATTGTCTCTAAGGATTATAGATTGATTTGAATTGTGTAATTTGTATTCCTAATGTTATTATATCGAATGTGAATCTATGATATCAATAAATTTACATCAATTTGTGTTGTTGTGTGAAAGTTGTTATTTTGGTTGCTAGATTCTGGTAGTTTGGTAACACTCCCAGATCTAGACTGCATTAAGTGATATCAAAGCCCAATTTGGGTTGTGTCAAAAAGAAGGAATCCTAAAGAATTTTGTTGTGGGTTCAAATGAGAAATAGAAGACCTACAACTGCAGAGAATTCATGAGACACAACACATAGAGGATGAGGGCGAAGAGGAGCACTAAGAGTTAGTGATGTAGAAGTTGTAGAGATGCTGGGAGGGATTACATCAAGATTAGATGATATGGAATCAACACAAAGAAGAGGAGTATATGTGGACGACATTAGTGAGGATGAGAATGAAGAACCAGAAATTGAGATAGAAGATGCACATAGAAATGACCTAGAAAGAAGACTTTTACAAGCAATATCAAGAATCAATAGCAAACCCATATTGGATGCACCAAGTTATCATGGAAATCTAAATCTAGAAGAATTAATTGAATGAATTTCAGAGATGGATAAATATTTTGATTTTGAATCAATAGATGATCTGAAAAGGGTGAAATTTGCTTGCATGAAATTGAAAGGACATGTATCCTTATGGTGGGGTCATGTGAAAATAGAAAGGGAAAGAAAGGGTAAGGAGAAAATCAAATTGTTGGATAGAATGGTAAAAAAAATCAAGGGTAAATTTCTACCAACCGACTATCAAATAAGTTTGTTCAAGAAAGTACAAAATTTGAAGCAAAAGGAAAAGAATGTGCATGAGGATGTACAGAAGAATTATATAGGTTGGATATCAATGTTGGACATGTAGATTATGATGCTGACAAAGTGTCAAGCTATCTTAATGGTTTACATTATTTAATTCAAGATGAAATTAGTATGTTCGAATACAAATTGTAGAATAAGCTTATTAGTATGCTTTGAAGGTAAAAGAAAAATTGATGAGAAAATAAATTAATTTTAGAGGTAGAGGTAGATTCTCACATGGAAGAGGACAATCTAGTGGTGGCAGAGGCTATCAAAACAAACAAGGAGAAACCAACACCTCTCAAACAAGCACCTACGATAATAAGGGAAGAGGAGATTATTCTAGAGAGGAAGAGGAGATTACTCCAGAGGTAGGGGATATTTTGGAAGAGGTAGAGGAAGAGGATTCATGAGTACTTCGTCTTGGCACTTTTTCAGGGCTTGAAACTTTCATCTTGTCCCTCAAAATGGTAATTTAGTTTTTTTTCTAGATTTTAAAAAAGTTACTTTTGTAATAAATCGAAACTCATGTTTCAAATTTAGAATATAAGTTGGTCATTCATCCTACCTTAGTTTTTGGAAGCTTTTGGGAAAAAATAGGATTCTCAAGATATGATTGTAAAATTACCTAAAATGGCAAAATATGACAATTGTCAAAATCTGCCAAAAAAGGTAATTTTTTGTTTTTTGTTTTTAGTTTTTTTCTTTTTCTTGGATAGAAGAGAGTTTTCTCTCATTGTAGCAGCAAAGATGATGAGTAGAAGTTTTTTTCTGTTCCAGTTACCAAATCTTTGGCTCTCATATGTTTTATGGCACAATTCTATTGAGTGTATGTTGTGTGCTGCATCAATTTCCAATGGTTGTTCAGGGTGTGTGGGCCCCCTCGGTAGTCCCCTGAGGATTAGTCTCACCTCTGCTCGCCCCACTATTATTAGCCCCAACTCGGCACAAAAATGTAAGCTTGAGGCAAGGTGCGATGGGCAATGCTGGGCGGAGTCACAAGGCACCTGTCTCTCTTGGGGGGCAGGGCTAGGGGATACCTCTGGGTTAATATATTGATTCCCTATGCACCACCCAATCTAACCAAGAGAAAAGCCCTTCTGAACTACCTCCTTTATAATATAGCTTCCTTCTATTCCAACAGAAAGAAAAGCTTTCCTGACCTACCTGGCTAAAACTATCGGTCTGGTGGGGGTTGGGGTTAGAGCTTAATGGGATTGCTCTCGGGCACTTAATCTAATCCCAATCGAACATATTCCTTGACACCTTACTCTTCCGAGCTGATGGCCTACCGATTATGCCTGCGCATTCCATTATAGAGAATCGCTTTATGGCTTCCCGGTAACTAATCTAGCTCCCGGGGGGGTGCACTCAAAGTAAATCCTTCCCGGCAACTAATCTACCTCCCAACTATAGTTTCCCAACAAATATATATTGCCTCCCACCCACAATATAATCTACCCCCCCAACTATAGTTGCCCAACAAATATATATTGCCTCCCACCCACAATATAATCTACCCCCCCAGGAGGGCCCACCTGAAAGTCAATAACCCGAGCTTATTGCAACCCAATCAGGGGGATAACTGCTAATAGCTGGGCACCTTTATAATTGATTCAGCCTGATTGCACTCCAATGTAAGCTTGCATCCAACCCTAGCCTAACGGCTTTACTTGATTTCCTCGCATCATTAACTCAGCTTTGATTTCCTTTGATCGTAACTGTCCATTGGATTTCCTCCATTGTTATTGGCTTTCACTGGAAATGGGTGTTATTACAAGCCAATCTAAACTATTCCCTCTGCGGTTGAGAATTGCCTTATTCTATGGCATGGTCCTATGCACCTGAAGAATCGCGCTACCCCCCATGATGGAGAATCAGCCCTTATGGGGGACTGACCTGATTCCTTGCAATGATGGGTAGCCCCTTCCAGCTGAAAGCAAGCCAATCTTCTTATTTGAATCTGCCCGGGAAGATATAGATTAAGCGCACCTGCATTATGGCAAAATCCCAACGGATGAAGCCCTCCAGCGGAATAACCTCGCGCACTTTATGGCAAGCCAATCTAAGCTAAACCCTAGGGGCGGAACCTACTAAGCCGCCGTCCTGATTTGGGTGGGCCTCCCCACCGTATTCCTTTGAATCAAGCCTTCCTACCGACTGGGAAAATAGCGCTGATTTTGGCCCACCATTATGGAGAACTGGACATGATGGGCACCCCATTAGTAAGAATCGCTCTAGCCTTCCGATAAGTGAAATGCCTTTCCTCTCTCTAGCGCCTGTCCTTGAGAATGGGGATTCCCGGTGCACACGTATAATCGGCTAATTCCCTGCGTCCTTCTGTGAGACTTTTGGGTTATTCCCTAATAAAGCCAGATCTGGTGGCGCATTTAAGGTAGGACTTATTCCTCTGGTGACTGGAATCTGTGTAACTATTCATGTAAACTTAGGGAGAATTCTTGGAGAAGGTAAGAATGGATTGAAGCGCTTGTAAAGGGAAATCTGTAAGGTGATTCCTTACCAATCTGTAAGGTGATTCCTTCCCATGGTCAACTTGGTGATTAGGGCCCATCGTAATCTGTCTGCTCTGTGCACCTGCTTTTATTCAAATCTGGGTGTGCTGTCCCCCCGAGCTTATCCACAACTCTGAATGAAAGCTGGCACCTGAAAATCCAACGAGTGTATTATGGTCTCCGGGGTTGGGGCCATATTCCTGTGCTTGTCACTAGAGTATGACATGAGCCCGCCCGCCTACCCTTAATTTGTGACATAATGATGAGTAAAGCAACAGCGCCCCCTCTCTATATAGTTCAGCGCCAACTGTGCAAGTCAAGTGTGAGAGTCTATTAGTTTGTGGGGATTTTAGCTTGGAATGTGTGTTGAGAATGCCGTTGGAAATGTAGTGGGCAATATCTGTTGTTGCGCTATAGAGTAAGAATATAGAAGTGTCTGAGTGTGTGCTGTGTGGATGAAAGTGTGTTGTCTCAGTGTATGGGTGAGAGTGTTGGAGTGTAAGAATCCTGATCTCTAGTTCATGCCAATGGCACTTCCTCTGGACTAACTCCCCCGCCTGCCTAATGGGTTTGGGTTGTGGGAGGTGGGAGTGGTGGTTCTATCTATACGTAACATGTCCTCTGCTGGACCCGTAGAGAATAGTGGAGGCAGGAGACTGGGATTAGTGGTAATCTACCTTAATGGGAACCGACCTCCTGCTACTTTGTGGCCTTCCCACCTGTTGATTGGGTTGGGGGAGGTTCCTGGTGGTAAAATGGGGGGGTAGGGTGTTTGGAGTGGGGGAGTTCAGTGAATGCCTGACCCATGGTAGGGGGGATGCCCTGAGGGTTCTAGGTAAACCCTCGAAGTGGAGGGTGGAGGAGGTTCGGTGGGTTTTAGGTGGAAGGTAGATTGTTGGGGGTGATTCTCTAGGTAAATGCCCTGCTATCTGCTTTTGGTAAATATTGGAGGGCGATAAGGAGTGAGAATATTGGAGGGTGGGAAGGAGTGTAGAGGCTGCCCACCATGGCTAATAGGATGAGTACTAATCTGAAGGCTTGCCCATGGGATTCCAGCATTAGTGCTAATGGGAGGTGATGGATTCCTTGGCTAAGTTGGTGGATGGGCCCCTAGAGAGTAGGACCCCCCGTTATTTAGGGGTCCTACTTGGAGGGTCGGTTGCGGGCGATGATCCTTGGATTAGTGAGAATTGGCCCAACTATACTAGCAGCCAGGGAAGCAGGGCATTCCTTAGAATAGATTAATGCAATCCTTGAAATAGATTAATGGCACCTCGACTATAGAAATCAGAGCTGATGAAAGCCCCGAGGTGATTGAACCCAATGTAAGCCTCCTGCCATAGCGGCTTCTGAGCTTGCGATTAGTGGAAATGGCAGGTTATTGCTTCCAATGCGTTCCATGCATGCAAGCCTAATGCGGCCTGCCTCCTTATTGATATTGAACTTCGCGGCTTAAGCCTTCTTATCTGATGGCTCGGCATTAGTGAGAATCCTTTCCTCTAACTAGCGGCGTTGAGAATGGTGGCCTTAGTGAACATTATAGCCTTCTCTGATCAAGCGAGCTGATTGTTGGCCATTAGTGTGGTTTTAATGGGATTGTCTATTTTAGGTGTAATTCTGCCCCGACTTGATTGGAATGAATGTGGTATTTCCTTCAGTTTGATGCAGGAAGGTATAACTGAGCTGGAAGGCGATTCCTCAGGTTTTTTGTCTTATCGAGGGGATTCCTTGGGGCTTAATGGACACGGGGACCTGCCCTGATCTAATGTTGGGTAAGGGTGGTCCATAGGTTGTAGGACATTTGCGGTGGGGTGTTTGAAATCGCAGCTTATTCCTTCCTTCTGGTGTATTCCTTTAAAGCTGGGCAAGGCGCTAATGACTATAGTGGTAGGTAAGTCGGTAGATTCCTCAGATAAATAGTGGTAAGGCGGCACTATTTATCAGCCTCGAAATGGGTAATGGCATGAGTGAGTTGCCCCTCAACTATATCTTCCCACCCACCCCTGACCCGCTTCTTTGGGTTCCTACTCGGAGGGGTGGGAGGTGGGATGTTCCTGCGGGCGGTTGGAGGAGTTGCTGCTCTGATGGTGGGGAGTGTTGGCCTTTTGTTCCTATTCCTCGCACTTGGCCTCCCAGCAAGTGAGTGTTCCTCCCACAGGCCTCCCACTATCTATTCCTTTTTGGCCTCCCATTATCTCTTCTTCCCCCTGATGCTTGCCATCCATGCTTCCTCCCCCCGATGCTTGCCACCGATGCTTGCTATTGATGGTTGCCTGATGATGTTGCCACCCAGATCTATGACAGTTTAAAGATAGGGGTGGACCAACAAGCGGATGGAGCAGACCGACCATTCATCTCCCTCCCCCCTGGTCCAGAAGTGATCCTTCCATCCATCCATATAGAATTTGTCCTAATGGGTGGGGGATGCGATTAACTAGTTAAAGAAAAAGGTGGGTGGGCCCCCTTCTTATATTATTCGGTGAGCGGTACCGGCCATCAATAAACTGATCCTCCCCTCCCCGATGACCAGATTCTTAAACCCTAATCTGATCCTTCCCCTAGCTAATCTGCACCTCGGGCCCCTTTAGAATAGTAGGGCTGAAGGAACCCGGCAAGCAGAGTATGTCCTTTTGTTTGGGTGGGGGCGCCGGTTACTATTCAAAAAGCTATTATTGGGTGGGGCCAAGTGAAGCCTCCTCTTTAATCTGCATCCTCGAATACTAATCTACATCCTCCCAAGACTAATCTAAATCCTCCCCTTTCTATCTGACCCCCGGCATCTATCCATCCCCGAAGTGTAGGGTCTCGCCCTCCTGTTATTGGCCAACCAAACTTAATCTGCACCCCCGGCATCGATCCATGATCCATCCACCCCAACCTATCTATCCTAAGCTATTCTATCTATGATCTATCCATCTCCTAAGCTATCTATCCTAACTTATCTATCCCAACCTATTTATTCTATCGATCCTAACTGGCTCTAATATGAAAGAAGGGCTCGACTATAGATAGTTGAACGAAACTTTACTCAATGCCCTGCCGGATCCACATGCGTTACTTTACATAATAGTGCATGATTCTGCTGAACCACCTCCCAATGAGCTTGATATACGAAACTAAGATCAGCTTCTATACCACCTCCCCTAAATACATAACAATCAGAAGTGGATAGGAACATAGACGGCAAGTTGGAAACCACCTACCTTTAACTCCAATACAGAATATGAAGATCAATTTGATCCAATTTCCTTAGAATAGTAGGGGCCCGCGGGTGGGTGGTTAATACCTCCCACGATAGTTCTAAAAGCAGAAATCGAGGGCCCCAGGGACACTCAATTGAGAAATTGAGGGATGACCTCAGCCTCCCGAGATGTAACTGTTGGATCAGAATACCCGATCTAGATGGCCCTATGGATTGAAGGGGGGTTGGCCTGTCGCCATATAGATATAAGGGGTGCCGACTAGATCCTAGATCTATATAGAATAGCTGAACTATAATAGGGGGCCCTCCTGGGGGGTAGATTAATTAGGGGGTGGGAGAATGATAGTTGCCTCCTGAGCATAACTGGAACTATAACTAGAACTGTCGGCCCCCGGGGGAGTGCCGAGCATACATAAATGCTTGCCTCAATTTGGATAGGGCTCTTCGTCAGGAGAGTCTCCCGTTGGTCAGCCTCCTCGACCCCCGATGATGGACTGGGGTGGGTGAAAGGCAGTAGGCATCTCCAGTTAGAGTTGGAAACTACACCACTATAGATAGTCCATGGATCTATAGGGGCAGTCGAGAGCATGGCGTTTGAGGCTACACTCATCCCTTCAACACCAGCGGCCGATCATGATGTGGACTATCTGAAGCAATTGAGTCACCAACCAACTGAAGCGAAGGCATCCATCGGGATCCCTCCATAGATTAGATCTGGATCTATAGGGGCGGTGGAGTCAATGACTATACCATGCTCCATTGAGGGGGAGGGGTGAGCGCAACGGGTGGGGGGAGAGGGGGCCTTACTTACCTTTGCGAATCAACCCCATACCACTATATCCTTCCACCCTGGAGGGGCCTTCAATGCCCGGGCATCCATATCCATCCGTTCTGATCCGGTACAGTAGGAACCAACCTACTCTACTATCTATAGTCAGTCGTCTATAGTCTCACCTAGACACCTATGCCATGATTGGATGATTGGACCAACCTATGAGAAGACACCTATGATTGGACCAACCTACTATCCCACTCCATACTAATGGCCTTTGGGCCCCTATATCCACATGGACTGCTAATTGAATAGGGCACCCGATGGAGCAACCATTCCCCCCCCACCCTAGAATTCCTAGGTGGGTGGGAAAATATAGTTCCGGGAGGAGATAGTTGTAGGGCTTGATTTGGATTAATCGAAAAGGGCTTGATCCCCTCCCCTCTGGAGCCCTTAATCAGAATCGCCTATCGCCCCACTCCAACTAGAATTGGTTGGGGCTCCCCCCAACTAATAAAGGCTGGGGTGGGTGGGTGGGCCCCCCCAACTATTGCCTCCCACCCACCCCAGATTAGTTGTTGGCTTGATCCGATTGATTGAGAGAAAGCACTCGACTGGGTGGGAGGGGCTATTATAGGCCTACTTACTATATAGTATAGAGAAAAACTGGGCTCGACCGTTGAACCACCACATCGTGTTTCTCTAATCCCAATAATGAATCGAGTGGTTCGCACCCACCACATCTCGGATAGAGAGGAGACTACTCTCTAAACTAAAGGGAAGAGAAGAGACCCCATCTATTTCGAAGTCGTGTATATCTATACAGGGCCCCTATATCCATATGGGTGGGGATCATACCGGTCACTCCATCTGCCAAGAGAGAGTATTGGTAGGCCCGCGACCCCTGAGATCAAGGGTAAGTGGGTTCTAATACTGGGGATA
The DNA here is from genome assembly GCA_027924645.1 of Cunninghamia lanceolata. NCBI lineage: Eukaryota > Viridiplantae > Streptophyta > Pinopsida > Cupressales > Cupressaceae > Cunninghamia > Cunninghamia lanceolata. Next base: position 760,510 of record BSBN01001363.1, read on the forward strand.
GATATTACGTATGTGATATAGTAGGATAGGAACCGAAGCAACCCCTTCTATACCTCTCCTCCAGGTGGGTGGGAACAATGGGGCCCGAGCGGGCCAATGGTCAATCCTGGTCCTAGAATGAGCAGGTAAGCAACTAATACTGGGGATCTATCCAGGGATGGGTCCGACGAACTATTGCTTCCCACCCATCCCAATGCCTATATATCTGGAGGGCCCCTATCTAGGCTAGTCGTTTGGCTAGACTGAGCTAATCTATAGTCAGATAGGGACCTCCTAGAAAACTTCTTATCTCCGCTGGTTGCCTCTTATCTTACAGAAAACTCCTTATCTCATATAGCTAGGGGAGAGGGAAGCCCCCGATCTCCCTCCTCGATCGATACGAGAGCATTCATGATCTTCCAACCGCTTGAGTGTGAACTGGTCATTATTCCCATAAGGCCACTGACGACTGACTGGACTATAGAATAGATAAATAGTGAGTTAAGTATAGTCGGTTGAGTGCCTCGACTCGATTATTGGGTGGGGGGGCAATAGTTCTAGGAATTAGAGTTCTTTTCTACCTCCCACCCACCCCTCGGGCTCGAACTACGCTACGCTATAGATGTAGTCGGCACCCTATATAGATTCGTTCAGTAATGGTGTACCGTTCAGTGGGCGGTCAACTGGTCATTCAGTCCTAAGCATCTATAGTTGCCCACCACCTATCGAAACCTCCTCCGGCGAGCTGAGTAATGACCTTCCGATGCATAAATCATGAATCATAAATGGATTCTCATTATCTGAGCCGAGTGCTGCGCTGCCAGGATTCTTAGTCATGCTCATCATCCACCGAAGCTGGGAATATAATGGGTGGGTGGGAGAACCAACCCCACTGGGGGGGTGGGAGGATATAGGGATAGGCCTCAGGTGGGAACCAATAGTTCCAACTATATTTGGGAGGGTGGCAATATAAGGGTGGGCGGGAATCATAGTTCCTATGCAGGGTGGGCGGGTGGGAGGGAACTATAGTTGGCAAAGGGCCGTTAAATTTTAGTGCGTTCTGATGAAATCCACTCGACTGATCCTTAGATAGTTCCCGTTCTAGAGCGAGATCTGAAAACACCTGTTTACCCGCTTCTACCTCCCACCCCTGGTTTACCCGACAGAGACCACAGGGGCCCCCTAGTTTGCATCATTCAACTTATGTTATGTATAGAATCTAGCAGTTGACCCCTCCTTTTTATAGTTGCCTATAGTTTCTTTCGCCAACCCAACGAACTATAGAAAGGAGGGGTGTCGTTAATCCTACTAGAAAGAATCGAGGTCGAAGCTCAAGTTGGACCCTTCCATCAGATAAAGCTGAACCAATGGGTTGATCGCAAGACCCCACCATCCCCCCTACTATTCTAAGGGGCCTTGGGTGGGAGGCTATAGATTGGGGTGGGTGGGAGGACTACTAGGGTCTTCCGGGTGCTTCATTCCATAGATGTTGTGGGGGGTTAAGGCTATTGTTGGGTGGAGAATCAAGTGATTTCAAGTGGATATCAGCCAATCTATCTATCTACTTCATACCATTCTTAACACAACGGCAAATTTAGTTCTCACCCGGAACTATAGTTTCCCACCCTGCTTCCCCAACTATAGTACTGGGCTAGGTTCAATCCTCTCAGATTCATTCTTGGGAACTGATCGACAACATTTGAAACGGCCGACCAATTTGTCCTCCCACCCCCCCGATGGGGTCTTGGGATTACCCTAATTCAAGACCAGAGGGAAGTGATGAGTAGAGTGATTTCATCCCTCTTCAGACTGAATCAAGTGACCATAGAGCCTTCTTTCTTAGCTCTGTCTTACCAAGATGACATGGGCAATAGGGGATAACCTAAATGGCTGCATTCGCCTATATCCCACACATCAGGTTTCGAGTTCTGATACTGGTTGGGGCTTTAGCCATGGCCTCATCAATGGAATAAGATAATCCACTCGATCCCGAACCAACATAAAGATAGACAGAAATAGAGGAATCTTGATCACATCCAAATCACCAAGCCTTTGGTGAGAAACACAGTACGCTCCTCCCACCCACCTCGGATCAGTCTTCATCTTTAGCTTCCAATCCTTCCTTCAAATCATTTCTTCCTTCCAGCAGCACGAAGAGTCATTGACTTTTGTCCGATAGGACTGAAGCCGGTTATACCAGCCATTGAAAGAAAGAAAGCTTACAGGGACACTCAACCTTGAAGATCTGAAATCCTATTACTCCAGTTGTCTCCTTCCCTATTGGAAGTGATGAGTTTTGGTGAGGCATTGAACCCTTTGTGAAACGATGAACATAAACCCATAGGTCTAAACCACTAGCAATCTTTCAAAATAAGCTCGCCTAGGATGAAGGAATGGCTTATTATATACCACCGCAACCACAGAATGCAGCTTGAACCACAGAGATAGTAGTCAGTCTTTTGGAAAGCAGAAGCAGGATCCGATCGATTTAAGCAATGCAGGCCCCCATGCCCCCTTAGCTCGACATACTGTGCCGGAGAGGGATTCAATAACTTGACTTTCAAGCTCCAATGATAATACTAATAGAAATTGATGCCGCCCTGCGTAAACGATGATAAACGATGCAGAGTGTAGTTTCTAGAGGGCAAGCTCAATCTCAGAAAGCAGTCAACTAAAAAATAGAGGGCAGATCCAACTGTGCTTGGGAGCTCTCTTGATTCTTTATTGATGTCTTGATTGGCTACTTCTATTGCCAGAACTAGAGTTTGGAACTATAGTTTCCCACCCACCTGGCAATAGTTCTGAAACTAATATCCCCACCCACCACCCAGCTAATTCCTTATTCTAGCAGGTGAACTAAGATTCCCTCCCAACTCGTGTGTGGGTCGGCACGGAAAATCCCCGGGTTGGGTGGGAGCTATAGTTGTAGATTAATTGCGGGGGGTTATCCTATATCCGAGGGTTTGCCTAGAACCCTCAGAAAGGTTACTGGGAGGGAATCGACTATATCCAAGGGAAAAAAAGACCCCCCACCTGGCAACAATTAATCTACCCCCCCGGGAGGGCCCCCCCACCTAGCCTATGCCCCCCACCCTGGGGTGGGTGGGAGGCCCGGTGGGTGGGTGGGAGGATGAAGGTTGCGGTAAACCCTCGGCTATAGATGTCACCCCCCCCGAGAGGTAGATTAGTAGTGGGAAGCTATTCAGCGTACCTAACTAGAGTTTCCCGAGGGTTTACCTAGAACCCTCGGTTAAGTTTTGAGATCGATCTGAGGTCGATCTTGATTCAGGTAGAGATCGATCTGAGATTGAACTTACCTAAATGGTAGTTCAGGTAAAGGCTTTCCTGAGATCGATCTTGAAAAAAAGAGAGATCGATCTTAGGATCCTAGAGATCGTAAATTGTCAAGCTCTTCATTCTCTCCGAATGGAGCTGATGTTGATGTCGCCATTCAGATCTCAACATTGCCATGAGGATGTCAACATTGGACGATTACCTCCCTCTCTAGAAGCTTTCAATCTTTGATCAAATCTCTAGTTCTGTCTTGTCGAGAAGATGCACGTCAGGATCAGCTCAACGTGTCATAGGGCAACCAGAATTACCTTTCCCAACCCATTCCCGGTCAATCTTAAAAGAAAGCTTTTGAGCGAGAGCCTACCCCGAGGTGGGGAAGAAGCACTGCGGGGAGAGTTCGATTCATTTTAGATGGAATTGATTTAGACCAAATAGAAGGAAGGTGAACAGCTAGTTCCTAAAGCCACAGGTAGAATTATGTCAGTTGAGTGCACGCATCCAGAGGGACCTACCGAAATGAGGAGAAGGACAAGACCAACCCCATTAATATACCTCTCGGGGGGGGGGGGCCGGGGGGGTGGGAGGATATAGGGATAGGCCTCAGGTCGGAATGGAGAGCTTGGGGAAGCAGACTGGTGGCAGTCAGAAAGAATCTATAATACGTATATAAGATACTCACTTCCATCCACCATGAATTTGATGCAAAGCCATTGAGCCTCTGAACCTGCCTTTGATCAACTAAACTAGCAGCCAAGCAACCACTGAAGAAACCAACCACTGATTGATCCGCCTATGAATGAATGACTGATCAGCCTTCCGCTTGGGCTTGGGTGAGAAAGAATAGTACAAGATGGGATTGATCGGGAAGGAAGAGGAACGGAACACTATCTCCTCCCACAGAACTATCATCCACCCACCCAGGTGGGAGGGAGCAACCCCACCGACCATATATTCCTAGCAGGTGGGGGGGAAAAGAGTTTGCCTTGGGAGGGAGCAACCCCACCGACCATATATTCCTAGTGGGTGGGGGGGAAAAGAGGTTCCCCCACCGACCATATATTCCTTTTTAGTTGCCTATACTAGCAGCCGGGTGGGGGGGGAATTCTAATTTGGGTGGGAGGATATAGCCGAAAATAATAGTTCCCCCCCAAGGCAAATATAGTAGCTCCCCCCCACCCGTTCGGCAACTAAATCCCCCCCACCCGGTGGGGTTCGGGTTTGTTCCCACCCACCCCCGGTGGGAGGCCCCTACTATTCTAAGTTGTGGTAGTTCGAAAGAATCAACTAGTGCCTGGGATAGGTAGATAGGGCCTCCCACCCGCCCCCCGGGAGGTAGATTAGTTACTAAAATTCTCTCTTTTTTGAATAAAAAGAGTCCTACTATTGTCGCCCAACAACTGAATCTGAATGTAGATATGGATAGGGGGCCACGTAAGGGCATTGGTCTACGGTACGGGGCTCAGAAAAAAGGGCATCTGGTCTATAGGCGCCCAGTGGTAGGGTAAGGCAGATCGACAAGAGGTAAGGCAGATGAGATGGCTAGTTCAATTCAGGAAACAAACCCATCTATGCTGCCTTGATGGGAGTTCACCGCTGATAGATCGAAGCGGTTCTCTCCATCTCCATCTAGGTCTCCATCTCCATCCATCACAAGGCTCTACTATTTATTCCTATTCCGCCCTTCCTCTATGGGGATGGGTGGGCGGTTATGTTGAGTTGTTGGGCTCAACTATTGCATATAGTTGCATCTTGATCGGAATGGAATACCTGATCGCCAGATAGTTACTACGTAATATATTATCTCGTCATTCTCTCGACTATCTATAATGCTGGAATAGAGGCCGAGAATGATGATATGGGATATAGCCACCACCCCCACCCCCCTGATTGGGATTGAGACACCTATTGATTGGGATTGGGATCGGAGTTGCACCCCCCTGGCTCTAGCTATAGCTATAGATGCCCCTATCGTACGATATGGGATATGGGGCACGACTAGAACTCCAACCACATTTCTTTAAGGGGCCCCCCTATGAATTAGCTATAGAGGGGTGCCCCATCCGCCTTTTATAGGGTCTCTCCCTATCCTCGACTGTATAGATAGATGGCCCCATCTATACTCAATTCATAAACGATAAACCAATTGAGTGCCCCCTATCTCCCTATCTCTATATGGGTGGGGGGTGGGGGCCCCCTCTCTAATATATATATATGGGGTGGGGGGCCCCTTTATCATAGTAGGGATATGGCCCCTCTCGAAAAGAAATGAATTCCGATCCAGCTGATCACTTGATTGATGTAACATGCGTGGCCACCCCCGGAGTGGTATTCTTTCCGTGAACCCCTCCCCTCCCCGCTGGGGAATAGGTCAATTCTACCCCAATATAGTATATGAGAGGGTCGACCCGGTGTTGAACTTGACTCCCCAAATACGATGGGATTTCACACCCGGCGGATCTTTTAATTCCTTAAAATGATTGCAGAGATGAACTAGAGTGGTATGATAGAAGGGTTCACTCTCCTCAGTGGGCTCTCTCAATGTCTAATCTAATGGCACCCTGATCTGCAATCACCGGCGGAACCAATTCTGGTATATAGGGAGGAGCGGGGGAGTGCCCCCTATCTCTAATTTAGATTTATGCTCTCAAACATCGACCAATGGCCCTATCTCTATATGTCACTGAACACCTTGCATACAGGTGTTGACATGGAAACATAGCTATATAGAGTAAAACAAAGCAGCTATATATATATAGTAGGGTAGGGTAGGGTAGTGAGATTCCCCTCGCCATATAGGAGAGGGATTGGGATTGGTGATTCTTGGTCCGATGCTTCGGGTGAAACGAAACCAATTCCTCATTTCCCAGAACGGAAGTAGATGACTCCAAACATTTCCCGAAACGGAAGTAGACGACTCCAAACGGAACTTAGAGTTTTAGATCTTAATGCAGGGCAGGCAACGTCCTTCACTAGCATCAATCCTGTACTACTACGTAATATCCTCTCCTCGGCTATATAGATCATTCCGCCATCTCGACTATCTATAATTGTTGAAATCCCTTATTACAGTAATATCTTATCGAAGCCATCAAAACTCGGGTGGGGGGAGCAACCCCACTGGGTGGGGGGGAAAAGAGGCGAACTATATAGAGGGGGGGTGGGGGGGATTTAGTTGAATTAATAGCCAGAGGGGGCAAAACCCCATGGGTGGGGGGGGAAGTATTCGCCTTGGGGGGGGATTTTATTCGCCTTGGGTGGGAGGATATAGGATGGGGCGGTCGAGTGCCTGCTTAAAGGCCCTCTAGATATATGGATGGTAGATCTCGACATCGCCCTCGACCCCCAAAACAGGTTGGGGGGGAATTATAGGGTGGGGGGGAATTCTATTTGCCTTGGGTGGGAGGACAAAAGAATGGCGGCACTCAATTGAGAAATCAGAATTCAATTAATGTCCCCCCCACCCCGTAGCCTTTCCACTCGACCTAACGTAACGAATCCTTGACTCTCCGATGGTAGATGGATAATATAGTAGCGAATCCTTGACTCCCCAAATAGGATGGCAGATAGATAGACTTGACCGGACTTTGGCAATCTTCTATCCATGGAGTAGAGCTGAATTAGGCCCTAGAGTATGGTGTTTTCATCTTCCCGACAGATGGAATATAGGACCCAAATTAGGTTGCAATCTTCCCGAATTAGGCTCTAGAGTGTTCTCGTCGAAACAGCGCCCCCCCGGGTGGGAGGAGAGATACCGAGCTGGGGTGGGAGGCCCCTCCCCATAAAGATATCTACCTGGTCGAGAAATATTATTCAACACACCTTCCATGGGATGTATGCTCTAGGACTATCATCGTTGTGATGTCACACCGATATGAATAAGCAACAGTAGAAATAGAATTCACTAAATCAACAGAATCAATTGCTGAATCGACTGTATCAATATCAGAATCGATAGAATCTCTAGAATTGACCATGAGCATCAGTACGAAGGAGTCTTCTTCGAGATCATGAACCTTGAATTAATAATATGAAAGAAGGGGCACTGGAAACTATGAATCTTGTGATCTCTTTATACGGTTACGCTTCCAAGGATGTGCCCATAGGTTATGCCAATTCTCTGAGACCGGTTATGGACTTTCGAAAAGCAATAGGGATCTCTTTTGTGGCTATCCCCTAGAAGGTGGTGGTTTGTGCCTCCCATGCGGGGGCTGCTCTCCATGACAACTTCTGAATCACAATCACTCAATTCATAATCTTAAGCTAGATCGGGTCAAACTCCTAAACTCCCTCTCTTGCTACTGGATCTCGTCCATAAGGATCTCACTTCCGCCCATAGAATAGTAGAGCCTAATCTTGCATCCCAACCTTTCAAAATACTCTTACTACCGATCTGGTTCTTCCTTCTGATTACGATCATCGGAATAAGTCGCTGAGCCAACAGAAATGACTACGTGAACATAATAAACATCTGAATCATCTGGAGAGGAAGAGCTTCTTCTATGACTGGCTTTGGCTTGAGTCCTTCCAGCTTTGGTTAGTATTGTATTCCTTCCCCACCAGGAACACCAGCTTAGGAATTGAACTGTATGTATCAGATCATTATGCGGTTGATGGAGCAGTAGTTTCAGCAGCAATACCAGCAGCGGTTGCTTTCGGTTAAACAGTTCTTTCTATTGACTCTGAAGCCCCCCCTCTTTTCTATTATTCATGGGCAGCTAAACTGGTATAGGCATCACCCACATAGGCAAAGGCTACCAGTGGGAGTCCCACTACCACTAGCAATTGTATATAATGGCAAGCGCGTATTTCTTATGAAAGTTCTAGATTGAAACCGCCCCCTTTATTTTAGGCAACTTTGAACTCCTACCGCCCCTCCAACTATAGAGAGAGGGCGTTGCGATGGGACTATGAGTAGCTTCCTCCCACCCAACCCGGAGCCAGAGCAACATGAGATGGACCAGCGGGAGCACTCACATGCTTTGATGAGCCAAGTGTGATACGAGCTAGGGTAGGCTGTGATGAGGTAGACGCCTATTGGGGAAAAGGTTCTGAGTGAGCAAGATGGCCACATGGATGGCTGGTGACCTGCCTGGGGGACCCCATAGGAACACTTACATACTAGGAATGAGGGGGTTTAGCTGTAGCATGACTAGGTTGCATAGGGTGAAGAGCTTGACGAGCCAAAACTATAGCCACCCCCCCAAGGCAAATAAAATCCCCCCCACCCAACTATAGCCGAGGGTTTGCCTAGAACCCTCGGCCATAAATTGGTGGGAGGCCCTTCCTTTATAGTTGAAGGGCTGAGTGAGGTATTAGATATAACATACTTAAACAGGGCAGATGGCTCGACATTCTGGGGTTCATGCTCAACTGTCTGATCTATGTCTGGAGGTAGGGTCTCTAGACTAGAGATGTGAAAAGTGAACTGACTAGATCCCTCGTCAAGATGTTCCTCTGACAAATCAGTAAGAGATGATTGATAATCCCCACCCAACCCGCACTTTAGCAACTACTTATCCCACAATAATCAGGGGTGGGTGGGAGGCAATAGTTGGGGGGGCCCGGCTGATTCGCTGGGGTTCAGCTAGACCCTATGATTCCAGGGGTGCTACGGGAATCATAGTTGTGGGATAAGTAGTTTCTAAATGGCTAGAACCCCATGGCCTAATAGTTGTGGGTGGGAGGCACTTCCTTTAGAATAGTAGGGGCAACTAGAATCCCCGGGTGGGGGGGAATTGTAGTTGGGCCCCTCTATCTATCTGTAGTTCCCCTGGGCATGTTACGTATAGAATCTAGCAATTGAACTTGACTCTATCTATACTACACATGTTCTTTCACTTGACTCGAGAGATTCTGAGCGGGCGGGTCCGGTCCATAAGCAACCATCTATTCTCTATGTGATACAACGCCTGATGCTACCGTAGGCTATATAGGTAGGGGACGACTACTATAATCCCTCCCACCCAAGGTAGGGGATGACTCTAGGGGCGGGCCGGCCCCCAGATCAACTATAGTTGGTGAATAGATTAGCCTAAGCCTATAATAAGCTTAGGAACCGTTCATTGATTGAACTTACCACTCAAGAACCTAATCACTAGCCAGAGGAGAGCGTATTCAATATAGTGCCAAGCCATTTTTTGTAAGGGCGGGCGTGGCGACCCCTACTATAGTATCTAGCTGGCGGGACCAAGCTATGTAGCCCTGATCTATACTATACTATATGGACCCCTAGAATTGAATAGGGCACCTATCTCCGTGACTAGACAGTTTCAATTACAAGATAGCCGGGTCAACTTCTACATTGAATCTGCGGCAACCCACCCATATCACTAGCACTAGACATGCACAGCCAACGGTGTCAACTATAGTTTAGTTCCCATCCCAGCTAACTACTAATACTAGAGAGCTGTGCTGCAGCATTGAATTCATCTCAACCATTCTATGGTTCGGCATAGGAATGATATAGAGAGCTGCACTGCCCCGTTGAATTCATCTCAACCATTCTCTAGTTTCAATAAAGCTCTCTCTTGCATGAATGATATAGAGAGCTGCGCTGCCCCCTACCACCTATAGCTCATTTTAATTAATCTAAAAGATGTTCTATCTGGTTTCAATAAAGGCTCCAGAATGGAACCAGGCAACTCGCTAGATATAGAGGTAGGGGCCCCGGGCTGCCCCCCACCCATAGTTGATATAGGCTACCGAGAACATAATATTTGAATTCGCAAACACGAACCACTTTGATCTAGGCGTCGAATCAGACTAGAGTTGTGAATTCCTCAATCTGTTCCCTAGACCACTACAATAATAAAGGGGAGGGGGGCTACCCCCAAAACCCAGACCCAGGTGGGAGGGATAAAGCCTTAGGGTGGGGGGGAAAAGAGGCTATTAGGGTGGGGGAACCCCACCGACCATATATTCCTTTTTAGTTTCCTGGCGGGTGGGTGGGAATTTTATTTGCCCACCAGGCCCCAAGGCGAATATAGTAGTCCCACCCAACCCGCTACTCTATTTGCCGGGGGTTCACTGCGTCACTTTCCACCCACCCGGGTGGGGGGCTCTGTGGGGATGGGTGGGGGGTTCTATTCCACCCACCAACTTGATATTCCACCCACCCTGGGAGGTCAAACCTCGGGAGTCAACTCAAAAATATAGGCGCCCCATGCCTATTGCAAGATCTAAAGAGACTCGAACCCTGAACCTGATAGGGCGCAACCAGCTGATCTAACTACATAATACCCCTAACCCACCTTGTATCGGAGGAGGTGGGAAACCACTTCAATCCAATCTTCATCCCGTTATTCAAAGCTTAACCCAATGACCAGTGGAGACCAGTGGCTTATGGGTGGGTGGGAGAAGCCAAGCCGGGGTTTTTTTACAATAGGTAGTAATGCCAAAGGATTTGAACCTTTGCCCATGTATTGAAACGGTCTTGCCCCATATATCTATCTGGCGATGGGAGAGGAGGCCGAGGAATCTATTCAGTCGAGAGCATAAATGACTGCCTCCATCTCCACCTCCACCTCCCCCTCCCACTCATCCTACATATGGGGATGGGGATGGGGGCACCCTGTATATAGACATGGCTGATGGGACTCTCCTAAAGGGTCTATCTATCCGATGCCGATGTGCTTCTCTAGCTACCAAAGCTTCTAGGTCTTGATCTGGGTCAATAACTGGAACTGAGTGAAGGGAAGCTACGACAGGAACCATGCCTGGAGGAGAATCTGGGACTAGATCTTCACCACCTGGAACCGGAAGGGGCGCTGCTTATGCGGAATAAACTGCTGCAATTCCTGGGAGGTTGTACTTTGGTAGCTAGAGAAGCACCAGTAGCCCCTAATATCTATAGGGTATTTGCACCAATGGATGATTCAGTTTACCCAGAAGCCGTTGATCCTGTTGATTCTGTCGATGAAGCCAATGGTTCTGCTGATTCCGTTGATTATGTAGTTGTTAATGCACCACCTACACCTCCATATCCATCACCTTCATATGCAGTAGTTCAAGATCCTGTAGCCTATAGAGCCAGTAGCACCTGTGGCACCAGTAGCACCAACATAAGTAGCAAGGATGGGTGCACCAGTGGATCCAGCTTTGGATCCAGCAGTAGCAGAACCACCATCTAGTACAGAACAACTATAGAAAGGAGGGGGCAATGGACCCACCATCTCCAATTGTTTACCCATCACTAGTTCAAGTGGATCTAGAAGTGGATGGAGCAAAGCCAATAGCAAGAGCATAGACAGAGACAGCAGTAGATTCTTATGATTTTGACTCAGTGGATTCTGTTGATTCTGTAGCACAAGCAGTTCCATATGCACCAGTAGATCCTGCAGAGCTACCAGCCTTAGTAGCCATCTGACTAAGCTAGCCATAAACCCCGTAGGGACCAGCAAGTAGCAAGCCACCCACCTGTTGATCTTGATCCAATAACAAAGCAAGCATTAGTTGACTCAGTAGTTTCATCAGAAGCGACAGTAGTATATTAAGTCATTGATGCAGCAAAAGTTGATGCAGTTGGTGAGTCAGTTGGACTAGCAGCTTACCCAGCACCGCCTTGTCTAGCATACCCTACAGCTTGTCCAACATACCCTTAAGTAGTAATAGTAAGGAAGCCAGCAGCAAGACCAGCAGCTTAAGACCCAGCAGCTAAGGTAGCTAGCACAAAGGGATAGGCGGCTAGTTATGATCTCGATCCAGTCATCGATGGAGCAGTTGATTCCTTTGATTTTAATCCAGCAGCATAAGTTTCGGTGCCAGTAGAAGATCCAGGACGAGATAGAGATAGAGTAGCTTATTTAGTTTAAGCACCACCAGCAACAGTAGATCCTACAGATCTATAGCCTACAGCAACACCAGTCGAAATAGTAGATTCTATTGAAGCAGCACCCGTAGCAGTTTCAGTAGCAAAGGCAGAATGGAGGGAGGGAGGTAGTTTATTGGGAGCACAGGAAGCAGTTTCGTTAGAGCTCGTTCAAGAGCCAGTGCCCTTCCTTCATTGGAGATCCTGTTTCAGAGCCAACAGCTACCCTAGGTGCATATCGATATTGAGTCCCAGATCTAGTGGATGGCACTAATGACCATGTTGACCCAGAATTTGTAAATTATCATACAAGCCCAGTTGGAGAGAAAAATGTGGATCCTACAGTTCCTGTTGGAGTTGGCCAAAGGCCCCTAGCATTTGAGTAAGGATATAGAATAAAAGGAGTAAAGGTAGCATCTCTTCCTATCCCAGCATCCTTACTGGCAAGAGCAGATCCAAATCCATATGCAAGGGCAAACGAGCAAGCACCGAAGGCAAAGGTAGCAACATCCAAGTAAGTTTACCACCCAGCAGGTTTAGATTGAAACCCCACGCTAAGGTTCCTAGTATATCCTGCATAGGCATATAGCGCCCCGGATCAGTGAATTATATGGGCAAGTCCACTCCCATTCTTTAGGTCCGCTAGGAGGTGTGATGTGCCGGTACGCTGTGTGTCATCCTCAACCTATGATTCCTCGGTTAGCTCTATCCTACGCCTACGAGCGGAGCCAAGCCTATGCCTGTATGGTACGCTTTGGCCTCTGCATCCCCGGGGAATGAGTCGATGGTTGCTCTGGTCTAAGCCATAGGATGGTTCCCTTCGTGGATGAAATTCTGAGGTGTATGGCGCCATTCTTTTTCCCTCTCTTGCCCGGTTAGTATGAACTACTTAATATGGAACTGAACTCGATCTCGGTCAAGCTATCGAATAGGCTCTGTATATGGATATGGAACTAGATCTAGCTAAGGGGCTGGATTTCTAACCGAGTGAGATAGTGGATGGGATAGGAATGTTGCTTTCTTCACTGCTGGATTAATGATTATGGGCGGGGACGAAAGCATAGGGGTGGGGCCTGAGCGATAAACCAAGGTCTCGGGCTAAGACTGTGTAGAGAAATCATTCCCGAACATGTGGTCAAGGGGAGAATGGTTAAGGCATATGCTAGGCACCGGGGCACTAACTAGCTGGTAGTGTCCTACCCACACCTAGCAATATAGACATAGACATGAGAGGTATAGAGCGGAGTAGTCTACGGATGGGCCTTCTAGATGGGGATTTAGTTACACTTCGCGATGACCGGGCCTTATGTTAGTAACAGGAACTATTGCCTCTGCATCATATCTAGGAGCTCTAGCTACAAAGGGAGAGGAAGATAACGAGTCCCCACTATATATAGGAATATTCCTGCTTGAGAGTCGTAATGTAGTGTTAAAGTATATGTTTCGGGATAAACATCTCAAAGCTACAACATAGCCATTTGTACTAAGGAGTGATGCAGAGCCAAGAGCAGAGGTATCGGATTAAGAGCCAGTTCTATAGCCGGTTGTTTACCCAGTGCCAGTCCCTACTTCCCTTCATCTAGCAGAGGTGACAAAGAAAGCAGCCTTGGTGATAGATCCATCTCATGATCCTGTGGGCCATTAGTCCTTCACTGCTCTATGCTCTGCTGCATTCCTACTAAATTCGTTAATATGTTACAATTTTAGCCCGGGGGCACTGGAATGATCAGTGGCTTGTTTGTTGGACCTTGATGGCATGCAAGACCCGGACTTCGAATACACAGCTGTAAGGGAAGCAAAGTGGCTACTAAACTATCCATCAGTGAGTACCCACTACTTTATAATCATGTGATTCTACGTGTGCAATTCTAATACTTTGACCACCTGCACATGATTGCTTTTTTCTACCTTGTACTTTACCAACTATAGAAGATGGGGAGATATTAAAATAGATCACTTTCAGACCAATCAACAAATGTTCCTTTCTCTTTATCCTACTACTCTAGCCCAGGCACAGCTATATCTTGGCACACAAGTACTACACCAGGTTCTGCAGTCCTATACCCTTCAGTGATCCACACAGACAAACCCACTACACTTTACTACAAACTGGCACAAATCCCCTAACCAGCGACACCCCAAGATCCCCCATCAATGCTTTCTTCCAGCACAGATCATTCCAAAAACACATTCCCCATAGGTGGATTTTTATGGGCCACCGTCACTACTTCTGGACTCCTCGGGTTATCATAAAGTCTAAGCTTATTCCATTCTTTAGTCCCCAATAGTTGGGTCTCGGCCTTATCCCCTTTTGATGCCCCATCTCTATCCCTGTAGTCGGATAGCATGGTATGTCCCCTACCTCCAATGATACCTCCAACGGACGGGAGATGACCCCTATACTGGAGATGCTCCGAGGGATGGTAGTTGCTGGGTATGTCCTCTCCTGGCGTAGTTAGGAAAACAATAGCTTTCACTCGCTTTATTCGGCTCACCACCAACGACAGTGGCGTTATCCCAATCTAGCTACTAGCCCGATCTGATGCCTCTGTATGCTTAGGTGGAACTTTAGGTGCAATGCTCTTATCCTTCCTAGTCTTGACTATAAGGTTTGCCAGTCTCGGGCTGGTCCCTGCTGCGTGACTGCTGCCTATAGCCTATATTATGACAGTCTATGCTCATATGCTGGTCATACGTGCTACTCTGGTGCATTTCCAGTGAGCTTATCCTCCCTCACCCTAGACCCCTATACCGATTGATTGATCAATCTAATCAACCCTACTCTCTCTGCTATGCGATAAGCCCAATCAAGCCCAACTCTTACCACCTAGAGCGGATACAGAGCTAGCAGATCAAGATCAAGCTCGTTCCCTATATCCAATTGGAGAGCCATAGCCCATTTCAGATCCTCCAGATGCAAAGCCCACGGCATCAGAACCAATTCTATAACCATAGCCCCAGCTTCCCTTCGCTCAGTTCTAAAGCTACCAGCACCTTGCCTAGCATCTCTTCCTGCCCAAGCTTATTACCTCATAGTAGTTGATTCAGCAGTTGCTTATTCCAATCCAGCACTAGCAACTAGAGATCCAGCAGCAGTATATGAAGCATAAGATTTAGTCGTTTCTATTGGCACTGGACTTGGAACTCAGTATCAAACTACTCCATTTAGGTATGGAACTAGGAACCCCGCTACTGGATATGGAACCATCACATGTGGGATAGCTACCCTGGTGGGAATAGGCACTACAACATGTTGAGCCACCGTATGGAGAACGAACCACCACATATGGGGAACGACCACCTAATAGAGAACCACCCAGGAGGGGCAAGCCACCTAGCTATGGGACCTCTTTTTGGAAGAATGGAATTGAACCCTAGCTCCGTCTTGCCTCAACCTGGTCCAACAACAGAATCACACCTCCCCATCTAGGGCCCGAAGGACTTATCTAACGCGAGGAGGAATTACTACTTCTGTGAGGTTGGGTGTTGACAGTATCATGATCAAGTTGCCCTCCATGAACTGTGATTCATTGACTGCTGCTTATACCCCTAACCCTTGGGCAGCAGCCTCGATGGGGCAAAACCCACCAAGTCTCCCAATGCTTGTTACAAGATCGACAGCCTTCTGTCGTCTGATTCACCCTCCGGACATCCTCCCGCATCGCACGTGCAGGAGGCCCCCGGAATACGGCCGAGTGAGATGGAGCCCTGACAGAAGTTATCACTGACGACCGCGTTGTGCTCCTAGAGCTGCCCAAGTGTCCTAATTCATGGATATCTATCTACGCACGCTTTCATACTTCAGGCCATTGACAGGGCACTTACTATCACTCAAGTTGTGCTGACTGCTCTTTACAAGGATGTTGGTTAGTGACGGCCTTATTCACATGGAGTTCATGTGTAGCTTAGCTCACTATATGTAACATGATGTCTCGCCCCCATCTAGAGATTATCACCCCCTACCAATGCTGGGGTGGGGAGCCTCCATCAACCATTTGTCAGGGGTGGGGGTGGGGGGTCGGCCATTGAGAAAATGCTGCATGGGGGGTGGGGGGTCGGCCCGGCTAAAGAAGAATGCTGATCGGAGCATGTTATGTACTAAGCTGATGAGCATGTCTTAGTCAGCATAGCATGTTACGTACCAATCTGATGATGCAGCATCTCTCAGTAAGTATTTACACTAGATGGGCTCCCCTCTGAACTGGAAGACTAGGTCGGGTCTGTCGGGGCATCCATCACTCCAGGTACAGGGAACTTCTGGTGAGTGTGCAGCGGTAGCATTGGCGTGGTGTCCAACTAGAATTGCCGTGTACCTCCAGATATATAGATAGGGGAACTGGTGAGTCCAGAGTATGCCAATGTGTCGAACTATAATCCCCCCCACCCGGGGAACCTTGTTCAGCTGTGTTTGGTGAGGGAGCTTAGGGATAGAGAGCTCCTTCACTATTAGATACTGAACCCAATGTCAGAGTTACATCTATCAGATTTCAGAGCTTAAGTCGTCGTCTCCGTATAAGAAAGATTAGTAGTTGGGGGCCCCAACTACCTATCTCTAAGTTCATACGTGATGACGCACAATCTGCCCCGCCGATGTATCGTTGTTGGATCAGGTATGAGCTCAATAGCTATCTCACTATCCAGCTCAAACAGCAACTCTGTTCAATAGCTCAGCTCCCACCTCCTAGAATAGCAGCAGCTCAAAGAGCTAGAGATGTGGAAGCTCAACTATCTCTAGATGTTGAAGTAGCTCAGCAACCTACCTCCCTCCACTAGAGTAACTTCATCAAGTCACTACTCTCCGATCAATCTCATCGGTGCAGTGGATCGGATCATCGAATAGTATACTCACTTGAGTCTCGAAGATCGATCTCATCCATCAGCAAATCACGGATCAATCTCTAAAGTAGATGAGATCGAGTAAGCTACCTCAAAATCCTACTATCGATCGGAAGCGGGGAATCCTACTCCCTAAAGAAACTACAGGCGGAAGCAGCTACTTGGAATGGAGTTGATCGGAAGCAGCTACTCGGAGGAGAGAAGATAAGCTACTGGACAGTTTTGATCACAGGCCTTCAAGCCTCATACCACAAAATAGCAACTTTCAAATTGCCCCCACCCATCCCGTTTGTCCTCTGTTCCCGATGTTCCAAATGTTGAAGCTAGATTAACGCTTTGTTCCCTTTTCCAGGGTGGGGTCCCCCCGAACGGCACTAGCCATCAGGGCCCATCCATGGAAAGGGGCACCCGGTTAAGGTTGGAACACTAGTCTCAGGGCTGTCACCTCTGTTCATTACATTGGCCCATCCCTATCTATCTCATTTAGTGTTCCCTCTATTTTCGGAAGATAGAGATCGATGTGAGGCAGATGTGCGGCGGATCAGCTAGGATGTGCGGCCTCATCGATCCGCTCATCGACTGCTCATCGACCGGAGAAAGAGTAGTCCTATCCTCACCCTCGGAACGCTAGACCGAGGGCATCCTACCGACAACCAAACAAAGTTCTAGTTATTCCTGGGTTGGGTGGGAGATTCAGGTTCGAGGGGGCCCAGGATTGGATTCTGCACCAATGACTCCTACTATCTATGGCCTACCCCCATCGAGTGACATATGTATGTTCAGAAGAGCCAGCAATTAGAGGGACAGGCCCGGAGAGAGTAGCCACAAGGTCTGACTATCGGGGATCGGCTACCAACGGAACATGATTGGGACCAGGGACCAACAATTATCCTGGAACTATAGTTTGGAACTA
Organism: Cunninghamia lanceolata; assembly: GCA_027924645.1. Lineage (NCBI taxonomy): Eukaryota > Viridiplantae > Streptophyta > Pinopsida > Cupressales > Cupressaceae > Cunninghamia > Cunninghamia lanceolata. The sequence goes on from BSBN01001363.1 coordinate 778,338, forward strand.
TAATGAAGCACCCACCCCGCCCAATTCTATGGTAGTTCCAAATCATAGTTAGGCAGGGGATTGTAGTTCGTAGGGCCCATGATCAGGGAGATTAGGATTTCTTGTTGATGGCCTATAGGCTATATGCCAAAAACTTTGACTAGTACGCTTCAACTTCCTCAAAGTCTCGGTTGGGGGGGCACCCCACTGCCCTACTCCCCCCCACCCTGGGCTATAGTTGATAGTAGGGCTTCGGGTGGTTTCACAGGTGGCGCAGGTTAGCCCGTAGGGGTGGGGTAGGGGCCCCTATACTATTGTTGTGGTCGAGTGCCCTCGAGAAATCTCGGGCCCTCAGTCAAGTGCCCTCGATAACAAATACTCATTTCGGGCCCTCAACTTCTCTTTAATAGTTATCTTGTTGAGCTCCCGCCCTACTATTCACCAGGGGCTGGACACATGCGCTATGAATTATCCTTCTTACAAGAAGAGGGGCTCACTACGATCAAGCCATATAGATAGTAGGGCCATCCATTATATACGTGATATGCCTAAAGAAACCTTTCTACAGTGGGGGGGCTGATGACTGGTTGTATCACATAGATAATAGAAGAGAAGACAATAGATGGATGTCCGAAGCGAAGATATTCTCTCCCTCCTCCTATTCCTTACTCCTACATTTATATGAACCATTGATCGAAAAGAAGATTTGCCGAACTGCCCGGGGCATTCCCTACTTAACTACAATTCCATGCAGGGTGGGAGGGAACTATAGTTGGCAAAGGGGCCATTGACATTATTGTTCTTACTGAACCTCGGATGAAGAACTATAGTAGCGGGGTTCCGACATCAGTATCTGTTCTGAGGCTGCCTGCCAATTATAGATGCGGAGGGGGGCATTGCCCTGCTCTTTTTGAGAGGTGGGCTCTGGCCTAACTATTGCAACTAGAATTCATCTACGGGTGGGCGGGAATCACTATATCTGGGTGGGGGGGCCCTTATTATTCACCTGGGGCCGTTGGTGGGTGGGAGGATTCAGGTTGGGCCCCCAAGAAATAGAAGTTCAGGTGGGTGGGAGGAGATAGTTCGGGGAACCTTCAACGGCATCTACCTCCCAGCTGCTAGTTTAGGCATAATCTACCTCCCGGGGGGGCCACCCACCCACCTTGGCCACCCACCCACGCCGGCCACCCAACCCCGGGTTTCGATAGTTGTGGGAGGACATGGGCAGGGGTTTGAAGAGGCGTGCATCACTACTATTCCTCCCAGTACTCCTCACCACTTAGGGAATTCGATCTGATGTATCTCACAGCAGGTTCTTCAGTATTGTTTCCCCATGACTGACCAACATTAGAGTTTGATACTCCATTTGTATCCCCTATATATGGCATATGTCCACTCGCACTGAGCCCTGAAGGTAGGGTTTATCTCTCTAGATCCAGTTCTGAGCTGGGCAAGGTTATGAAATATCTCGTTAGGGTGGAGAATGGACACTCAACTGCATGGGATCCACTAGATACAGTGGACGGATTGATAATTCAAGTTGCTACCTCTAGCGGCGGGAGTAGCAGGGAAGAATGTGATTCATTCAAGGGAAAACACTCTTCTTCACGAAGTAAAGATTACGGGGTTGGGTCCTCACTCGACTAATAAAGTGAAGAGGATCTTGACTATCGATAGCAGCTCCACCTAATGCCTCACTGACCCGCCCTCCTCTCCGAACCACCTCTGTTCGGTCTCACTGACCCACTATTGTCCTTCCAACTCTATCTATGGTCGAGTGGTTGAACTCCCCAAGGAGGGATGGACTAGAAAAGTGGGATGAGAGACGAGGAGAGAGGGAGGCTACCCCAACTATCTCCCCCCACCCGGGCACTTCGGCATCCCACCCAACCCCGCCCCCCCCGGGAGGTAGATTAGTTGTTGTGGTGGGAGGAGGAGAGTTGGTCGAGTCCTGTCGTTAGGACCAACGCAGCAGTCGAGTGGTCAGGGTGGGAATAAGAAGGGGCAAGTAGTTCATTACCAACCCTACTAGAGAGGACTGAATAATTCCTTGCACCTCCACTCCCACTGCTTCCTCCTAACATCTTATCTTCACACCTTGCCCCATACGAGTCGATTGAATCCCCTCTTGACCCGCCGGATTTAGAAAGAGAGACCACCCCACCCCCCTATATTTATTAATTCTCAAAATAGGGCAGACAGATTTGTTCACGTCGTGATGACCCCCTCCCCTCGCCTATCCCAGATCGCCATAAGGGTTGGTTGATTCAGTCCCCCTCCCTGAAGTTTTTGATACGTTCCCTCCTGCTGGGATTCGAGAGATAGCCTGTGAGGTAGTATTCTGTACCCGTTCAATCGTCGGGTTGGCTAGATAGAGGGATCTCAGCTACTGATTACCACTCACCTATCGATTCAATTATTTCTAAATTCTCCTCCCTCCTTTTCGATTGTTGGGTTAGCCGATGCCCGCGGTAGGCGATCAGAGAAATAGACGACTAGCTGCCCCATACTACCTCCTATGTGTAATGACCCACTCTCTTTTCAGATCAGTATGTCTCCCTCCCCCCTGTGATTGTGGATACGTCAGGTGAACGTGATGACCTCATTCTATTGTCCACTGATGCGGGTGAATCATCCCCCCTTGTCAGAATAGCAGATGAAAAAATGATTCTACTACTGGAACCAGGACGACCAAGGGACTGATGAACGGACATGTATGCCTCTCCCTACCGACCCGCCAATGATGAAAGAAGGATGTTTCGGATTGAGACCCCTCACCTATGCCTGGACCATGCTTTGCCATGGCCCGAGAGCCTTTGGTTGAATAGCTGCTCTTAACAGCCCTCCGAATTCTATCATGAATGTAGTTTCATCTCCCACTCCGATTTCAAGGAGTTAGCCGGTCCATTGAGTCCATCCCTGCGGGCCTCTCTTTCTCGTGATGACATACCCCAATAAAGGGTCGGCTGATGCTCCCTCGAACCCATCTACCGGAATGAAGGATATTGGCTCGTTTAGTGGTTCATCCCTCCCCTGGCAGGTGATCCATCCGATCCCTCCCTCGATTCCATAGATGTTGGTTCAGCCGATCCCACCTATGCTGGTGATTCCCTCCCATGGCAATATATGTTGCCGCTCATCCTGCTCATCCCCTACTATCAAGATTTCCTCCTGCTGATTCAGGAGATACTTCCGATTCGGTCTATCCACCACCTGCTGATGCCACCTATGTCAGGAACGGATGATCCACCCACTCATTTTTTTAAGAAGCAGGATATTAAGAAGAATACGCCTCAGAAAGGGCCCTACATCCTTCCCATGGGGTCATCCGCGAGAGATCTTGTATCGATCGAGTCCATCCCTCGCTTCAGTTGTTGATATGCCTTACCCGAGAAGGGTTGAATCATGCCACCGATCCCCAGCTATTGGTCGAGTATTTGGGTCAGGAGGAGAAGTGCGTCGATCTGGCTATCCATTCTCCATAGCGAGTTCAGTCAAGTCATACCCGGTTGGACAGCCGAGGTTTCACCACGCTCCCTACCTTCTGTGGATCGATCACATGCTTCAGTTGAGTTAGGACCAGCCCCTGATGAGAGAACAAAACATTAATCCTGGGTGGGTGGGAGGCAGAACAACAACAATAATATACCTCCAACGCCAACAACAACATATAACTGGGGCCACAGCCTAAGAATATATATTCTGCCGGGGCCCAACAAATAGAACTAATTGAAGAAACCGAGTCCATTTCCAATGGCATCTACTAAAGCAACTATAGCAGGGTGGGTGGGTGGATGATAGTTGGGTGGGTGGGTGGATGATAGAACCATACTAGCAGCTGGGTGGATATAGTTGGCAGGTTGCTGCCTCCAGGAGAGAGGATACGGAAACCTATCCCAACTATAGCTGTGGAGATAGAGTGGCCTTTCTCCTATCACTTCAGAAGGAGGTATGTTACGTATAGAATCTGGCCGGCCCGTAACTAAACTAAACTAAACTAGCAGTATTTAACCCCCCACCCTGGGTTGGGTGGGAATTGTAGTTCGTCGGCAGCAGAACTATACTAGCAGCCGGGGTGGGTGGTTAAGACGATAGATAGATAGATAGATAGATAGATAGTTGTGGCCATCCCAGGTCTGAAATGACTCAGAGGCTCTGGTCGCTGAGTCGGTCGCCCCGGCTGCTAATATAGTTATAGTAGGGCCCCACTCCCAAGCTCTCTCCGGGCATTGCCACGAACTCCACTGTGTAGGTGCTCAGGTAGAATCCCTGCCTGGTCATTACTATGGAATCGATTCCGGGGTGGGGCTAGGGACGAGCAATTCTAGTTTTGAACGCTGAACCATTCATAGAATCCGGTTCAGCCTAGGGCAGGGATCCTGTTGGACGGGGACGTCAAAGGATCGGCCCTTCACTAAATGGAATGGTTCCAAAGCATCTGTTGATCTCACCGATGGAGCAGATAATTATGTGTATGGGGCAGAGACTGGAGCACTTGAGGCATAGATAGCAGTATAGCTAGGCACGGTTACAGTATGAGTGGCAGAGACTGGGGATGCAGGAACGGAACCGGTAGACCCACCCAGGGGTGGACCCAGTTGTAGAGCTAGTAGCATTCCTTCACTCGGTTCCATACCGAATGCATCATAGGCAAAGGTAAGAGCACTAGTGGACCCAGCAGTGGCACGACCAGTAGCTTATCCACCAACTAGGGGCCATCAATAGCCATTTCTTGGTCAGAGCAAAGACATGCATAGGTTGGGGCAGAAGCAGGGGTATGAGAACCAGTTGATCCGGTTGAAACACCACCTATAGAAGAGTACGTTGATCTAGATCCGGATGATTGTGATGTAGAAGCGGGGGTAACACCACCAGTAGCAGAGCTAGGAGTATCAGCAGCTTGGGAGCATATCCAGTAGTTGATGAAGCCGTTGATCTAGTTTCGACTTTTGGTACATCTGTAGCTGAAGCACTACTGCCGCCTAGCCCGCACTTCAGAATCGGTGGAGCAGCGCCACCCTGATCAGTAATTGGCGAAGCGATTGATTTCTCAATGAAACAAACTCGATAAAAGAGGGAGGGAGCTGTTTGTACACCTCATGAGTAAGCCATGGAACGGAATGAATACCCTTGATTGATATAAATACCTCATTGATGACTGAATATAGCTCGCTCCTGGGAGCATTCCATTAGATTCTTGTGTGTGCGTGCCGCCTGGCTGCTAATATAGTTGTTTTTTTGGGAAAGCCTGGAAAATGAACAGTGGCAGGAGGGGGTGAGGAACAAGCAGGAGAGGCAGCGCTGATCTTCTGATCCATAGCAGATAGTATTTCTTTACCCCCCAGCTCCTATTGGAATGGGTAGACAACTCAGCCATAGGTGGGAGAGGATCGAGGATCAAAGTTGCTATCTCTGAAGGATGGTATTGATAAGGCCGAGGTAATATTGTCCCTCCTTCCTGATGTTAGGCAGGGAACCGGCCAACCACTTAACCCATCCTCTGGGCAGGGAACCGGCCAACCTCAAGGCTAACTGTCCAAAGCTGGTAAAGAAACAATAGGGGTTTCTTTAGTGTTGGTTTGTTGTCCGGCCTTCCTTCAATCCTTTCCCCTCCCTCTTTCTTTCCCTCCCTCCCGTTATATCATCCCAACCTTCGATTTGATGATGTCCGCAATAATAGCCTATACCACCCACAATTAGAAAGAATTGCCAATGGGTTATAGGCATTTAGCTTTCGAGACTCGATGGAAGGTATGGCGCGCTCGCTGGGAACTAAGAAGTAAAGTCACTGAGGAAATCTCTGTATCCAACAGGAACTAGGTATCCTAGGAGGGAATCTCTGTATCCAACGGGAACTAGGTATCCAACACAATCCACTTTGTATCCAATACGATACAATACACTTATCGGGCGGGGCCACTTGACCAAGCGACTTGAGGGGTGAGCCATCTATGGAGGATAGATATCGAAGGGCGAGCAAATCTGAATTCAACCAAATCGCTATTCCCACTATCCCTATTCCTATTCTTATTTCTTCTATTCTTCCTATCAGCTAGTAAGCGGGATGTAGCTATTGGTATCAATGTAGTCAGCTGGGCTGCGGGGCATCACTTCATCTAGCTAGTACGAGGATTTCAATGTCCTAGATCCTGTAAATGGCCCTAGATCCCCTTTAGGGACTTTCATCAGGCCAGCTACTCGAGGATTTCAATGCCCAGTTCAGATAGGGCTCATTCATGGCCTAGATATCCTTCATAAATGGGGGCGGTTAGCTGCAGACAGCGGTAACTCCATCCGAAGAGCAAGAACAATAACAATAGCAAGTGAATGTGGATGAATCATAAAAAACAAGTGAATGTGGATAAATCGGATGTGGATGTAGATGAATCATATCTCGTAGGGGCAGCGGGGTTACTATCTTTGTTCGTTAGTTAGGGGATGAGGGAATAGTCGTTTGGTGACGGGAAACTCCATCTAGAGAATGATAACACGGCATAGAAATGGGCCAGCCATATTTTGTAGGAGCCCTATTTCTATATTGCGGCAGTCAGTAGCGAATCAATTCTTCCAATTCCGAGCGAGCGACTTAAAAGAGAATTCCCCACGATGCACTGCACGACCTTTGATGATACCAAATGGCCCTATCTCCCTTGCTCTATGGAAACCACTCGCGATCCCCTTAGCGGTGACACTGACCTATATAGTGGGGGTGGGGCCACCCCTATGCAGGGGGAGGGAGGGGGGGCCTCAAGCACATTTTTACACCACCCTGCCCCCCCCGCAACCAAGAGTGCTACGTATAGATTAGGAACGAAGAGGAGAAGGCTGAACCAAACCAAACACTTCATCACGGGAGTGCACCACCAGAAGGCAGGGAAAGAAAGCCACCAAACCATTTCCACTCGACCAATTCTAGTTGAATCAGCGGATAACCTCTCTTCTTATAGGTAGGGGATGCCTGGGAGGCAATTATGCCTATACAAAGAAAGGGCTTCCAGAACGCAAGAGAGAACCAAACCAAACACCTCATTAGATTCTATACGTAACATGCCTAGCAACTAATCTACTGAAGCAGCCCCCCCCGGGAGGGATTATCTGCCAGGTGGGAGGGAGATGTTGCCCTAGGAGGCCCCATCCTATCCAAGGGTTCTAGGTAAATCCTCAGGCCCCTATGGCTATCCACCCACCCGTACTATAGTTCCCCCCCACCCGGGCCCCGCCAAATTCTATGGCCCCTACTATTCAGTAGGGGAGGTAGATTAGTTAAGTTGGGTGGGTGGGAAGCAACCCCTATATCCACCAACCCCACCATCCAGGGCCCCAACCCCACCTAAGGCCCCAACCCCACCACCCATGCTCTCCTTTGGTCAGTCCCAACCCCACTGACCATATATTCCTGTTGGAGAGCATGGATGGTCCCAACCCCACCGACCATATATTCCTTAGGGGTGGACCCCACTGACCAGGGCTTCGCCCACTGCCCTAGCTTCACCACTGCCCAGCTATGCCAACTCTATAGCCAATTAATCTACCCCCCCAACTATAGTTGTCCAACAAATATATATTGCCTCCCACCCACAATTAATCTACCCCGTCGGGAGGGGCCCCCCTGGTGGTGAATGCCTTGGTTGGTGGGGTTGGTGCCAATGGATGGTGGGGTCGGCTGGAATCTTCATTCAGATTACGGTAATACCGGGGGTTCACTGCATCACTTTCCAATAGGGAGGGGGTGGGGGGCATATTTTCTTATCAACCACCCATAATAATATATATTCCCTATTGTTGGGACCTATTGTTTCCCACCAACTATACTAGCAGCTGGGTGGGAAGAGTTATGTTCCCCGGGTTCGCCTCGGGGGATTATAATTCCCAAGGGTGGGAGGAAGATAAAGGCAGCAATTTAGCGGATAGCACTTCAACCCAAACCAAAATTAGTGCTTAAAGAATCCGCTTATCCGCTGTTTCCCTAAAACCCCCACCCCTACTATATCCATTTCATTATGAGTGGGGTGGGTGGGCCCCGAGGGTTTACCTAGAACCCTCAGGGGACCGAGAGAAGAAGTGTGGGTGGGGAAATTAATGAAGGTAGGCTTCAAAGGGTCCTCGTCTTCTCTATCCCGCCAGGGGATTTTATTGGATGGACTCGAACCGGGGGTGCTTCAACTCCAGGTCCCATCCTAGCCTAACCCCCGGTTCAGAAGGATGGCCGGACTACCTTCCCACAAATCAATACTTCCGAAACTTTGGATCGATCCTCGGAATCCTAACTAGCCTCATTAATTCTCTCGGAGACTATCCTAACTTGATACCGGAGGACCAACAGCTATTCTAATTTGACTTTCTTGAACTCCCTTCCTTCCAACCGTGGGTGTAACTGGGGGTGTATAAGGGTTGGCATCCCGAGGGTTCTAGGTAAACCCAACTATATATAATTGCACTAGGAAAGAACAATCGAACAATCCTTCGAGAAAGAGTTCCATCCAGCCACCACCGGAGTTAACGGAGCCCAACTGCCTAGCCTACACCCTCGGGATACCTGTAGGAGCCCAACCGTGAAGTAGTGGTGGGAGAAAAAGCATTCTTGATCGGCCATCCAAGGCTTGCCCTAAACAACAGCTCAAGGAGGCAGTATCCAAGGAAGGTGGGAGCCTGTCCTCCCAACCTCGTTCATTGGCGAGAACTTTCATAAATCTATCTACTCGTTTCAATGAGAATGCTCGACAACTATCTCCTCCCACCCACCCCAGCCTCTATTAGTTGGCCTCCCACCCACAATTTAATTGGAGGGGGGGCAGCGATGAAGACAAAGGATATTCTCTCTAGCGGTTGGACCAAATGAAGCTGCCTTCGGAGTAACCGTCACTTTGCCTTCGGAGTAACCGTCACTTTCGTCGAACTCCCGGACGGTCCAGCCAAACAAGAAATTGGGGGTGAAGCCTCTACCTAATTTTCTCAGTGGGGTCCTTCCTTCCAGTTAGACTAACCAGGGATTCTAGTTGTTCCCCCCCACCTCCCTCAGTAGACTAATCGGCCTCAAAATTCTATGGCCCTTCTGGATAGAGATTAGCTGCTCGAGCTTTCATTTTCTCTGGTCCAGTCAAGACAGTTGTTCTAAGTGGGGGTCAACTTCACTGATGGTCAACAAAGGATGGCCATGTTACATATATAATATGGCTAATATTTTTCTTTCCACTATATAGAGGGTGTTTGCCGGAGGAGTTCAACCGGTGTTGCTCCATCCCCTGGGTAGTCTCGCTCGTTAGCAGGAAGTTTGCCCTCACCCATGGTATATTAAACAAAGGATGGGAGGGTAGGGACTAATGAGAGAACTCCATCCCACACGGGACTAAGAAAATCAAATGGATGGGATGGGGGTTCAGGCATGGCCTTACAGCTTGCTTCAATCCCTCTTCCCTGGGATGGAGCGTAACTCTGATATTGTCTTACTCCTCCCCGAATCAATATTATCATTTTGCCTGGATCTGTAGTTTAATCATTGGATTGTTCTCTGGAAAGAAAGAAAGGAGGGCCGGGAGGAGCTAGATTAGTCATTGAAGCCGGGTAACCGGGGGTGAAGGATGGACTGAACAATCGATCTCAGAGTAAAGACTTCATAAATAAAGATAAACTCAATAATATAAAAGAGGGGCCTGTCCTGGTTATCACAGAAAATCAATATCCACATCTCCAGCTATTAGTCTAGCTTCAAATGTAGTTGCCTTCCTGGGGGTTCAGGATGGCGGGCTCCCCACTTTGTATTCTCCCTAATGAGCTAACGGTGAGAGTACCAGTCCAAGTGCCCAGTGAGAGTATCAGTCCAAGTGGTTAGCTTACCCAAGGCTTATCCCTATATCCAATTAATCTACCCCCCCGGGAGGGCCCCCCCCGGTGGGGACTTGGCACCACCGGTTGAACTCCCCACCTTCCCAAACAAAGGAGGGAGCAAAGGAGCAAGCAGAAAAACCTCGCTCGCTATTCCTGTCCCAGCCAAACCTACCCAGGGGTGCCCCTCCCTGATTTATTGCATGCAGTAGAAAACTTTGGATGGGGTTGCCGATTGATTAGAACCTCATTAGTTGTTGGAAGACTTTCTTGAACTCCTGCTAGTTAGAGTGGAATACATACTTCCTTCCGGTTGACCCTATAGAAGTTGGGCTCCATCCCCCAGGTATTTGAGCACCAGCCAATCTTAACTTCACAATCTAACTGGGTCCTGACACTATCTAGTATTGTATTCTTTCCACCCGCAGATTCCTTCACCCCCGATTAGGCTGTAGTTTCTAGATGTGGGGTAAGGGTAGTGTGGGGCGGGTAGTCCTAATCTAGTCAACCAGCTAATACACCCTTGCCTCGGTCTAGCCTTCTAGCATGTTACATCTATAATCTGCTGGCTATTATTCTCCATGTACAGGATGGCCCACGGTAGCTCCTTCTTGCCTCACCGGATAGCCATATTCTCTGGGAGGGAGGGAGCATCAATCAGGTAGGTTTACTGGGGCCCCTAACTGATGGAGAGAATGAAGCTCATCCTATTAGTTGAACAAGGATGGAAGCTCGTCGCCTCACTTACAGTTGTTGAATAAGGATGGAAGCTCGGAAGGACTACAAACAACTATTGGGCCAATCAAAACTTTTCTTGCCTCCCAGATGCTCGAACCTAAGGGAAGGCTTAACCAATGCTGGAATTCCCTTCCTTCCATAGTAGTTGTTGTTAACTCATTACTGGAGATGGGTTAGCCCGGGATCGATGGAAAGAAACAAAGGATGGTCCAGTTGCTTGCCTTCCAGAATCTAGTCTCCCTGCCTCTGGTACTAAGGCAGTTGGGGAGTGTTAGCCTGCTAGAACTAGAATTCCCTAGGGATAGACTATGATTGGGGGTTTAGGCTGGAGGGATGGAAAGTAATGCTGGCCCAGGGGATGGAGAAACTAATAACTAAATTGAATAATCCCAACTTCTCTTCTGACTTCCTTCCCTTCCTAGAAATCTACTTCGGCTAGACCTGATGCAGATGCAGATATATTTCCCTCCCTCCCCGGCAATGAAAGCTTAGGACTCCCAGCCCACTGGCAACATCTATCTCTTCTGACCAGCAAGGATGGATGGTACTTCTCTTCTGCTTTCGGATGGTCCAACTCATAACTTCATTTATGTGGGTGGGGTCAGGGTAGTGATAGCTAGTCGATGGTAAATTAGATTGATAGCTAGGCGATGGTAACAGCCAGGCCCTTTATAATGTTAGGCCAGAGCAAGAAAGATGCGAATGTTAGGAATCCGGTGCTCCCGATAATCCTTCCATCCAGCCACCACCTTCAGGGAGGCCCTTCCTACACCCCCTCCTCGTTAATTGCTATTAGTTGAGTGTTGTTAACTCGTTACTAGAGCTACCGATGGTCCTCCAGTTGAACAACAACTACTATAGAAACCGGGGAATTCTCCAACTATAATCGCCCTTTCTTTCTATAGTTGGAGTTCCATCCTGAACTGCTAGCTGGGAGGACAAGAAACTTCACTGCTCCATCCTCACCACTGCACCACCGATTTCACTATCCCTCGGTCCAACTTCCTTCCAAAAATAGGGGATGGGCGTCGGGTAGTTGGAGTGATGATCCAACGGTCTTGAGCTATCCATCCCCACCTCTGGTTATTGCTGTGGCCCATCGATAGCTCCTCAATCAAATGGATGGGCTTCATCCCCACCTCCAGTTAGGCGTTCAGGTAGTCCCGGCACGTTCGGGTAGTCCCTCCCGGGTGTTGAATTCCTTCTGGTTGAACTCCTTTCCTTAGAACATCCACGCTCGAGGACATCTGTATTCCACTCTGGGGGTGAAGGTGAACAATTTCTATACTCTCCATCTGACAATCAATGCCTATCAATTCTATGGCCTTCCGAATGAAAGCATGCTCGCCTTCCAACAAGAAAGTGAGGGAGGGCTGAAACAAGTGAGGGAGGGCTGATTGAAAGCATTTGTTATTCTCCTTGCTGAAACACCCGGGAGGGGAAGTTATAACGGCCAACAATGCTTCTGTGAGGCTGGCCTCAGTGGCGAAAACAACTCTAGTCGGAGATGGGCTAGCTTCCGAAGGAGATGTCCTGATGGGCTAGCTTCCGATAGTTGGAGATGGGCTAGCTGACAATAACCTCCCGCTTCAAGACAGTGACTAGAATATTGTATTCCTCTATCCCTACCTCCTTATCATCCTCTTTCCTAACTCAACTATCAGGTAAACTAATCAACTCAACTACCTCCCATCCTCCCTAACCTTCCATCTATTTGCCACCCTGCATGCAGGTGTTCAGTTCAGTGGGAGGACAGGCTCATTAGGCTAGGGAGTACAGGGGTCTCCAACTATAGGTAGGACGGCAGGCTAGGGAGAGTAGCTTTCCCTGGGGGTTCAGGATGGCCTCAGGTCATTAGGCTCAGGAATTATCCTGGGCTCCAACTATAGTTAATGAGGCTCCATCGGATGGGAGGGCATTACCGTTGGGATTATACCTTCTTTGAGCTTCAACTCCCGGGGGGTTCATTACATCAAAGTTTGTCTACCCTTACCTGAACTGAACTTCTATTTGTTATTCAATTGGCTGGCCTAACTAACTAGTTATCCAGGGTCTAGTGAACTAGTTCAAGTCCTAACTCTATGGGCTGGCCTAACTAACTTTCCCTCCGGGAGTATGGGCCGGGTGCAGAGGAAGATAAAGGTAACTTTCCCTCCCCTGGATGGCCTTCTGGTAAGATTTCTCGAGAAGCTTGCCTAACTGTTTAACCGGGCTCTTGGTTGGCCTAACTCACTTTGTTTGGCTATCCAGTCCATCCATCCTTTTGAACTGGGTGGGGGGAATTGAAGTTGGATCCGGTAGCCGATGGAGCCCCCGATGGAGTAGTGTCCTCACCCCCGGTTCAGGATGGATATGTTAGCAGGCTACTCTATTAGTAGGAAAGAAAGAGAGTGGGTGAGGGCAAGGGCAGTAGGTGGACAAGAAAGAAAGAGGAGGTGGACAGGTTAGGCCCTTCCTTCCAACCCGATGAGGTAAACTATCCATCCAACTGTAGGAACTTCCTTCTGGTTGTCGTTACTTCCTTCCTTCCAGCACCGACTAGCTTCTTCTCACCCACCTCCTTATTGTCCCGTGAAAGGAAGTTATTGGCCTTCCTTCCCAAACAATCATTCCCTTGAGCTAAGCATTACTCCTCGATCGGGAATTGTAGTCAGTACTCGATCGGCTAGGCCCCCCCGGGAGGCAATATATATTTTGATTGGCAGGAGGTTTATAGTTAATTGTAGTTGGTAGATGCCGTTGAGCTGAGAAGTAGAAACGTTGAGCCACCCTTCCTTCCCATGGTAGCTCGGATGGGCGCATGGGCTCGGATAGAAACGACACTTGCCTCCTGGGCCTTCTCTAGATGTCTTGCCTGAGGCCCTAACTTCCTACCGGGGGTGCATGCAGGATGGCACGAGCCCTAACTTCCTATCTAGAGATCTCGCTCCCATTAGGGTTGGGCCATTGAGAAACTCCTCTATCTCTCCCACTGTACATCCTTCACCGGGGGTGCTTGCTTACCCCACCGTCCCATTCGCCCTGAGTAAGGATGCTCCATCTCCAACGAGAAAGGTGGATCAATCAATTGCATCTTTCTCAGCAGGAAGATATGACGTTGGGGAGGAACTCTTCCTTCATCACTGGACCTCCATCTGGGGGTGCTCCTCCCTTGCATCCTTCACCCTCGGCCATCCCACACCCCTAGTAGGGACTAATCTGGATGGGAGGCAAGAAACCGGAACACGGTTGTCAACTCATGGACTACCGAGGGACCTAATGTTAGCAGGGGATAGGCCAATCAATCCAACCAGGTCTCTGAAGGATGGATACCTAACTATAGTGAGTTAGGCCAATCCAACTGGAAAGAAACCAAGTTAGTTTACCTTCTGAAAAGATTCTACTTTGAAAACGCAGGACAGGTAGCATTGCTATTAGGATCCTGAACCCCCAGGCAAGTTTGTTTCTTTCCCTGGAAGGACCGTGGGCCAGCCTAAACCCCCAGGCAAGTATTTTCTGGAGCCCCCGATGGCCAACCCCACCGGGGGGCCCCTCTCGGGGGGTAGATTAATTGGCTATAGAGATGGGCCTTACGTAGAGAATCTAAAGTTTCTTCCATGGCTGAGCTCAACGAAGTTGGGGGCGCAACGTGAGCTCTCTATCCATCCGGTATTGAAGCCGAGGTAATGAAATCCTTGTTACTTCCGGCACATTCTTTATTTCAGATGGTCCAGCTTTAGACCAACGGCTAGATAGTTTAGCTCCATGACCAACTAGAGCTTAGCTCCATCGCCATCCCAACCCCACCACCCTATTTGCCTTACCCCAGGTCAAGAAACAAAGAAACCTATCCAGCCCTGCTTCGGAAGGTAATTCTCCAACTATAATCGCCCTTTCTTTCTATAGTTGGAGTTCCATCGGAACAATTACTAATAGCAGATAGTGCAACTGTAGCCTACCCACAGGAGCTTTCATTTTCTCTATTTCTCAAAGCTTCTCCCTCCCTCCCTAACCTTCCATCTATTTTAGTGGGGTCCCAACTAAACTTATACTAATCCCAACTTCAATCTAGAACAAGCAATAGCCAAACAATCAATCCCATAACCAGCCAAACAATAATAAAACTAATGAGAGAACACTCCATCCTCCACCACCGGTAGGGACTAAGAAAATCAAATGGATGGAAGGCAAGCTGGACCGAGGGACCTAACTACTTCTAACCTTCCGACAGGACCTTCTGGGGGTGTGGCCAGTTAGACATCAACTATTTTATCGAGTTCCCTCCCTCAAATTCTATGAGGTTTCTTTCCATCTAGAGTTCAACTAGTTTCTTTCCATCTAGAGTTCAACTAGTTTCCATCGGTCCAGTTCTCTTCCCCGGGCTAGCTATCCAAACAAAATAGAAGTAGTTAGGTCCAGGTTGAAGTCTAGCTTCCTTCCAGTGGGTGGGAGGGCAGCGCTCGATCCATCCCTGGCCTTATCTTCTCGATCCGACTGACAGCAGTTATCCCAGACCTAAGGTGGGAGGAAGGGAGTTCGTTACTTTCAGTTGTCGTTCCCCACCGGGAGTTTAGTTCTCTATCCGGGAGGCAGAAAATGAAAGCATGCTCAGGTAGGCTCCTCGTTTACTTCCGGTTGCCCTCCTCTCCTAACTATAGTTGTTGAATTCTCCAACTATAGCCAGAGGAAAGGAGTTCCATCCATCCTAGTTGAGCATGCTTGAGCTAGATAACGTTGAACTCCCACTGTCCATCGGGGCCACCCTTCAAAAATATTAATTGTTCGGCTCCCAGGGTGGGTGGGTGGATATAGATGTTGATTCCTCCCACTGATATTATGCCCCCCATGCACACCCTGATGCATGGTTAGCCCGCCCCTCCCATACTACATGGGGTATCCCCACCCCTACCGATATTATGCCCAGGGGTGGGTGGGCCCCTATCTATATCCCTGCACCCTACCCTCCTGTGTAATGTATATGAGCGCTCCTACCTATCCATGTTCCTCCCACCATTCATTCCCCCTTCAAATGGGTGGAGGGAGGGGGAGGGGGTGATAGTTGCCGCCTAACTACAATTCCCTCCCAAGGCAAACTAAAATTCCCCCAACTTTGAGCCTCTACTATACCGGGTTTACCGCGTCACTTTCCACCCACCCGGAACTACTATTTCCCACCCACCCGCATGTAGTTCCAGAATCTTTGTTTAGATGTAGGTCTCCCTAGGGGTTGACGAACCTTCATTCCCACCCAACGCTATATCTCACCCCTATTCCCCTGGTCAAACCTCGGGAAGAGATAGTTGTGGGAGGTTGAAGTTGGAATGACCATGAGAGTGTCTGAGTTGGAGTGACGAGTCGGTCCTGGGGCTTTGGGGGGAAGGCATATCTTTCTATGATGTGTTCCATGAGGAGTTATGGAACAGATTGTTCGTGTTGAGGCATGACAGGGTCGGGGATTCTACAGAACAACCTACATCCGTGATGATGGGGATTGGGGAGGGACATGTCAGAAGTGGGCCGAGTGTACCACCTTGTGAGGGGTCTACAACCGCTCGATGTGAGCTTCATAGAGCAGTATGGGCATGCTGTGGAGGTGGTCTAGAGAGTGGCTGAGCGGGTCGTCAGGAAACCCCAAAGCAGTGTCAGAATGGGTTCTGAGTTCCACTTCAACTTCAACTTCAACTATAGGGGGTCCAGGTGAGTGCCTGAATCACAGACACCTAGTAGGGGAAGAGACCATGAAGACAATAGGACCTAAGGACCTCGGCAACTTCCTTTGTTCAATAGGATCGTCTTTCATACCGTAATGCACTCGCAACTGGCTCCCACATAGTAACAGATGCAATAGCAGTCTCGTATACTACGTACGTAATAGCAATCAGGCTATGTAGGGGGGTTGGTCCAGGAAGCCTTGAACACTCAAAGCCGTGCCCAACTATATTAGTCGTCGGTGGAGATCCGAGTTTCCCACGACTTGACGGGAGCTAGACGAAACAATTCTAGGTTTTCTCATCCATCCGGACCCAACCATTATAGAGTAGGGGCCCCCCACCCTATCTCCCTCCCACTCGGCCCCCCCGGGAGGTATATTATGGACGGGGGGGTGGGAGCCTATGGATAGTAGGGGCCCTCCGACTGCACAGATCAGTCAACCCTTCCCTACTTATAGTCAGTCAATAGCCCACAGGGACCACCCCGGCCCAACCCTACTATTCACAAACAGAGGGACCACCCCTATATTCATGCACAGGAACCACCCCTGCTCTCATTAACGATGAGCCCCTATACTCCAGAAGATCATACCCAGCACCCAACACTCACAGCCCTATTATGTATCAATTTGCCATTACCCATTACCCGCAGACAGAGAGACGAGGATAGAGACAGAGATTGATCAGCCATCGATGGATAGATCGATCGAGATAGAGATAGAGCTATACATCAGAACTGGGTCGCTCCCCTCCCCCTAGATTATTTAGCTTTAGGCCCAAGAGATAGAGATAGCCCATACCCCCATAAACACAGACAGAGACCGATGGATCGATCGATAGTCGGATAGATAGCCAGCTAGATAGATGGACAGCTGGATAGATAGCCAGCTCCAGAGATAGACTGATAGATAGACTGACAGATAGCCAGCTGGAGAGATAGCCCCGGACAGAGATTGGTACAGACAGCCAGAGACTAGATACAATGGGGTCACTTCGCTCCCCCTCGTCTACATCTACATCTACAGCTAGCTGGATCACCTACCCTTCTAGTTGTGGCAACTATAATTGGCCCTCTCCCCTACCCCCGATTCTATACGTAACATGCCTGGGCACTCCCCTCGCAAATAGTAGGGCCCCCCCACCAACTTTCTAAGATTCCTTTTTTTCTTCCCGCAATTGCCTTTATCTTCCTCCCACCCTTTCCTAAACGGCATCTACTGAAGCAGGGGGGCATAGGAACTATGATTCCCAAAAGCAAGTACCTGAAACTATACAAATATATACCGACTAGAATTCTCTAAATTAAGAAACTTGCTAGAATAATAACTATGCCCCACACCCAACCCCGGGGAGACTTTCTGAGGTTATACCGGAATCTCTGGCCCCCCCACCCCCTCCCTACTGGAAAGTGACGCAGTGAACCCCCGGTTCGCCAGTAAACCCTCGGTTAAGTTGGGGATGGGCCCGCCTAAAGAAACTACAGGCACTCTGAACCTGCTGATGACGTAATAGATGGTTGGCCCACGCTCCCTACCTTTGATGCGACTAGCCCTTTCCTTCTATTCCCAGTCGGTGCCCCACCCACTCATACTCACTACTTCTTCTCATACTTACTACTTCTTATGGGTGGGAGTAAGGGGCTGAACGGTGTAAAGGTAGGGATCGATAGGACAGTCTCGGTTGCTTCGGTGTAACCCCAACTGTGGTGGTATAAACTTCTCGATACAGGTATTCCAGGTAAGGTGGTGTGATCCCATCCTATAGCTACCGATAGGAATGTACTGCTTCCTTCAGTGCCAATCAATCTATGGCCCATCCCACTAAGAGGCCCTATAATCCCCCCCAACTCGGGGACTATAGGAGGCCAGTGTAAGCCCAAATAGATATTCTAGCTCACCCTAGGCATTTATCGATAGGAGTGTCCCGCTATAGCAGTGGGGGAAAGAAGCGGTATCGATAGGGATGTCCTAGTATAGCGGTGTAGATCTAACTATGGCGGTATGATCCTACGGAGACTGGAATTCTAGGTAAGGCGGCCCCGCCCTGCTGAGAGGAGAATAGGGCATGCATCGGTGTAACCCCAACTATGGGGATTGATATTCTGTATAGAGAAAGGTATAGGGAGATGGGGTGTGAACCCATCGATAAAGAAATAGTGGGTATGGCGGTGTAAAGGCAGCCTATGGAATCTATCCATGCGGCATTAGTCCAGAGGTGGCCTACGGTACTGGTATTCCGGGTAGGGTGGCCTACGGAATAAGGGAATTGATGGGAACTAGGTAGGTACTACCGTAACGGTAACACCGGCAATAGCGGCATAGATCCGTGGCGACCTCCCGATACTGATGATGCAGCTAAGGCAGACCCTAGCCATAGGGATACGGAAGGGGGGAAGGGGCAATAGCGTTCTGCGGCCTTCCAATAGCGGGATCGATTCGAGATGCACCAAAGGAACTTAAGAAACATAGTTACTCGACTGCGAAATATTTTAAGGCTCCCCCACCCCAGCTACAATAATATACCTCCCGGGGGGGCCACCCACCCCGGAACCCATCTTCAGTTGTTCCTACTCGGCTGGGCTAATGAGCCAGCAGAAGCTAATCACCCAGGCTAGGGAGAACCTTCCATGGGCATATCCACCAGAGGCATATTCACCGGAATGGAATCAAGGAGAGGGTGGGTGGGAGGAGATAGCGAAGCTTTCCAGAATAATAGAAAAGAGGGGCCACCCATTCATCCTTCCTTTCTAGCCTGATCAGCTCTGCTGGAGGAATGAGAAAAACCAACCAGAGGAAGCCTTAGGTGTATCAACCAGATTCATTCGGGGACAGATGCATTCACCACACTGTGCCAATTGAGCCATGTTGGCCTAGGTTACGACTGGAGCGGGGGAAGCTCCCACTAAGCATCAGATAGGCTAAGATCCTAGGGGCCAACTGGGCTAATCCGAGCAAGCCAATTTTGATTGCGGAACAAAAGAAATGCTAATCACCCACCCCAGCCTTCAAATCTATTATTGATCAGTTGCTACCAGATCGATTCACTGTGTCAATTTAGGGATCCAACCACTGAAGCATTATGCCATAAGCCCCTTCATTACCGACTTCATTCGCGATGGAAGAGGGAAGGGGCCAACCCAGGATCCGGTCATTAGCTGGAATCTGGAATACGTCAGATTAATAAGGTCTATTATTCTTTCAATTCCAAGTCTAGATTCATGAGCCCCAACCTCAATGCCTTCTCGCCTACCTTCTTTTCGAGAAAGCTTGATCCCCTTGATCCCAATTACGTTGTGAAGTGAAGCCCCATATCTATCTTGATCGACTTTTTAAGTAGTTAATGTAGAAATATTCAGATCACTGGAATCAAGTAATCGCCTTCTTGATCAGTCGTTAATCCTAGCTCCATTAGTGGAAAAAAGAAAATTTTGGTAATCCGGTCAGTAGTGGCTTCATTTCCCTCCTCCCATCCGTATCAGTAATCGGTCCACCCTTCCTCCCTCCTTCCATGTTAATCCATATCCCTCCCCTTCATGTCCCTCTATAATGACAGGAGGCTAGGATCTGGCAGAGGCTAGCATCTCATTGAAACCTTCGATCGGGTGGGTGGGAGTAGGAAGGGATGGATCGATTGACCGAAGTGGGGGATATACCGCAAGAGCCGCATGAAGTGCTATGCTCGAGTCTGTCCTTTCTCATTCATGGGGCCGTTCGATCAGCTCAGCTGGGTCAGGAAGTCCGTCTCTCTTTCCTTGCCTTTTGGTTGGTCCTGACGACTGATCAGCGCATGGCAATGGATGGAGGGAATCCAGTTGGATGGGATGGAGTTTCCTCCCCTAACCGGCCATCGGCCATCAGCCAGGGTAACCGTGTAGGTAGAGATTAAGCCAGGGTAGCCACCTGAGTAGAAAACAAAGGATGGGAGGCAAGATCTTCCTTTTAATAGAGTTGAGTTAGATGGCTAGACTAGCTTCACTACAATAAGAAAGGGGTGGGCCCTCCCGGGGGGGTAGATTATATTGTGGGTGGGAGGCAATATATATTTGTTGGGCAACTATAGTTGGGGGGTAGATTATATTGTGGGTGGGAGGCAATAGTGGAGCAAATAAACTATTTTGTTTGCACCTCCTCGTTGAGTTGTTTGAATTCTCCCATCTGGTGTTCAGTTTAGGTAGTTACCTTCCGGTTGCCCTCCTAATGAACTAAAGATTCTACTACTTTGAGCATTGCTATTATGGCTCTGGATAGGAAAGAAAGACAATACTAGATAGGCAAGCGAAGAGAAAATCAAATGGATGGGCTCGGGCCAGTGATGCTATTTTGTTTGGATGGGAACACTTGCCTCTCACCTCATCAACTACCGGTCCAGCCTTCACCCCCTCCCTGAAGGCTGATCCGATAACTACTCTCTCCATATAGTTGGGCTCGACTGCATAATCCATGCTTGCTGGCCATCCAGGATAGTATTTAGCAGTTGTCCTAATGGCCTATGTCGAAGGGCCTCAGGGGTGGGTGGGAGGCTATAGAGCAGGCTCTGAGAAAGGGTCCTCAACTTAACCGGGCTCTTGGCGAGAAAGGGTCCTCAACTTAACTTCTGAGAAAGTGAGCAAGATATTGATTTTCTTGGCTGTCCTACCTTCCAGTTGCTGATTAGAACAACATTAGTTGTTTCATTTCTTGGGTGGGGTTAACCCTCCGGTGGTGGCACCCCCGCCCCCCCTCAGATAAATTGTAAAGAAACTACAGGAATGGGGACCCGAGTTCAAGAACTAGTCTGGGAGGAAGGGAGTTATGGGCTTATAGAACTATCCTGACCTTGATCCAGCTAACATTTTCAATGAAACTAAGTGGGCCCAGGCAAGACAGTTGTTAACTACATCAACTCAACTACCCTCACCCCCGGGCTGGAGAATACTATCTAATGGATCGACCTTCTGGACCTTCCTTTCCTTCTGGCCGGGTTCTTGCATTCACCACCGGTCTTGCCTTCCTTCCAACAATAACCTTCTCTTGGTTCCCCTTCTCAGTATCCTGCCGGGGAGGGAGGGACTCGATAGTTAGGAGGACTAGCTAAACAAATTCCTTCCAGGAGTAGGAGCCCAGGATGATAAGACTGCCTAAACTAAGTGGGGGTCAACTTCACTTAATTGTGCAATCCCATTTCAACTAATCATAACCGGGGGTGAAGCAACTATCCAGCCAAACAATACTAGCTTCATTAAACTACATGAACCTAGCCTAGATGAATATGCTTATTTCACCTTTCGCTTACTTTCCATCCACCCGGGTGGGGGGCTCTGTGGGGATGGGTGGGGGGTTCTATTCCACCCACCAACTTGATATTCCACCCACCCAACCCCACACATGCAGTTCACCCCCGGAGAGCCCGAAATCTGAACGGAGATTCCAGGTTTACTGGCGAACCCTCAGCTATAGTTAGACCTGGAATTCTCACTCTTTCAGTTTAGCTCCATCGCCATCCTGCATCACTATGATGGAGCTCAGCTCTCCCTCAATGGATGGGTTAGTATAAACAAGGAGGCGATGGTCCAACTCAGGCAGGTTACCTGGCTCTAGGATGGATACTTTCTTGAACTCCGAGAATACTAAGTAGCTGAACAAGTGAATAAGTTCTCGATGGGAGGGTTCAGAAACGATGGGAGGGAAGGTAGTTCCGGGAGGCAGTTGATTCCTTGGGGCCAGTGGGAGGAACTCTAGTTGATTGTCCAATGATAGTTGCCAGTGAAGGATGGCGGTGGGGAGAGGTAGCCCAGTCCAGGTGAAGGAGCATGCTTTCAGAGAATTAACGAGGGAGTCAGGAGGAGCCGGAAAGAAGAACTAGTTCAACCGGAGCGAACTAGCTTAGCTTAACTAGCAAGGAGAGCAAACTAAACTAGATAATGAATACAAGGTTGGACCAGCGAGATCTCTATCCATTCCTGCTCCTCCAACATCTAAAGATAAAGTAGTTGGGTTCGATGCTTCAGGTTGAATAGCAGCATTCCTTGGACAACTGGACCTATTCACAGTAGGTGGGAAGCCCTACTTCTATGGAGAAGGGCTGGGTGGCTATGAATGGAATCAAGGCTATGCGGCGACCCCCTACTTCTTAGTTACTCAAGAGAAAGAACTAGAATCCCCTCCCACCTGACTCTAGTTACTCGACCCTTGGAAACTTCCCATAGAATAGTAGGGGCCCACCCTGATCATTACAATAGCGAATCGGTCTGCCGGGATTTCTCCCTCCTCCTGTTTCCATCGAGAAATCTGGAATAAGAAGTTTGAAGGTTGGTGGGGTTGCTAATCGGTATATAAGAGATTGGTCCCACTATCCGTCATTAGATATGTCTGATCCCACCCACTCGCCGGCTCGAAGTTAGTTAATCTGGGATTCTTTAAGTTCATCGCTTGCTCGAAGTAGATGAGGAGGGATAAACCCCCTCAAATGAGACAGATACACTTCGCTACTTTGCCCCTACAATTCTATGGGGAGAAACATGGTAATAGTTATAGTAGGGACCCGGCACTATAGCCCCTATGGGTGGGTTACGTATAGAATCTTTCTCTATGCAACTAATCTGCCTCCAATATAGTTCCCACCGACCCGCCACCCACCCACCCACTATTATATTAGTCAAGGTAGGGCAAAAAGAAGAAAGGAGAGTGGGTTGCCCTATCTATCCTATTTGCAGGGTTGCCTGACAGGTCATCAGCTGGTTCCCCGGTAGGTCCTGGGCTGGTTCCCGACCCCTCCCCCTACCTCTATATTGGGCTGGTGTAGTTATAATGGTCTGATCGTCTTGGGAACTGCATTAGTAGTGGGGGTAGTCCTATTGCGAGAAAGGGATGGAGCTGTAAGCCATCACTGGGTGGGCTTCCAGCTGGTATCCAGCCGGAGTAGGAGTAGTCGTTCTCCCACCCAGAGAAGATGGGTGGGGAGTTGAGAAATGTGATGATCGACGAATATGACCATGGGCTGCCCATTAGGGGACCCCTAACCTTAGCTGCCCATTATAGAGTAGGGGCATCCGACTCGCCCAGGATGATAGCTAGCTTTGTTGGCCAGGCTGGGAATAAATAGTTGGGTTTTGGAGAGGCAGGCCTATTAGTCACTGAGATGCACTAACCCACCTTCCCAACAATAGTAGGAAGGGCCTGCCTGCCCCTGCCAGGGATTACGGTTTCATTCCCGAGGTGTTTATGGCAGATAGTGGTGCTGACACATCCCGCGCGAACCAATCAATATATCCTGGGCCAGATCTATCAGAATCGGAACACTAGAAAGGGGAGGATAGTTCATTCACTGGACAAACATCTATTTGCTAAAGCCCAAGCCTGGTAGGTAGGGGTTGGTGGAACCGGCATCTCCGGTAGCAAATCTATCTGACTGAGTGGATTTGGGGTGAGCTAGCTATTCCCCTGACTAAACGAATCCCAGTAATCAGCCCTATCATCCAATAGTTGGTGCATGGTTGTTTGTCTATCTGTGTGTATTGTAGCACCCGGGGTTGAGGGTCATACCATAGGGGAATATCCTCCCCAAAGGTCTACCCCTCAAGGGTGTATTAGCAAATGAGTCTCTGTCGGAAGCTTTTAATAGCTGTCTAGGCCCTTATATATATTGTTGCTATTCTCTATCTTGTCTCTGTGTCTGGCCATTGGGTTTTGGCCTTTAGAAAGAGAATATAAGGAGAGGGGGCCGAAGGCCCCTACTATCTATAGGGAGCCTAAACAGGGAGATTAGCTCCCCAATCCAAGATTTAAGCCCCTCCCCACAATAATATAAAAGAGGGGGGCCCACAGAGTCCCACCCATCATTTATTTATGTTCCCTACCAGCCCCCGAGATAGATAAAGTCTCCTCCCAGCCACCCTCTTTTATATTATTGTGTCTATCCGATATTTCTTTCAATCGACCATAACAGCTGCCCTCTTGTTCTATTATTGTGGATCGAGTAGGGGACGAGTAGAGCTGGGTTCATCACCCAACAATAGAAAAGACGGGCTTCATCTCAGTAGGGAGAGGTCATGACGAATGGACGGATGCTTGACTCAATCCGGCCCCTTCTCTCTCTCTCTCTCGTAGGGATGGTCCAGGCAGGCTAGCTAGCAGATTGAGATTGGTTATGGTGGCCCCCCCCAACTATATCCACCCACCCCTAGTCCGAGCGAACATAACCCCACACACGTTCACCCCCGGACCCCCAACGACATCTACTGAAGCTGGGGGGGGCAATTTCTTGGGGGCCCCCGAGCCCCCAACTACAAAACTACCCCCCAACAATAATATACCTCCCTAAACGGCCTTGCTACAGTAGAGGCTCAAAGTTGGTGGGTGGGAGACTATATTACCCCCCACCCGCCGAGGGTTCTAGGTAAACCTAGAATCTCCATTCAGATGTAGGGTTTGCTGGCAAACCCTTGGGCCCCCTGATCATAATTGTTGTGTTTTGCCTGGCTGCTAGTTTGGTTCCTGTTGTTTCTTTGGGCTATAGAAAGGGGGGTTGGCAGTAGATCAAGAATACGGGGGATGGCCAGACCGTAATCACTAGTTCTGCGGTAATCTGGAAGGAATAGTTGGTTGGTTGGTTAGGTAAAGGATGACTAAGTGAATGATGGAATACGATGAGCGGGGGGGCCCCTACCCCCTACCTATATGGCCGAGCCGGGACTTCCAGTGGAAAGATCACACTTGCACATATCTAGTTCTGGTCTCATTATGTTGTGGCTGGAGCCCCTACGGAGAACTATATTAGCAGCCGGGTGGGTGGGTGGGAGGAGATGGGCTGGTGACATATCCATCCAGTTTGGTTGGTCTTGCTAGCTATATAGGTGGGGTCAGTGCAGTAAACGATGTTCGTCCTTGATCCACCGGCACAGGCTTGGTAGTGTATGGTTTGGTGTACGTACAGTGTTATGGTTCTAGACCGGTCTTCTTTCCCCCACAGCTCTCTGAATCCACAGAGGGTACTATTGGCTAGCCCTAGAAGCAAACGGATTAGATACTCCGCAAATGTGGATCTATCAATTCAAGCACAAATCTAGGGATCGATCCATTAGTGCGGGTGCGGGCAAGCATCTGGTGCAAGCAGGCATCTAGTCCATTGGTTGAGCCATCCATTATGTACGTGATACAACGGATGACTGGACGTGAGACAACGTAGCACTGGTCTCATCTAGGAATTGTATCACGTCAGTAGAGAGTCGACCCTCTCCCCCTATCGTGGTGACCTAACTACCTCCGAACTAAGATACCCTATAGCATCTTCAAATTCTAGATCTCACCCATCCGCTTCTCCTACTTCTTTTCCAACTATAGTCAGGGGGTGGGGGGCCCCCTCTACATCTAATAGTTATGGGTGACCTAACTGAATTATCCCCCATAGATGCGGTAGGGTGGGTTAGATACGGTAGGGCCCATCTATCTATAGTTGGATAGTTTGGCCCCTCTCTTCATCGGGGAAAGCATTCTCCATTCTCAATCCATTGGGCAGGGTGGGGGGGAATTATAGCAATGCCTTTAAGCCAGTTTGCCTTATTTTCTAATCCCTTTCTTTCCAATGCCTCTCCCCCCTCCCACCCACCCCGCCCTTCTGCATATAGAATTGCGGGAGAAGAAGAGCACAATTCATGCCTCACTCTTCTTTATCCCATTCATTCAAGGGCGGGAGAGATATAGATGGATAGACTGGCGTGGAGCTATTAGATGCTTAGCCCGACTCAGCCATTGAACCGAACCTTATATTCTTTAGGTGGGGGAGCGGGGATTTCAATAGTCAATTAGATGCCTGCAGATGCCATTTATTTTGTTCTGGACAAGATATGTTCTAACCCCGCCCCCTCCTGCCACAGAGAGTGTTTTATAAACCCTCGAGTCACTCCCATCCCTCATAAAAACATGGGGTCAACAACAAATTTATCATATCCGATCAAACAATAAGCAACTCTGCCGCAACAACAACAATAATATACCTAGCTACAACAATATAATCACCGGGGTGGGTGGGAGGCAATAGTTGCAACGGAACCCCTTTCCTCTATAGTTGGGGCGGCCCCCCCTTCTGGGAGGTATATGTTGTTGAAGGGGAGGGGGGCGGGTCACAATAATCAGGGGTGGGTGGGAGGCAGGGGTAGGGGCCCCTTACTTTCCACCCACTGCGTCACTTTCCACCCACTCGGGTGGGTGGTTAAGGCTATTGGGTGGGGGGTGAAGTTGTAGCCAGGGAGGTAGATTATGTTTAGGGGGGTAGTCATATGAGCCAGACAAAGGATCAAGCCCCCCGGGTGGGTCTTCCTCCCACCCTTTCCAATTAATCCACCCATCCCCTGTCAGTGGATTAGTGGTGGGGATTCAATCAATCGAAGTTGGGCAGCTATGAAGACAAGTCAGAGTTGCTCTCCCCTCCACCCAGCTTCTCTCTTTCTTTCCGTGTGCACCTGGAGACACCGAGCTCAAGTCGAGGCATTGATGAAGCAACGATTCCTTCCACTTTGAATGCAGCTTCCGCATCCGGCCCCCATATATTGCCGAAGGGCCTCCCACCCACCCAACTATCATCCACCCACCCACCCCAAGAAGTACCCAGGAGAGGGACTTCTGAACGAATGAGATAGGTGAAGCCAGAGATTGTAGCTCGAGAGCAATGTGCCAGGGATAGCCCGAGTTTCTAGATGTTTGCATGTGCCGTTCACCAAGATATGCCTACTAGAAAGACATCTGGTGAACAAAGCAGAGGGATGAAACAACCAAAAGTGGGGATCGAACCAACCTAATTGACTAGCTTGAACCCAGGAGATTCATGCTTGCCCTATTGTTTTTTTAGGCAAGCTTGCCCAGGAGAATCGGATTGACCGAGATTCCCATAACCAGGAGAGGAGAAGAGCTTCAAAAGCTGTCATTCTTGCCTTTGTTCCAGCACCCGTACTAGCAGTTCTGCCTTTCTTAAATCCTTTTCTGAGATTGACCAACTCGGTAGCGAACTGAGGGCAAGCAGAGCAGGAGTCGACCGTAGGGCAGAGTGGAGCAGAACAGGTCCTTGAATTCTTCGTTTCACTCTTAGCTTAATACGTTAATAAGTAACTGAGCCAATTATATAAAAGAAGGGCCCTTCGGTTGATCGATCATGTTGTGCTACTTTGCTTTCCTAGTAAGAATGAGAGAAAGAAACAAGGGGTTCAATCGCAGCTTTGCTTTCGTATCCGCCATAGAAAACTATACTAGCAACCCCCCGGCTGCTAGTATAGTTATATATATTCCCACCCAACCGTCCATTTATTCATGCTTTCGGAAGCAGGGGTCAAACCATTAGCCACCAACCAGAGGGCCTAAAGAAACTATAGGCGGCATGTGGGGGGATATAGTCAGGGAAGCGTTCGGTCAGTGGTTTTCTAAGAAGCTTTCTAGTGGTTTCTTTCTTTCAAGCTTTTGTTTCCGCATTCCCGCCTTCGGCCCCTCTAGATATATGGGGGTCGAACCATTAACCCTAGGAGATTTGGATGGATGGTAACTCGAACCAATCGTTCAAGCTGCTGATGGAAGTGCCTTTTCCTCTGTTCCCGCTTATTAGAGAGAGGGATGAAATCCTGATGCGTCTGACTTGAATGCGTGCGAGTTTGATTCCCTCTGGGTTCAATTGTGAAGTGGGGAGAATGCTGGAACGAGACAACTAGCACGAGTCGACCTGGCTGCTAGTATAGTGAAGCAATGAAAGTAGAATGAATTGGATGTAGTTTCACCGCTAGTGTTATGCCCACTAGGTCCGAGAGAGGAACGGAACGGAGTCACTCGATTCATTATATACCACCGCAACTATGATTCCAAACTCTGCCTTTCAAATGTTCTAGTATTGGTCAAGGTTCGATGCGTCCCTCTCCTTTCAGTCGAGCTAAGTCTGATAGGGAGAATTGGAAGCGAACTCTTGTGACTTGAACGCCTGTGAATTCTGTGTTCAACCCCTCGAGATAATCTATCAACAAACCAACAAAGTCTCAGTCATCTCCAGTGGCATATCTTGCTTTCGAAGAACCACTCGACCAACTATATCAGCAGCCGGACGAGGGAGCAGCGAAGAACCGATCAGTCAACCTACCTTCCTTCCGAAGTAGACTCAGATATTAGAGAAACATCATTCCTTTATTGAGCCAGAGAGGAATGATGAGCAAATAGTTGAATCCCAGTGGAGGCTCCCGTATCTTATATACTACGTAATATGATTGGCACAACATCATCCATCTATCCGACTAACAATCAACAATAAACCAGCATCCATTAGCTATCATCCCTTCCAGTGGGAGGGGAGCCTGTGGGGCCCCTCTACCTTCCTCCCACCTAGGCGGGGGGTATGGGCTATTATTTGGGGGGCCCCCTTTACTTTCCAAGGGTTCACCGGCCTATAGTTTCTTATGGCCTCAGGCTACTGTAGTTGTTGGGCCATCGTTAGGTAATAGGGCTGATCAGATCTATGGATCGAGAAGAGCTCCTAGAGGATGGGCTCAACAACTAATATGTGGGTGAGGGAAGGATGGGTACTTTCTCTTCTCTTTGGTTCTCGTGGGCGGGTGGGCTGGTGGGTGGGCGGGCTCATGTCATACTCTAGTGACAAGCATAGGAATACGGCCCCAACCCCGGAGACCATAATACACTCATTGGATTTTCAGGTGCCAGCTTTCATTCGGAGTTGTGGATAAGCTCAGGGGGACAGCACACCCAGATTTGAATAAAAGCAGGTGCACAGAGTAGACAGATTATGATGGGCCCTAATCACCAAGTTGACCATGGGAAGGAATCACCTTACAGATTGGCAAGGATTCACCTTACAAATTTCCCTTTACAAGCACTTCAATCCATTCTTACCTTCTCCAAGAATTCTCCCTAAGTTTACATGAATAGTTACACAGATTCCAGTCACCAGAGGAATAAGCCCTACCTTAAACGCACCACCAGATCCGGCTTTATTAGGGAATAACCCAAAAGTCTCACAGAAGGACGCAAGGAATCAGCCGATTATACGCGTGCACCGGGAATCCCCATTCTCAAGGATAGGCGCTAGAGAGAGGAAAGGCATTTCACTTATTGGAAGGCTAGAGCGATTCTTACTAATGGGGTGCCCATCATGTCTGGTTCTCCATAATGGGGGGCCAAAATCAGCGCTATTTTCCCAGTCGGCAGGAAGGCTTGATTCGAAGGAATATGATGGGGAGGCCCACCCAAATCAGGGTGGTGGCTTAGTAGGTTTCGCCCCTAGGGTTCAGCTTAGATTGGCTTGCCATAAAGTGCGCGGGGTTATTCTACTGTAGAGATTCATCCATTGGGATTCTGCCATAATGCAGGTGCGCTTAATCTATATCTTCCCGGGCAGATTCAAATAAGAAGATTGGCTTGCTTTTAGCTGGAAGGGGCTACCCATCATCGCAAGGAATCAAGTCAGTCCCCCATAAGGACCGATTCTCCATCATGGGGTGCAGCGCAATTCTTCAGGTGTGCAGGACCATGCCATAGAATAAGGCGATTCTCAACCGCAGAGGGAATAGCTTAGATTGGCTTGTAATAATGCCCATTTCTAGCGAAAGCCAATAATGATGGAGGAAATTTGGTGGACAGTTATGATCAAAGGAAATCAAAGCTGAGTTAATGATGCGAGGAAATCAGGTAAAGCCGTTAGGCTAGGGTTGGATGCAAGCTTACATTGGAGTGCAATCAGGGTGAATCAATTATAAAGGTGCCCAGCTATTAGCGGTTATCCCCTTGATTGGGTTGCAATAAGCTCGGGTTATTGACTTTCGGGTGGGCCCTCCCTGGGGGGTAGATTATATTGTGGGTGGGAGGCCCTTCCTAGTTGGGGGGGTAGATTATATTGTGGGTGGGAGGTAATATATATTTGTTGGGCAACTATAGTTGGGGGGGTAGATTATATTGTGGGTGGGAGGCAATATATATTTGTTGGGCAACTATAGTTGGGAGGTAGATTAGTTGCCGGGAAGGATTTACTTTGAGTGCACCCCCCCGGGAGGTAGATTAGTTGCCGGGAAGCCATAAAGCGATTCTCTATAATGGAATGCACAGGCATAATCGGTAGGCCATCAGCTCGGAAGAGTAAGGTGTCAAGGAATACGTTCGATTGGGATTAGATTAAGTGCCTGAGGGCAATCCCATTAAGCTCTAACCCCAACCCCCACCAGACCGATAGTTTTAGCCGGGTAGGTCAAGAAAGCTTTTCTTTCCGTTGGAATTGAAGGAAGCTATATTATAAAGGAGGTAGTTCAGAAGGGCTTTTCTCTTGTCCCGCTTGTCCTCCCATCCTACCCTATGGATCGGTCGGTAGAAAGAAATCCTTGCCCTCACCCACGAGCGATAAATCCTCTTGTGGATCGATAAATCCTCTTGCCGAAGGATAGTGCCTCGTGAAAGGCCTCAATCAAAGAATGTTAGCAGGGGACAGGACCGGGTAACCTTCCTTCCTCTAAGCCTCCCCACCCCCGGCCGGGTCTAGTTGTATCCCTGCCTCCCAACTACCTTCTCGTTAGGGTCTCCACCCACAGCCAATCCTACCTAGGGAATCACTATGTTTTTTTTTTAAATTACTGCAAGTAGGTTGTTAAAATCAGAGATGACACTAATTAGAAATTTTAAAAAAATATATCAAAACACATACAATTTTTTTCAAAATTATATGGTGCACTAGAGGAAAGAGTCCTCTCCAAAAGGGTATAATTAGTTTTGTGGAAATGATAAAAAATAATAAAAAAGTTGATGTGGAATGAAAACTATCAGATTCTATAAAGTCAGACTTTAAAACGATATTACAAAGGAAATATGCATTGAAAACTGATTTTTTTCTCCATGCACTAGATATTGAACT
Source organism: Cunninghamia lanceolata (assembly GCA_027924645.1). Classification (NCBI taxonomy): domain Eukaryota; kingdom Viridiplantae; phylum Streptophyta; class Pinopsida; order Cupressales; family Cupressaceae; genus Cunninghamia; species Cunninghamia lanceolata. The sequence goes on from BSBN01001363.1 coordinate 809,423, forward strand.
CCTCTATTTGGGAAAAATAAGATTGTTTGCTCTTTTTTGTGACATGGACTCAAAGTCACTTTTCCTGAAAATTTTAGCAATTCAAAATTTGCTCTTAAATTTAAAAAAAAAATGTCAAAGTAATTTCAAAAAAAAAAAATTACAAGCATAAAATTAATCAAGAGATTTACATTTCATTAGTTTACATCATTTTGAAATTCAAAACATATATGCCACTTTTATGAGGTCGAAGTTCAAAAAAAAATTTGTTGTTGGGTGATTCCTTTGTAAAGTGTGACAGGTTTGTTCTTTTACCCTAATAGAATTGTAAAATAATTCAATAATAGAATAATAGAATAATAGAATTAAAGAATTAAAGAATGATAGAATAATAGATTTATAGAATAATAGAGTGATAGAATGAGAGAATGATTGAATAATAGAATTGTAGAATTATAGAATGAAAGAATGATAGAAGAATAGAATTGTAGAATAATATAGTTATAGAATAATAAAATGAAAATATTATAGAATAAAAAATTTATAAAATAATAGAATGATAGAAATGTAGAATAATAGAATAATAGATTAATATAATAATAATTGAATGATAAATTTATAAAATGATAGACTGAAAGAATGATATAATAATATAATTATATATTAATAGAATGTTTGAATTATAAAATGATAGAATGAAAGAATGATAGATTAATAGAATTTTTGAATAATATAATAATAGAATGATTTGATGAAGGAATGATATAGTAATAGATTTATAAAATAATATAATGATAGAATGATAAAATGATAGAATAATAGAATGATAAGATTATATAATTATAGAATGGAAGAATGTTAGAAAAATAGAATTGTAGAATGATAGAATGAAAAATGTTGGAATAATTTAATAAGAGTTATAGAATGATGGAACTATAGACTTGAATATAACTATAAAATAAGACAATTAGAGAATAATACAATTTGAGAATCAAAGAATGATAGAATAATAGATTTATAGAATAAAAGAATGATAGAATTATAGAATGATATAATAATAGGTTTATAGAATAATAGAATGATATAATTATAGAATCATAGAATGAAAGAATTGTAGAAAAATAGCATTATAAAATAATACAATAAGAGAATTACAGAAGGAAAGAATGATAGAATAATACAATGATTGAATATAAGAATAATAGAACAATAGATTTATAGAATAAAAGAATGATAGAATTACATAATTGTATAATAATAGAATGAAAGAATGATAGAATAGTAGATTTATAGAATTATAAAATGAAAGAATGATAGAATGAAAGAGTGATAGAATGAAAGAATGATATAAAATAGATTTAAGGAATAATAGAATTTTAGAATTACAAAATGATAGAATGAAAGAATCGTAGAGTAATAGAACTATAGATTAATCGAATAATGGAATTATACAATGATAGAATGGAAGAATGACAGAGTAAGAGATTAATAGAATAATAGAGTGATAGAATTGTATAAGAAAAGAATAAAAGAATGATGGATTAATAGAATTGTAGATTAATAGATCTATACAACATGATAGAATGAAACAAAATTATAGAATAATTTAATATTTATAGGATAATAGAATGATAGAATAATAGATTTATATAATAATAGAATGATAGAATTATAAATGACAAAATGAAAGAATGATAGACTAATATAATTATAGAATAATAGAATGAAGAAATGATAGAATAATAGATTTATACAATAATAGAATGTTAGAATTATAAAATGGTAGAATGAATGAATGATAGAGTAATAAAAATTTAGATTAATAGAATAATATAATTATACAATGATAGAATAAAGGAATGATAGAATACTTGATTTATAGAATAATATAATGATAGAAATAAAAAATGATAGAAGGAAACAACGAAAGAATAATAGAATTGTAGAATACTAGTATAACAAAATAATAAAATGATAGAATGAAATAATGGTGGAATAATAGATTTCTAGAATAATAGAATGATAGAATTATATAATGATAGAATGAAGGAACAATAGAGTAATGAAATTGTAGAAGAATAGTATGATATAATGATAAAAATGAAAGAATGATAGAATAGTAGAATAATAGAATTGTAGAGTAATAGAATTGTAGAATGATAGAATGAAAGAATGGTAGAATACTAGAATTTTAGAATAATAGAATTATAGAAAGAAAGAATGATAGAATAATAGATTCATAGAATAATAGAATGAGAGTTATAGATTAATAGAATGAAATAATGATAGAATAATAGAATTGTAAAATGATAGAATGAAACATTAATAGAACAATAGCCTTATAGTATAATAGAATGATAGAATTATATAATGATAGAATGAAAAAATTATAGAATAATAGAATTGTTGAATAATACAATAATAGAATTATAGAAAAATAAAATAATAGAATTACAGAACGAAAGAATGATAGAATAATAGAATGATAGAATAATAGAATGATAGAATATAAGAATGATAGAATAATAGATTTATAGAATGATAGAACAATAGATTTATAGAATAATAGAATGATAGAATGGCAGAATGGCAGAATGGCAGAATAATAGGTTTATAGAATAATAGAATGATATAATTGTAGAATCATAGAATGAAAGAATTATAGAATAGTAGATTTAGAGAATGATAAAATGTAAGAATGATAGAATGAAAGAGTGATAGGATGAAAGAATGATAGAAAATTAGATTTAAGGAATAATATAATTTAGAATTGCAAAATGATAGAACAAAAGAATGATAGAATAATAGAATGATAGAATATAAGAATGATAGAATAATAGATTTATAGAATGATAGAAGAATAGATTTATAAAATAATAGAATGATAGAATTATAGAATCGTAGAATATGTAACGAACCCTCACTTTTGCTGCGTTGGCATGGAGAGTGGGTGAGTATTTATTGATGAAACAAAAATATATCTGATCCTTAGTCTAGTCAACATGGAGGCAGAAAGATGGAACAAGAAGGAAAATATCTTGAGGGCAGTTGGAAGAGGACACAGGTGCATAAGAGAAGTTGGTGAATATGTTAAATGCAAAAAAGAAAAAAATATCTTCTGAGCAGCGTATGTAGGCATAAAAAGGCAGTTAATGCGAGGACAAGAAAAGAGAGGATAAGGGTTAGATAAAATATCTGATTTGGTGGGAATTGAAGGCCTTACAGGGAACAACCATAGAGAGACATTTAATGTGAGAGAAAGAAATATTTGCGGTTGGGTGAGTGACAGAGATAGGATAAGGATGTGAGAAAATATCTAGGGGAGAGGGTTAATAAAAAAAGGCTCTCTATTTTTGAAAAGAGGAGAGAGATACGAGATGGAAAGAAGGAGTGATAGGGGATAGAAAGAAGGAGGAGTGCAGTGTAGGAAGAAGAAGAGGAACAAAAAATATCTCAGGCAAACATATCAATTGCAGACTTGAGGTGCGCTGAAAAGGGGACTGCGGGTAGTTAAGGTATTTACATCAAAACTTTGTTCTTCCAGCACAAAAACTAAACATGTTTGCTGCAACTTATACACAAAAAAATTGAAACTCTATTACTGCCTTTAAATATATGTTTGCTGCAATTTCATTAGGCACAGAAATAACCGAAACCCCATTATTGTCTTTCAAATGAAAACTTAATATGTTTGCTATGATTTCATTAAGCACAGAAAAAAAAATTTGAAACCCCATCATTACCTTTGTAAAAAGAAAAAAATTATATGCCAAAATCTATTTCAATGCAAGAGAAGTTTGCTTCTAAATTTATCAATGCAAATCGATTTCATGTATAATAATGCAAATCCGTGAGATAAAAAATAATCAGACATTTAGATAAAAATATGATGTATTTAGGGCACAAGATAGAGTTTTTCCCTTTTTGGTTTTATTTATATTGTGTTGTAATTAGGTTTGGGTCGGATTTTCATTTTTAAAATTTATACTTAAAGTTGTTGTATTGTGTACAACCAATTAGATAAGGGCATGGTCTATTGTGATTGTGATTGTCCAATTGTCTTACATGGGTGCAATTGTTCTTTTATGCATGATTGTTGAATGCCTTTTGGTCTAGCCATATTTCATAGTTATTTTGACTATTTTTTTTGTGTTAGGCCCTAAATCTAATTCTTTTGGTAAAAGACTCTTGTAAGATATTCATTCCTTCTCCTTTGGATCTAAAACCTAAACCTATGAAAACTCAAGAGATCTAAACTATAGCATGAAATCCAAGATCTATGCAAGAGAAATACTTTCTTTTTAGATAAAACTACACTTCCATTACCAAGGATTGCAACTACAAATTTTTAAGGCATTGTTGTATCACTATGTTGCCCATAGGAGGAAAAAAATTAAGGTTTCCATTTTGTAGGACTTTGTAACATTTTATTTTGCCATGTTAAATATGGTAGTCATTATGTAGAATTCATGTTGTGAGTAGGCATGCAATACCATTTGCCATGTTTTCTTGATATCTGTGCATTCCTCTATGAAGAGTGGTTAATGTGGGGTCACTGGAGTTATTACACAATTGATCTAACTGGCATAGGGTTGTTTTCAATAACACTACACTATCTATGGAAGCTTTTGTCTTGTAGACAACATTCCTCTATTTCTAATTTCTACACCAGTGTTTTATTCTTTTCGGATTCCTCATTTAGTCAAATGAGATGAACAATGTCTAGGCATTAAAGTGGTCTGTTGGAGTGACTCTCTACGGGGCCAGGGCCCGCAAGTGGCTGCCAGGGGAACTAGTAGCAGAGTTACATTAATAAGTGATAACTAAAACTAAAACATTGGGGGAAAAACACTAATAAGATAATTAGACCTCGTGCATGGCCTTGAGCTCTTGTAAAGGCTAAGGATGTAATGAGAAGGCCTATTTGTCTACGGGGTGTTGAGTCATCCATTTGTGGGGCATGGATTCAGGCGCAATTGAGTCTCCTCGTCTGTATGAGAGGTACTTGGTCCCGTGTGTGCCATCCCTTTGAGCACATATGATGACACTCCATATGATTACACTCTAGTATCTAGCACCTTAGGAGTCGTGAGTAGTACCTGACTTATGACTTAGACGAGTACACCTATATTATGAATTTGATTGTAATCACTATTCTCTGTGTCTGCTCTGTGTCTGATGTGAGTGTTGGCCATCTTGTACCCCCTTATTGTTGTTCATCCATTTGGGCCTTATGACTATCTCTGAGCATGGTGGGGTGGTCTCTTAGGAGTCTACATGGTTGGGAGGCATTGCCACCAGCATTGGGGACCGGTGAATAGGTTTTGGAGCACTAGTTTGAGATGATCTCTCTTTCCATTACTTCATTCAACTATTGTAACCGTTCAGCCCTTGTATCATACTCAAGACTATGTTATTATACTTGTATCATATTTATGAATATATCATTGTATTTAATGAGAAGAAATGTGATGTTCCTTTATTACTTTACAGATTCTGGTGTGGGTATCAGATCTGCCTTTATTTTATGCTTATGGATTTGTGTTTTTTATTTATCAGATAGGATTAGGAACATTTGCTTTAGTGTTTAAAATGAATGGTGTCAATCTATTGAATTGATAGTTGAACCTGTGTATGTTGTTTACTTATGTCAAAAAAAAAATTATCTTGCCCCCTTTTGGCTCTTACCCTTCAAGGTTACGTAGCAGGATGTTACATCTGGTATCAGAGCCCATGTTCACACACTGGGAGCTCTAGCTTACTTGAGCCTTCTATGTTTTGCTATGTTTGGCATGTGTGGTGTGAGCTTGTTATATTGTTCTATAGTCATGTTGTTATGCTTTCATGCCTTAGTATGGTTTATAGGTCCTCCTTGTGATGATCTATTTTGTTGTATTCTTTGTTTCTTTAGGATGCCTCCAACAGGTAGAGCCAGAGGTAGAATTAGAGGTATAGCCACTATTCTTTGATGTAGCACCCGGCATGATGCTAATCAGGGTAATTAGGGTAATCAGGCTAATCGGGGCAATCAAGGTGAGCGTAAGGAGGAACAACATATTGAGAATCAAGCCAAAGGGCTCAGGGGTGCTCATGTTTTAGCTATTTTACAACAGATTTTGGACTGATTAGGACCTCATTAGGAGGTATCTTATGAGGTAGAGTCACACCCTTCTTGTCAGGATGGTCAGGATGTTGGAGCTGAGCGTGAGCGTTCTCGTAGTTCAGATCATTCGAGAGTAGTTGTTGTGAGGGATAGGGTGGATGGAGATAGTGTTACTGTAGGTCACATGAGGGATCTTCTTAGGGCTCATCCCCCTACTTTTGATGGTTCTGGTATAGGTATCGAGGCAGAGACTTGGTTGATCGATCTTGATCGATGCTTTTCTATTCATCCTTATAGTAGCAATACTAGAGCTTGATGTGCCATTATGCATCTCAAAGGTTTTGCATCTACATGGTGGAGAGTAGAGGAGTAGAAGCTTCACCTAGATATTGCTTCCATGTCATGGGGACTATTCTTAGAGAGGTTCCATGCATGATTTCTTTCAGATTACTATCGACAGAGATGTGCTGATGAGTTCCATGAACTTCATCAGTTGACTATAATAGTAGATCAGTATGAGCACCGCTTCTTTAAGCTGAAGCAATATGCCAGCATTTCTGATGATGAGCCAATGTTAGTACAACATTTCATCAGGGGCTTGAATGCCCGTATCAGTGGTGGTGTCTGTGTGTTTGAGTTGAAGACCTTAGAGGTTGTCGTGGAGAAGGTGAGGTTGATAGAGGAGAATTTGACTACCTAGGGTTTTTTGTGGTCAGTGAGGTGTTCAGATTGGTAGTACCCCTCCTTCAAGATCAGTTTCTCAGGGTACACAGAATCAGGGAGCCAAACCATCTAGATCTCATACTACACCTCCTAGACATGGTTAGTGACAGAGGCATAGGCCTGCTCAGTCTCAGTAGAGTGGGCAAAACCCTGCTACTTCGTTTGCTAGAGATCGTTCACGTCATCACTCTCAGAGTAGGCATCAAAGTGGTCCATCACAGAGTTTTTAGAGTGCTCAGCAGAGTTCTAGGGGTGGTGGATCCCAGCAGTCATGCGCACCATTTTTAGGTCGAGGTTTTGGCAAGGGTGGTTGTTATGCTTGTGGGCAGCATGGTCATATAGTTGCTCAGTGTCCTCAGAGATCAGTGGCTAGAGGTAGTTAGAGACAGGCTACTTCAGAGCCTACAATAGGTGAGGTTGGCAGATCACATAGAGTTTTTGCGGTGGTTGATAACTATCAAGCTGAGCATTAGGGCACCATAGTCAAGTATTTAGGTGTGTTATGTGGGGTTACCACATCTATCTTGTTTGATTCAGGAGCTTCAGATTCTTTCATTTCTCCTTCTCTTATGGAGTGTTGTTGACTCATGGTGGCAAGGCAAGATGTTGGTTGGCAGGTTGAGTTACCTACTGGATCCAAGGTGGCTGTAGACTCCCTTGTTCGTGGTTGTGTGTTGGATTTGGGTACCTTCACTACCATAGTGGATCTGAGTGTGTTTCCTTTGGGGTCCTATAGGATTGTTCTAGGCATGGATTGGTTGGAGACCCACCTAGCTAGTATAGATTGTCGGTGTAAGTTAGTTTAGTGTGTTGACGATGTTGGAGAGCGTGTTGAGTTAATTGGGGTTTAGAGACCTATTTCTCTCCGTGTGATTTTAGCTATGCAGCTGAAGCGTGCCATGCGGAAAGGTTGTCAAATGTTTGCTATTTTAGTTAGTGATCTTGCTGAGGGTGGGATTCAAGAGGTATCTCTTGATGATCATCCTATTCTTCAAGAGTTTGTAGATGTCTTTCTGAGTGATATTCCAGGTATGCTGCCTAAGTGCGACATAGACTTCCATATTGATCTCATTCTTGGGGCGGAGCCTATTTCTCAGGGACCGTATCGCATGACTACTCAGGAGTTGGGTGAGTTGCGGTTGCAGTTAGAGGAGTTACTGGAGAAGGGTTTCATTCATCCTAGTGTATCCCATTGGGGAGAGCCTATCATCTTTGTGAAGAAGAAAGATGCATCTCTTCGCTTGTGCATTGATTATTGCCAATTGAACAAAGTGACGGTGAAGAATCGATACCCGTTGCCACAGATAGATGATTTGTTCAATTAGACGAGGGGAACCAAGGTGTTCTCCAAGATAGATTTGAAGTTAGGATACCATTAGCTTCATATTCATAATGCAGACATTCATCAGACAGCATTTTGTACATGCTATGGGCATTATGAGTTCACGGTTGTCCCTTTCAGGTTGACCAATGCTCCATTAGTTTTCATGAGTTTGATGAATGGGGTGTTTCGCACCTATCTTGACCAGTTTGTTCTCATGTTCCTTGATGATATTTTGATTTATTCAAGGACTATGGAGGAGCATGAAGGCCATTTGCAGCAAGTGTTGCAGTGCTTGTTGGATAATCAGTTGTTTGGTAATTTAGCCAAGTGTGAGTTCTTCAAGACTGAGGTGAGATATTTAGGCCACATCATCTCAGGAGAGGGTATCTCAGTGGATCCTTCTAAGATTTAGCCTATTGTGGATTGGCCAGCACCAATGAATGTGACCGAGGTTTGCAGTTTCATGGGATTGGCCGGTTACTATTGCTGATTTGTGAGAGATTTCTCTTGGGTAGCCCATCTCTTCACTTCTCTTCAGTGGAAAGGAAAGAAGTTTGTGTGGTCAAATCAGTGTGAGTCAGCATTTTAGGCTCTTAAGGAGCGGCTAACTAGTGCACCTATCTTGGTAGTGCCAAATCCTACAGGTGATTTTGTAGTGTTCACCGATGGTTCATTGGAGGGTGTGGGGGCAGTTCTCACGCAGGAGGGACGAGTGATTGCATATGAGTCCCATAAGCTCAAGGATCATGAGCTAAACTACCGCACCCATGATTTGGAGTTAGCAGCTATCGTCCATGCACTTGTGCATTGGAGACATTTCCTTTTGGGACATCGATTTGAGTTGCATAGTGATCATCATAGTTTGCAGTATATCTTCACTCAGCTAAATTTGAATGCTCGATAGCATCGCTGGATGGAGTTCCTTTGTGAGTACGACTTCAAGGTTCACTACATTCAGGGTAAGGAGAATGTTGTTGTGGATGCCTTGAGCAGGAGGAGACATGAGATCTTAGTTTTGTCTCCTGGAGTGGATTTGCGGAGCCGTATTTTGGAGTCACTTCCTAGTGATACTTGGTATCAGGAGGTGAGAGCAGAGATCGAGTCTGGGAGAGTCCTTGAGGGTAGGTTTGCAGGGTTCTCTCTTAAGCCTGATGGACTTTTGCGACATCTTGGGTGTATTTATGTTCTAGATTCTGGTGATCTTCGTTCCTTGGTTTTATCAGAAGCCCATCGTGCACCCTATTCAGTTCATCCGGGTGTCACGAAGATGCATGCCGATCTTCGACAGTTGTATCATTGGGCAGGTTTGCGATGAGATATTGCTGATTTTGTGGCTCAGTGTCTTGAGTGTCAGTGGGTGAAGGTAGAGCATCAGCACCCAATAGGATTATTACAGCCTCATTCCATCCCTGGATGGAAGTGGGATTCGATATCTCTAGATTTCATAGTGGGGTTACAGGTATGCCTTTGCATAATCATGATGCTATTATGGTCATAGTGGACAAGTTGTCCAAGGTGGCACACTTCTCACCCATGAGATCTTCCTACACTATAGTGTCTGAAGCTCAAGTGTTTATGGAGGATGTTGTGTATTTGCATGGTATTCCTCGTAGGATCATTTCTGATCGTGATCCAGTGTTCACTTCAAATTTTTGGACTTCTCTACAACATGCTTTGGGAGCTTAGCTTAATTTCAGCTCTGCATACCATCTCGAGATTGACAGACAGATGGAGTGGGTTAATCAGGTCTTACAGGATATGCTTCAGATGTATGTTATGGATCAACAGTCTCATTGGGAGGACTATTTATACCTAGTTGAGTTTACTTATAATAATGGGTATCACAGTTCTCTCGGCATGTCTCCCTTCCAGGCCTTGTATGGTAGGCCATGTTGCACTCCGTTGAGTTGGGATCGCTTAGAGGATCGAGTTATTTTGGGTCCAAAGATGCTTCAGGATATGGAGCAATAGGTAGTGCGGATTAGAGAACATTTGGTTATAGCTTAGGATCGGCAAAGGAAGTATACCGATGCCCATAGGTTGGATCGCCACTTCTCGGTAGGTGACTGTGTGTTTTTGAGAGTTCATCTGCGGAAGAGCCCCATCCATTATGGGAAAGGCTTGAAGCTGGAACCTCATTTTGTTAGACCTTTTGAGATCCTTGAGAGGATTGATCTTGTTGCCTATCACCTTGCATTACCACTGAGTCTATTATGCATCCATGATGTGTTCCATGTTTCAGTTCTTAGACAGTATATTCCTGATGTGACCCATGTTCTTGATTGGACTGCTTTGTAGGTCGAGGTGGACGTGAAACTTTCTTTGGAACCTATATGCATCCTTCAACATTGGAGGTTGACCCTTAGGGGTCAGGACACAGAGCAGGTAAGGGTCCAATGGGATCCTGATGGTGAGTCCTCAGCATCTTAGGAAGATGCGGCAAGGATGAGAGACCTTTATCCATATCTTTTTACAAACTTCTAGGAGATGTAATGACCCCTGTGTTCGTATTATGTTTTTCTTATCTTGATGGACTTGGATCATTGTATACTTTGTTTTTGGATTACGCATCTTGATATTATTTTGTATTGGCACCGTGATGTGCAATCTCGATACTATTATGATGTGGACATTATTATTACTTATGATGGATTTCATGCTTACATGATTGATTTTTCTTCAGCTATATGATGTATATATATGCACAAGTACCTTGACATGTGCTTGGAGTGTTGCAGGTACTGAGTATCGACTCTGCCTGGATTCATAGGCTTGAGCATACTCTTATTATTCCCGATGGTGGTTACTGGAGATAGTCACAGGCCCTATTCCCTATACCCTACCCCACTACACCCGGTTAGTGCAGTGTTCCCATATTGTGGTCTTACTATCTAGATTACCTTATGGTCATGTGTAGTTCTCCTTGGATTTCTTTGATTGTATTGAGTTTCATGGACTAGTGTGTGCTTTGGCTACATGTTAGCATTTGTAGGCTTCCAAGAGTAAGCCTAGTCCTAGGGGGTAGGATGTAACGAACCTTCACTTTGCTGCATTGGCATGGAGAGTGGGTGAGTATTTATTGATAAAACAAAAATATATCCGATCCTTAGTCTAGTCAACATGGAGGTAGAAAGACAGAACATGAAGGAAAACATCTTGAGGGCAGTTGGAAGAGGACATGGGTGGATAAGAGAAGTTCGTGAATATGTTAAATGCAAAAAAAAAAAAACCTTCTGAGTAGCGTATGTAGGCATAAAAAGATAGTCAATGAGAGGACATGAAAAGAGAGGATAAGGGTTAGATAAAATATCTGTTTTGGTGGGAATTGAAGGCCTTATAGGGAACAACTACAGAGAGACATTTAATGTGAGAGAAAGAAATATCTGTGGGTGGGTGAGTGACAGAGATAGGATAAGGATGTGTGAAAATATCTAGGGGAGGGGGTTAATAACAAAAGGCTCTATGTTTTTGAAAAGAGGAGAGAGATAGATAGAACGAGTGACAAGGGATGGAAAGGAGTGATAGGGGACGACAAGAAGGAGGAGGGCAGTGCAGGAAGAAGAAGAGGAAGGGAAAATATCTCAGGCAAACATATCAATTGCAGACTTGAGGTGCACTGAAAAGGAGAGTACGGGTAGTTAAGGTATTTACATCAGAACTTTGTTCTTCCAGCACAAAAACTAAACATGTTTGCTGCAACTTCCTTATACACAAAAAAAATTGAAACTCTATTACTGCCTTCAAATATATGTTTGATGCAATTTCATTAGGCACATAAATAACTGAAACCCCATTATTATCTTTCAAATGAAAACTTAATATGTTTGCTATGATTTCATCAAGCACAGAAAAAAAATTGAAATCCCATCATTACCTTTGTAAAAAGAAAAAAATTATATGCCAAAATCTATTTCGATGCAAGCTATTTATACTACCAAAGTTTGCTTGTAAATTTATCAATGCAAATCGATTTCATGTATAATAATGCAAATCTGTGAGATAAAAAAATAATCAGACATTTAGATAAAAATCTGATGTATTTAGGGCACAAGATAGAGTTTTTCCCTCTTTGGTTTTATTTATATTGTGTTGTAATTAGGTTTGGGTAGGATTTTCATTTTTAAAATTTATTGCTATATTGTGTACAGCCAATTAGATAAGGGCATGGTCTATTGTGATTGTGATTGTCCAATTGTCTTACATGGGTGCAATTGTTCTTTTATGCATGATTGTTGAATGCCTTTTGGTCTAGCCATACTTTGTAGTTATTTTGACTATTTTTTTTTGTGTTAGGCCCTAAATCTAATTCTTTTGGTAAAAGACTCTTGTAAGATATTCATTCCTTCTCCTTTGGATCTAAAACCTAAACCTATGAAAACTCAAGAGATCTAAACTATAGCGTGGAATCCAAGATTTATACAAGAGAAATACTTTCTTTTTAGATAAAACTGCACTTCCATTACCAAGGATTGCAACTACAAATTTTTAAGGCATTGTTGTATCACTATGTTGCCCATAGGAGGAAAAAAATTAAGGTTTCCATTTTGTAAGACTTTGTAACATTTTATTTTGCCATGTTAAATATGGTAGTCATTATGTAGAATTCATGTTGTGAGCAGGCATGCAATACCATTTGCCATGTTTTCTTGATATCCGTGCATTCCTCTATGAAGAGTGTTATTATGGGGTAACTGGAGTTATTACACAATTGATCTAATTGGCATAGGGTTGTTTTCAATAACACTACACTATCTATGGAAGCTTTTGTCTTGTAGACCACATTCCTCTATTTCCAATTTCTACACCAGTGTTTTCTTCTTTTCGGATTCCTTGTTTAGTCAAATGAGATGAACAAGGTTTAGGCATTAAAGTGGTCTATTGGAGTGGCTCTCTACGGGCCCGGGGCCCACAAGTGGCTGCCAGGTGAACTAGTAGCAGAGTTACATTAATAAGTGATAACTAAAACTAAAACATTGGGGGAAAAACACTAATAAGATAATTAGACCTCGTGCATGGCCTTGAGCTCTTGTAAAGGCTAAGGATGTAATGAGAAGGCCTATTTGTCTACGGGGTGTTGAGTCATCCATTTGCGGGGCATGGATTCGGGCGCAATTGAGTCTCCTCGTCTGTATGAGCGGTACTTGGTCCCGTGTGTGCCATCCCTTCGAGCACATATGATGACACTCCATATGATTACACTCTAGTATCTAGCACCTTAGGAGTCGTGAGTAGTACCTGACTTATGACTTAGATGAGTACACCTATATTATGACTTTGATTGTAAGCACCATTCTCCATGTCTGCTCTGTGTCTGATGTGAGTATAGGAACATTTGCTATGGTGTTTAAAATGAATGGTATGAATCTATCGAATTGACAGCTGAATCTATGTATGTTGTTTGCTTATGTAAAAAAAAAAATTATCTTGCCCCCTTTTGGCTCTTACCCTTCAGGGTTACGTAGCGGGATGTTACATAATATTGGGTTTATAGACTAATAGAATGATATAATTGTAGAATCATTGAATGAAATAATGATAGAATAGTAGATTTATAGAATGATAAAATGTAAGAATGATAGAATGAAAGAGTGATAGGATGAAAGAATGATAGAAAACTAGATTTAAGGAATAATAGAATTTTAGAATTACAAAATGATAGAGTGAAAGAATTGTAGAGTAATAGAACTATAGATTAATTGAATAATAGAATTATACAATGATAGAATGAAAGAATAATAAAGTAATAGATAAATATAGAATAATAGAGTGATATAATTGTGTAGTGCCCCTCATCGGGTCGTCTTTCAGATTGATGTTTGCTTAGTAGTACTGGACATTTTGACAGTATTTTTAGATCGTTGATGATGGATTTCTAGTAATTTTACTATTTCAGTATGAACCTAATTATTATGATAACAGATGTTGATGTGGGATTATGTCACTTTATGCTTTACAATTTGATAAATGAACTAATCTTTTAGATGCTTTGATGTTATTCATTATATGGGATTGGAAGTTAGTTGATTATTTTATGTTGTAGATTAGTAATCTGATACCTTGTTCAATATAGTTGATTGTTATTTATAAACGTGAATGGAACAGTGTTGTATTACTCGTTCTCGAGTACCCTACACCACTGCGATTTCCATTCATGATAGGACTGCATGTGATATATATGTATATCTTGTTATGGTTAACTGTGCGTTGCTGCAGGATGCAGTTACTAGGCATCGACTCCACCTGATTACAGGTCTGAGCATGCCTTCGCCAATGGATTAGTTGGTTGGAGTTAACGTGAGGTCCCTAGTCAGTGTTCCTTCATTGTCAGTTACCCTTGTGGTTATTGGTTATCGTTCGCCCATGTCTTACTGTCAGGTAATATTGTATCTTGGAGTCTAATGAGTTCTGCAGGTGTCTAAGTATGTGTGGTAATGTTGTGCTTTAATTAGAATTATTCTACGGAAGAGTATAAGTGTTGTTAAATGGGCATAATGTCGTTAGTTGTTGATTTTAGCTATAAATAAATTATTATTTTAATAGAAGTGTTGTTGATAAATAAAGTTGTAAGAAGATTGTATTATTCAATATAATATTAATTATAATAAATATTTAAATAAATAAATAGTGGTAATCATGTTGTAAATTGTGATTTACAACTTGATTAATAAAATAAATTAAAGGATAGTACAAAATTATAGTTTGTCGAAATAGTACTATTCTATTTGTAACGATATTTTGGGGTCGGCTATAAAGAAAAATAATAATAAAATAAAATATCTAATAATTGGGATCTTTAAATTAAATAAAAATACATATTCTTTAAAGGAGAGAAGCACGGGATCGCATGCCAAGCCCTTGGCAGAGGAGAGAGGCTGTGTTATAAAAGAGCTGTAGGTGCATCAAGGACGGCATCATAGGTGAAAGGAAAGAAGCAGCTTGGAACTGCAACAATTGGAGCAGGTTCGCCAAAGTGATTTGCGAAATCAGGTTCCGTCGAATGCCTTATCTCTGAACTTCATTTCAAATCTGTAAATGTGGTTATAGTTTATTCGATTCCAAATAGTTCTATAGACTGTCCTCTCAGTGTGTAATCAGCATCTTCTCTTAGGGTTTAAATACTTCGTTTCTGCTCAAGGATTCCGTTAGTATATCGTCTTTCCTTCCATTGGTTTGCCGAATTGGTCAATCGTCCCTGCAACAATTCATTTGATAATCTTCTTCATGTCTTGGAGGATGTATATCGGCAATTCCATCGGTGTGCAATCTCAGCCTGGCATATGGATGATAGGGATAGAAGATATAAGTTGGCATTCCTTTAGTATTTTCTTGGTTAACTATTTTTGCATAATCTCGATCATGCGTTGCCTCCGCAAATTTCCTATTCCCTCAGACCCTAACTGATCTTTCATCGAGCAACTTAGCACAGTAGGTTTTTAGGTTAAAGGCTTGCAGGGCTGAGAATGACCCTCTCGCATAGGTTGGTAGTTGGTGAATGAGCTTGAGATAGGACGAAATGGAAGGTGCAAAGCGATTGCATGAGGAGATCGTGAGTCGTGGAAATCATAGATTCTCATTTCAAAAGTTGTTCACAGTTTGAAGATATAGGATCACTGGCCAATCACAGAATATCTGAAAATCCAAGATTGTGTCTAGACGGCGACAGGGGGAGAGGACGCCAAATGCAGTATTGAGATCGCTATTTTTTTGGTGATGCACATGTTCTTAGAGATTGTAAATCTGAAGGATCTGAGGAATTTCATTGAAGAGACCATATCTAAAGGGGGATCACACGCTACCAATAAAGATTTCTTTTCAACATGCCCATTTTGGTGGCCTCCGTCAGTCATTATCAGTAATGAGGCCTCAATTTGTATTGTTTGGAGACTCCATTACAGAGTGCTCATTTGGAGACGGAGGATGGGGCGCATCCCTCGCCCAACGCTACTCTCGCAAAGTAATATAACTTCTGCATTGAATTGCATTTGAATGAATGGATGAATGAAGGTCATGGTATTTATGATATTTGATTCACAGGCTGATATTATTCTGCGGGGTTATGGTGGTTACAACACACGATGGGCTTTGTTCCTGCTCCCTTACATCTTCTCTCCAGTAAGAATCATGTCCTTTTTGCAGTTATACTCCTGCCACATTTTACATACCGAAATTCACTCAATTAGAAATGCCACCGAGCTCGAGGTCTTCTTTATTAAGGGAATGGTTTCACAGACTTAGATTGACTGAATGGTTTCTTTCTGTTTATGCAAAATGGTATTGTAGTAAACGAGTTCTTGGCAAGTAGATGGCAAAACGTTGGAAAACATTGGTGTTAAATTATTGTGCTCTCACGGACTGTTTGCTGATGACTGGCCGAACTGGTTATCCGTTGGGGTGCTCTGTGGGTACAATGTGCTCTTTAATGTTCTATACATAGCAGCACTTCATTATCTTAATCGTGAGTACCTCCAATTGCATTCCAAACAGTATTTCTGTAGGATCCAGTTTTATAACCACAGATCGCCCTATGATGAGTTTGTAGAGTTTATGCAAATCTAGTTTTGTTGGCCTGCAATCATTCCATCTATTTGGAGCGTTGTACTCAGCTGAGCACTCAAGTTTCACCCTTACCCTCATTCAACTATTTTCTGGAAAATGATTCGTACAATCAGTGCAGAGTTATCAGTTATATCAATAACTGAGTTAGCATAGAAAGGCATGCGCTGCCAAGGAAGAAGGTTCTGCCTTCACACAGTAAATAGCAGTCAAAATCTACAGAGGTTTTGCAATCTGCGACCTTCCGTCAGAGATAAACTTCCTTCAGTTCGTAACATTATTTCCACACCTTTTTGTAATTGGTAATCTGCATGGCGTTGAGTATTTGAAGAATGCTATTAGAGGCCGTAAGTGATCTTTCCGACAGCTCCAGTTTGACATTTCTGTGTGTCATTGTTTTCCTACAGTCCTTGCCTTTTTGTTAGAGAGAGAAAACCCTTAAGCTATGTCATCAATTTATTAAAATTTCCAAGTTGACGAACGCTGCCAGAAGTTGGTGATACAATCAAATATCATTCACGTCAGTGGTAAAACAGTCAATAGCAATTTTACACCTTAGTAGTAAAATATCCCAAGCTGTTCGCATAGGGCACATTTACGGTCATTCCTCTTGAGAAATTAAATCACCATGGATAAGATCAGTTTCAGAGACATCTTCAAATCATCATAAAAGAATCTATTTGGTTGAGCTCACTAGAATGTCTGCAAGACCGTATAAAGGATAACAAACATTTCATGATTGAACTCTCCTCGTGTAATTACCGTTCAGTCGTAAGATATCTCTCCTAGCGTTATTATCCTTAATAGAATAAAGTTAATTGTACAAGATTGAAGGAAAGTATATATGATCGTATCGTTATGAAAGTGTCGAATGGTAAATAGAAATTAAGTGGTTCTTTTATCAATTATTGTAATGATTTAGTTAATCAATCTATTTATCTCTTGAAACAAAATAAAGGATAGTTAGAGATTTAGTTGCAAGGTATTAATGTAATTGTTGTAATATAATGTTGATTTTATTTCAGAAGTTGTTTGCATTAAACTGAGAATGAATTGTAGTATTTCATCTCTTGAATTTGAATTGAATTGATTGAGTGTTGTAATGAGTCATATTGAGGTTGTTCAAACTTGTATTCCAGAGGCTAAGTTGTCATTGTTAAGTATTCGCAACTTGTGTATTGTTGTTTTGTAATTACGACATAATAGCATTTATGTGTATCAAACAAAGTATGTAGTTTAATGAGGTTCTGTCACGGTTGAATGTTGTGTCTTGTAAAGTAATAATCTCAGGATGAGATATCAAACCTCTTGTGATCTTATTGTACCATTTTGTTGTAAGGAGAGACCTGAAATCTGTAAAAGAATAAAGTATTGTAATGTTAAAAGTATTGGATAACAATTGATGTTATGATTCTATTTCGATGCAAGAGGGTTTATGCCTTGCAGTGTTCATTTACGTGTATTGTTATAAGTCTTGCATGATGTTTTAAGGTTTACTAGGGGTTAGGAAGGAGAGTGGCTTTCAACGTGGGGCCGGTGCCCAAAGTGGCAGTCAGGATAACCCGTTGGAAGTAGATTAATTAAGTGATAACCTAAAAATAAACTAGGGGGTTAAGGGTAGATTTCACATTAATAAGATTAATGGATTCCTCTCCCATGGCCTGTAGTGCTTGTTTAGACTAAGGATGGGTAGAGAAGGCCTGGTCGGCATGATTGACTTCCTTGTCCTCATGAAAGGAAGGTCGATTCCGCATGTGTCACCCTATGGGGCCAGCACCTAGTGAGGGGCTGTCAGGATAACCATAGATGGGGGCCGGCACCTAGTGAGAGGCTGTCAGGATAACCCATGTTAGGACTGTGCGATGACACTCTCCCTACTACAACCTAGCATCCCTTGTTCGGTCTCTCCTCGTTTGTTTTGTGTCGCCTCTGGAAGTGAAAGTGAAAGTTAAGTTAAGTTTAGTTATGTTGTGCTGTATTGATATTGCCACGTGTTGTATTGGCGTTGGTCATCCTTTGTTCTTGTTTGTCTTTCATCTACATGACTGTCAGTGTTTGGGACCTCATGTTAACTCCTAGCTCGGGGGGTGGACCTTAGGGTTCCACATGGTCGGGTGGAAGAGCTATTTTATCCATTGGTTATTCTTGTCAAGATCATATGCAGAAAGGATTTGTTCGAGTTGTACTTGTTCCAATGATGATGATGTAAGTGCACAACTTTGTACCAGATTTGTGTAACAGAACATTCTTATGTATGTAACTTTTGATGTAGACTAAAAGTGGCAATGTAATGATGTTATGATGTACTTATATGAAAGCATTTCAGTTATGTATTTAATCATGCGGATTCCGTTATTTGATGATTTGCAATGAATGTGAACAAGTTATTTATTTGAGCATGGATTTGGATCAGTTACTGATGTATGTTAATTTGTGTTAGTTGATTTTTTGAGTGATGCAGCCTTGAACCCTTAGAGAAAATGTCGTAATTAGTTGTGTTAACGTTACTTTATCATTTTTTTTTTAAAAAAAAATTTCCTGTTTTATATTGCATAAGTGTGTATTCTTTAAGGTGTTCAAGGTGGGCGTTACATCTGGTATCAGAGCCAAGTTACTAACACTGGGTACTCTAGTTTTATAATTAGCCCATTGAGCTATGCTAGTTGCTTAAACTCTGAAGAGCATATCCATTCATAGTCCTTGCCTAGCAACCTGAAGTTATTCTTGGATGTGTGGTCCAGGAAGATGCCTAGGGTACGAGGCCGAGGACGTCGACGAGGTAGGGGTCGTAGGAGAGGTGTTGATATCAGCCCTCCTCCTAGTTCCCCTCATGGAAGTACACAAGAAGGTGGAAGTGAGAATCAAGAGAATCAGGATCAGCCCGAGGGTGCTCAACTACGCCAGCTTCTAGAGGAGGTGCTTGCTCATCTTGGTCCTAGGTAGGAGGTGGTACAACCAGAAGAGAGAGAAAGAGAACGATCTCCTAGAAGGAGAGAGATCACAGCTGAACAAGAAGCCATTCTTGCAGGCCACATGAGAGACCTGATGAGAGCCCGTCCTCCTACATTCGATGGCTCTGGTAGCGGTTTGGAAGCAGAGACATGGCTGATTGATTTGGAGAGATGCTTTGCTATGCACCCATATGGTAGCAATACTAAGGCAAGATGCGCCATCATGCACCTCAGAGGGTTTGCCTCTACATGGTGGCGTCTTGAGGAACAAAAGTTGCATCTGGATATTGCGACAATTTCATGGGAACTATTTCTGGAAAGGTTTAGAGCTCGATTTTTATCTGACCATTGGAGTCAACATCGAGCGGACGAGTTCCATGGGTTGAGACAGATGGCCATGACAGTGGAACAGTATGAGTGCAGGTTTTATGAACTCAAGCAATATGCAGGTATTGGAAACGATGAGGCCATGTTAGTTCAGCATTTTATTAGAGGTCTGAATGCACGCATCAGTGGAGGAGTTCGTGTGTTTGAGCCGAAGACCATGGAGGTAGCAGTTGAGAAGGCTCGACTGGTGGAGGAGAATTTGACCATGGCCCTAGGGGGTCATACAGGTGTTCAGATTGGGAGTGCACCCTCAACAGGCTTAGGTTCTCAAGATGGTCAATCTCAAGCAACAAGTGCATCTAGAGGGCATCATGTACCCGCTAAGGGAGAGCAGCAACAGCAGCAGTATTCGCAATCAAAACCAAAGAATTCCAAACCACAGCAAGGTGGTGTTTCTCAGTTAGGGAAAAACTGTAATTGGCTACAAGCCAAGAATTACCATTCCAACCAACCGGTTCAGAGATCACAACCTGTAGTTAGTAGAGGAAGTTTTCAGCAGTCTAATGCACCTATAGGTGGTGGAGGTTTTGGCAGGGGAAACAGGATGTTTCTCTTGCGGACAATAGGGTCATATTGCCAGGTAGTGCCCACAGAAGAACACTGTAGGATTTAGTCAGGGGCCGGCAGCTTCGGAGCCAACAGTTGGTGATGCAGGGAGGTCTCATAGAGTGTTCTCAGTGGTTGACTGCCACCAGATAGAGCATCAAGGGATAGTCTCTGAGACTGCAGGTAGGGGACAAGCAGCTTTCTTTGGAGTTTGTGCGCGTTCCACAGCATCAGGGGCTAACCCTCATAGGTAGGGGTCCAATGGGATCCTAATGACATGGTTTTAGTTGCCTTGGAGGACGTAACCTTTATGCGAGAAGTATACCCCTTTTTGTCGCAGGCTTCCAGGAGTAAGCCTAATCCTAGGGGGGGAGGATGTAGTGCCCCTCATCGGGTCATCTTTCAGACTGATGTTTGCTTAGTAGTACTGGACATTTTGACAGTATTTTTAGATCGTTGATGATGGATTTCTAGTAATTTTGCTATTTTAGTATGAACCTAATTATTATGATAACAGATGTTGATGTTGGATTATGTCACTTTATGCTTTACAATTTGATAAATGAACTAATGTTTTAGATGCTTTGATGTTATTCATTATATGGGATTGGAAGTTAGTTGATTATTTTATGTCGTAGATTAGTAATCTGATACCTTGTTCAATATAGTTGATTGTTATTTATAAACGTGAATGGAACAGTGATGTATTACTCGTTCTCGAGTACCCTACACCACTGCGATTTCCATTCATGATAAGACTGCATGTGATACATATGTATATCTTGTTATGGTTAACTGTGCGTTGCTGCAGGATGCAGGTACTAGGCATCGACTCCACCTGATTACAGGTCTGAGCGTGCCTTCGCCAATGGATTAGTTGGTTGGAGTTAACGTGAGGTCCCTAGTCAGTGTTCCTTCGTTGTCAGTTACCCTTGTGGTTATTGGCTATCGTTCGCCCATGTCTTACTGTCAAGTAATATTGTATCTTGGAGTCTAATGAGTTCTGCAGGTGTCTAAGTATGTGTGGTAATGTTGTGCTTTAATTAGAATTATTCTACGGAAGAGTATAAGTGTTGTTAAATGGGCATAATGTCGTTAGTTGTCGATTTTAGCTATAAATAAATTATTATTTTAATAGAAGTGTTGTTGATAAATAAAGTTGTAAGAAGATTGTATTATTCAATATAATATTAATTATAATAAATATTTAAATAAATAAATAGTGGTAATCATGTTGTAAATTGTGATTTACAACTTGATTAATAAAATAAATTAAAGGATAGTACAAAATTATAGTTTGTCAAAATAGTACTATTCTATTTGTAACGATATTTTGGGGTCGGCTATAAAGAAAAATAATAGTAAAATAAAATATCTAATAATTGGGATCTTTAAATTAAATAAAAATACATATTCTTTAAAGGAGAGAAGCACGGGATTGCGTGCCAAGCCCTTGGCAGAGGAGAGAGGCTATGTTATAAAAGAGCTATAGGTGCATCAAGGACGGCATCACAGGTGAAAGGAAAGAAGCAGCTTGGAACTGCAACAAATGGAGCAGGTTCGTCGAAGTGATTTGCGAAATTAGGTTCCGTCGAATGCCTTATCTCTGAACTTCATTTCAAATCTGCAAATGTGGTTATAGTTTATTCAATTCCAAATAGTTCTGTAGAGTGTCCTCTCAGTGTGTAATCAGCATCTTCTCTTAGGGTTTAAATACTTCATTTCTGCTCAAGGATTCCGTTAGTATATCGTCTTTCCTTCCATTGGTTTTCCAAATCGGTCAATCGTCCCTGCAACAATTCATTTTGATAATCTTCTTCATGTCTTGGAGGATGTATATCGGCAATTCCATCGGTGTGCAATCTTAGCCCGGCATATGGATGATAGGGATAGAAGATATAAGTTGGCATTCCTTCAGTATTCTCTTGGTTAACTGTTTTTGCATAATCTCGATCATGCGTTGCCTCCGCAAATTTCCTATTCCCTCAGACCCTAACTGATCTTTCATCGAGCAACTTAGCACAATAGGTTTTTAGGTTAAAGGCTCACAGGGCTGAGAACGACCCTCTCGCATAGGTTGGTAGTTGGTGAATGAGCTTGAGATAGGACGAAATGGAAGGTGCAAAGCGATTGCATGAGGAGATCGTGAGTCGTGGAAATCACAGATTCTTATTTCAAAAGTTGTTCACAGTTTGAAGATATAGGATCACTGGCCAATCACAGAATATCTGAAAATCCAAGATTGTGTCTAAACGGCGACAGGGGGAGAGGACGCCAAAGGCAATATTGAGATCGCTATTTTTTTGGTGATGCACATGTTCTTAGAGATTGTAAATCTGAAGGATCTGAGGAATTTCATTGAAGAAACTGTATCTAAAGGGGGATCACACGCTACCAATAAAGATTTCTTTTCAACGTGCCCATTTTGGTGGCCTCCGTCAGTCATTATCAGTAATGAGGCCTCAATTTGTATTGTTTGGAGACTCCATTACAGAGCGCTCATTTGGAGACGGAGGATGGGGCGCATCCCTCGTCCAACGCTACTCTCGCAAAGTAATATAACTTCTGCATTGAATTGCATTTGAATGAATGGATGAACGAAGGTCATGGTATTTATGATATTTGATTCACAGGCTGATATTATTCTGCGGGGTTATGGTGGTTACAACACACGATGGGCTTTGTTCCTGCTCCCTTACATCTTCTCTCCGGTAAGAATCATGTCCTTTTTGCAGTTATACTCCTGCCACATTTTACATACCAAAATTCACTCAATTAGAAATGCCACCGAGCTCGAGGTCTTCTTTATTAAGGGAATGGTTTCACAGACTTAGATTGACTGAATGGTTTCTTTCTGTTTATGCAAAATGGTATTGTAGTAAACGAGTTCTTGGCAAGTAGATGGCAAAATGTTGGAAAACATTGGTGTTAAATTATTGTGCTCTCACGGACTGTTTGCTGATGACTGGCCGAACTGGTTATCCGTTGGGGTGCTCTGTGGGTACAATGTGCTCTTTAATGTTCTATACACAGCAGCACTTCATTATCTTAATCGTGAGTACCTCCAATTGCATTCCAAGCAGTATTTCTGTAGGATCCAGTTTTATAACCACAGATCACCCTATGACAAGTTTGTAGAGTTTATGCAAATCCAGTTTTGTTGGCCTGCAATCATTCCATCTATTTGGAGCGTTGTACTCAGCTGAGCGCTCAAGTTTCACCCTTACCCTCATTCAACTGTTTTCTGGAAAATGATTCGTATAATCAGTGCAGAGTTATCAGTTATATCAATAACTGAGTTAGCATAGAAAGGCATGCGCTGCCAAGGAAGAAGGTTCTGCCTTCACACAGTAAATAGCAGTTGAAATCTACAGAGGTTTTGCAATCTGTGACCTTCCGTCAGAGATAAACTTCCTTTAGTTCGTAACACTGTTTCCACACCTTTTTGTAATTGGAAATCTGCATGGCGTTGAGTATTTGAAGAACGCTGTTAGAGGCCGTAAGTGATCTTTTCAATAGCTCCAGTTCACCATTTCTGTGTGTCATGTTTTCCTACAATCCTTGCCTTTTTGTTAGAGAGAGAAAACCCTTAAGTTGTGTCATCAATTTATTAAAATTTCCAAGTTGACGAACGCTGCCAGAAGTTGGTGATACAATCAAATATCATTCACGTCAGTGGTAAAACAGTCAATAGCAATTTTACACCTTAGTAGTAAAATATCCCAAGCTGTTCGCATAAGGCGCATTTACGGTCATTCCTCTTGAGAAATTAAATCACCATGGATAAGATCAGTTTCAGAGACATCTTCAAATCATCATAAAAGAATCTATTTGGTTGAGCTCACTAGAATGTCTGCAAGACCGTATAAAGGATAACAAACATTTTGTGATTGAACTCTCCTCGTGTAATTACCATTCAGTCGTAAGATATCTCTCCTAGCGTTATTATCCTTAATAGAATAAAGTTAATTGTACAAGATTGAAGGAAAGTATATATGATCGTATCGTTATGAAAGTGTCGAATGGTAAATAGAAATTAAGTGGTTCTTTTATCAATTATTGTAATGATTTAGTTAATCAATCTATTTATCTCTTGAAACAAAATAAAGGATAGTTAGAGATTTAGTTGCAAGGTTTTAATGTAATTGTTGTAATATAATGTTGATTTTATTTCAGAAGTTGTTTGCATTAAACTGAGAATGAATTGTAGTATTTCATCTCTTGAATTTGAATTGAATTGATTGAGTGTTGTAATGAGCCGTATTGAGGTTGTTCAAACTTGTATTCCAGAGGCTAAGTTGTCGTTGCTAAGTATTCGCAACTTGTGTATTGTTGTTTTGTAATTACGACATAATAGCGTTTATGTGTATCAAACAAAGTATGTAGTTTAATGAGGTTCTGTCACGGTTGAATGTTGTG
Source organism: Cunninghamia lanceolata (assembly GCA_027924645.1). Taxonomy (NCBI): domain Eukaryota; kingdom Viridiplantae; phylum Streptophyta; class Pinopsida; order Cupressales; family Cupressaceae; genus Cunninghamia; species Cunninghamia lanceolata. Next base: position 834,408 of record BSBN01001363.1, read on the forward strand.
TCTTGTAAAGTAATAATCTCAGGATGAGATATCAAACCTCTTGTGATCTTATTGTACCATTTTGTTGTAAGGAGAGACCTGAAATCTGTAAAAGAATAAAGTATTATAATGTTAAAAGTATTGGATAACAATTGATGTTATGATTCTATTTCGATGCAAGAGGGTTTATGCCTTGCAGTGTTCATTTACGTGTATTGTTATAAGTCTTGCATGATGTTTTAAGGTTTAGTAGGGGTTAGGAAGGAGAGTGGCTTTCAACGTGGGGCCGGCGCCCAAAGTGGCAGTCAGGATAACCCGTTGGAAGTAGATTAATTAAGTGATAACCTAAAAATAAACTAGGGGGTTAAGGGTAGATTTCACATTAATAAGATTAATGGATTCCTCTCCCATGGCCTGTAGTGCTTGTTTAGACTAAGGATGGGTAGAGAAGGCCTGGTCGGCATGATTGACTTCCTTGTCCTCATGAAAGGAAGGTCGATTCCGCATGTGTCACCCTGTGGGGCCGGCGCCTAGTGAGGGGCTGTCAGGATAACCATAGATGGGGGCCGGCACCTAGTGAGAGGCTGTCAGGATAACCCATGTTAGGACCGTGCGATGACACTCTCCCTACTACAACCTAGCATCACTTGTTTGGTCTCTCCTCGTTTGTTTTGTGTCGCCTCTGGAAGTGAAAGTGAAAGTTAAGTTAAGTTTAGTTATGTTGTGTTGTATTGATATTGCCATGTGTTGTATTGGCGTTGGTCATCCTTTGTTCTTGTTTGTCTTTCATCTACCTAACTGTCAGTGTTTGGGACCTCATGTTAACTCCTAGCTCGGGGGGTGGACCTTAGGGTTCCACATGGTCGGGTGGAAGAGCTATTTTATCCATTGGTTATTCTTGTCAAGATCATATGCAGAAAGGATTTGTTCGAGTTGTACTTGTTCCAATGATGATGATGTAAGTGCACAACTTTGTACCAGATTTGTGTAACAGAACATTCTTATGTATGTAACTTTTGATGTAGACTAAAAGTGGCAATGTAATGATGTTATGATGTACTTATATGAAAGCATTTCAGTTATGTATTTAATCATGCAGATTCCATTATTTGATGATTTGCAATGAATGTGAACAAGTTATTTATTTGAGCATGGATTTGGACCAGTTACTGATGTATGTTAATTTGTGTTAGTTGATTTGTTGAGTGATGCAGCCTTGAACCCTTAGAGAAAATGTTGTAATTAGTTGTGTTAACGTTACTTTATCATTTTTTTTTGAAAAAAAAATTTCCTGTTTCATATTGCATAAGTGTGTATTCTTTAAGGCGTTCAAGGTGGGCGTTACAAATTGTATAAGGATAGAATAAAAGAATGATAGAATTATAGAATGATAGAATGAAGGAACAATAGAGTAATGGAATTGTAGAATAATAGTATGATATAATGATAAAAATGAAAGAATGATAGGATAATATAATTGCATAATAATATGATAATAGAATAAAAGAATGATAGAATGAAATATTGATAGAATAATTGATTTATAAAATAATAGAATGATAGAATAGTAGAACAATACAATAAAGGAATGATGTAATAAAGGAATGATAGAATAATAGATTTATATAATAATAGAATGATAGATTTATAGAATTATAGATTGATAGAACAATAGATTTATAGAATAATAGAATGATAAAATTGTAGGGTGAAGAATAATAAAAAAAAAAGAATTGTAGTTCATAATAGAATGATAGAATGAAACAATCTTAGAATAATAGATTTATAAAATAATAGAATTCTATAGAAATATAGAATGATAGAAGGAAACAATGATAGAATAATAGAATTGTAGAATACTAGTATAATAGAATGATAGAATGAAAGAATGGTAGAATAATAGATTTCTAGAATAATAGAATGATGGAATTATAGAATGGTAGAATGAAAGAACAATAGAGTAATGGAATTGTAGAATAATATTAGTATGGTATTATGATAAAAATGAAAGAATGATCAATATAATAATAGAATTTCATAATAATATGATAATAGAATAAAAGAATGATCGAATGAAATATTGATAGAATAATAGATTTATAAAACAATAGAATGATAGAATATTAGAATAATAGAATTCTAGAGCAATGAATGAAGAATTTTAACAACGTCCATGAGGCCACAACAACCTATGGGACCCATCAGCCACACACATCCCCTTCAAATGGAACAACAGCCACAAAATGTCCTCTAAGTTACCTGAACTTCCTTATTGAGATTTGCCCTTCTGCTGTGAAGTGTGATCACGAGGTTCGCCATACTACCCGGCCTTTTCACTTCAAAAAATGGTAGAATGGTAGAATATTAGAATTGTAGAATAATAGAATTATAGAAAGAAAGAATGATAGGTAATAGGTTCATAGAATAATAGAATGATAGAGTTATAGATTAATACAATGAATAATGATAGAATAATAGAATTGTAGAATGATAGAATGAAACATTAATAGAACAATTGCCTTATAGTATAATAGAATGATAGAATTATATAATGATAGAATCATAATATCATAGAATAATAGAATTGTTGAATAATATAATGATAGAATAATCTAGACTTAATGAATTATAAAAATGATGGAACTATACAATAATAGAATTGTACAATAATACAATAATAGAATTATATAATTATATAATTAAAGAATGATAGAGTAATAGATTTATAGATTTATAGAATAATAGAATGATAAAATGATAGAATAATAGAATGATATAATTATTAACTGATAGAATGATAGAATTGTTGAATGATAGAATGAAAGAATGATAGAACAATAGATTTATAACATAATAGAGTGATAGAATAATAGAACTGTAGAATTGTAGAATAATAGATTTATAGAATGACAGACCAAAATAATGATAGAATAAAATATTAATAGAATAATATAATGATACAATCAAACAATGATAGAATAATAAAATTGAGGAATAATAAGATGATAGAATGAAATATTGATAGAAGAATAGATTTGTGTAATAATAGAACAATAAAATTATAGAATGATAGAATAATTAAATAATAGAATTGTAGAATAATATGATAATAGAATGATAGAATGAAAGAATGATAGAATAATAGATAAATAGAGAATAATAAATTTATATAATAATAGAATTATAGAATGATAGAATGAAAGAATGATAGAATAATGGAATAATAGAATAATAGAATTGTAGGATAAGAGAGTTATAAAATGATAGAATAATAAATTTAGAGAATAATAGAATGACATAATTATGGAATGATAGAATGAAAGAATGATAGAATAATTGTTGAACTGCCAAAAGTCATGATTTCAACCTGTGGTGATTTAATTCTACAACTACCATGATTACAAATGGTTCAACTCCCTCAACTAGAAGTATAAAAAGGAGGTTGGTGCTTTTTGTTTGGGGGTTGGGTTGGTTAGCGGTTGTTGTAGAAAAGAGTATTGTCCCTAAGGATTATAGATTGATTTGAATTATGTAATTTATATTCCTAATGTTGTTATATCGAATGTGAATCTATGATATCAATAAATTTACATCGATTTGTGTTGTTGTGTGAAAGTTGTTATTTTGGTTGCTAGATTTTGGTAGGTTGATAACATCCCTAGATCTAGAATGTATTAAGTGATATCAAAGCCCAATTTGGGTTGTGTCAAAAAGAAGGAATCCTAAGGAATTTTGTTGTTGGTTCAAATTAGAAATAGAAGACCTACAACTGTAGAGAATTCGTGAGACATGGCACATAAAGGATGAGGGCAAAAAGGAGCACTAAGAGTTAGTGATGTAGAAGTCGTAGAGATGCTGGGAGGGATTACAGGAAGAGATATGTGGATGACATTAGTGAGGATGAGATTGAAGAACTAGAAATTGAGACAGAAGATGCAGATAGAAATGAAGTAGAAAGAAGATTTTTAAAAGAAATATCAAGAATCAATAGCAAACCCATATTGGATGCACCAAGTTTTCATGGAAATCTAAATCTAGAAGAATTAATTGAATGGATTTCAGAGATGGATAACTATTTTGATTTTGATTCAATAGATGATCTGAAAACGGTGAAATTTGCTTGCATGAAATTGAAAGGACATGTATCTTTATGGTGGGATCATGTGAAAATAGAAAGGCAAAGAAAGGGTAAGAAAAAAATCAAATTGTTGGATAGAATGTTCAAAAAATTGAAGTCCAAATTTCTACGAACTGACTATCAAATAAGTTTGTTCAAGAAACTACAAAATTTGAAGCAAAAGGAAAATAATGTACATTAGGATGTACAGAAGAATTATATAGGTTGGATATCAATGTTGGACATGTAGATTATGATGCTGAGAAAGTATCAAGGTATCTTAATGGTTTACATTATTCAATTCAAGATGAAATTAGTATGTTCGAATACAAATTGTAGAATAAGCTTATTAGTATGCTTTGAAGGCAAAAGAAAAATTGGTGAGAAAATAAAATAATTTTAGAGGTAGAGGTAGATTCTAATGTGGAAGAGGACAATCCAGTGGTAGCAGAGGCTATCAAAACAAACAAGGAGAAACCAACACCTCTCAAACAAGCACCTAGGATAATAAGGGAAGAGGAGATTACTCCAGAGGTAGAGGATATTTTGGAAGAGGTAGAGGAATAGGATTCATGAGTACTTCATTTTGGCACTTTTTCGGGGCTTGAAACTTTCATCTTGGCCCTAAAAATGACAATTTAGTTTTTTTTCTAGATATTTAAAAAGTTGCTTTTGTAATAACTCGAAACTCATGTTTTGAATTTAGAATATTAGTTGGTCATTCATCCTACCTTAGTTTTTAGAAACTTTTAGGAAAAAATAGGATTCTCAAGATATGATTGTAAAATTACCTAAAATGGCAAAATCTGACAATTGTCGAAATCTGCCAAAAAAGGTAGTTTTTTGTTTTTTTTTGTTTGTTTTGTTTTTCTTCGATATAAGAAAGTTTTCTCTCATTGTAGCAGGAGAGTTGATGAATAGAAGTGTTTTTGTGTTCCAACTTCCAAATCTTTGGCTCTCATATGTTTAATGGCAAATTCTATTGAGTGTATGTTGTGTGCTGCATCAATTTCCAATGGTTGTTCGGGGTGTGCGGGCCCCCTCGGCAGTCCCCTGATGATTAGTATTGCCTCAGCTCGCCGCGCCATTATTGGACCCAACTCAGCACAAAAATGTAAGCCCGAGGCAAGGCGCGGTGGGTAACGCTCGGCAGAGTCGCAACGCTCTTGGCTATCTCAGGGGGCAGGGCTAGGGAATAACTCTGGGTTTATATATATATATATATGTTTTTTTTCTAATTACAGCAAGTAGCTTGTTAAAATCAGAGATGACACTAATTAGAAATTTTTTAAAAAATATATCAAAACACATCAATTTTTTTTTAAAATTATATGGTACACTAGAGGAAAGAGTCCTCTGTAAAAAGGTATAATTGGTTTTGTGAAAATGATAAAAAAATACAAAAGTTGACGTGGAATGAAAACTATCAGATTCTGTAAAGTCTGACTTTAAAATGATATTACAAAGAAAATATGCATTGAAAATTGATTGTTTTTCTCCATGCACTAGATATTGAACTCCTCTATTTGGGAAAAAAAAAAATTAGGGAAAAAAAAGATTGTTTGCTCTTTTTTTGTGACATGGACTCAAAGTCACTTTTCCTGAAATTTTTAGCAATTCAAAAATTGCTCTTAAATTTAAAAAAAAAAGTCAAATTAATTTTTAATTTTTATTTTTAAATTACAAGCATTAAATTCATCAAGAGATCTACATTTCATTAGTTTACATCATTTTAAAATTCAAAACATAAATGCCACTTTTATGAGGTCAAAGTTTAGAAATTTTTTTGTTGTTGGCCGATTCCTTTATAAAGTGTGACAGGTTTGTGCTTTTACCCTAATAGAATTGTAAAATAATAGAATAATAGAATAATAGAATTAAAGAATTAAAGAATGATAGAATAATAGATTTATAGAATAATAGAGTGATAGAATGAGAGAATGATTGAATAATAAAAATGTAGAATGATAGAATGAAAGAATGATAGAAGAATAGAATTGTAGAATAATATAGTTATAGAATAATAAAATGAAAATATTATAGAATAAAACATTTATAAAATAATAGAATGATAGAAATGTAGAATAATAGAATAATATATTAATATAATAATAATAGAATGATAAAATTATAAAATGATAGATTGAAAGAATGATAGAATAATATAATTATAGATTAATAGAATGTTTGAATTATAAAATGATAGAATGAAAGAATGATAGAGTAATAGAATTTTGGAATAATATAATAATAGAATGACTGAATGAAGGAATAATATAGTAATAGATTTATAGAATAATAGAATGATAGAATAATAAAATGATAGAATAATAGAATGATAAGATTATATAATGATAGAATGGAAGAATGTTAGAAAAATAGAATTGTAGAATGATATAATGAAAAACGTTGGAATAATTTAATAAAAGAGTTATAGAATGATGGAACTATAGACTTGAATATAACTATAAAATAATACAATTAGAGAATAATACAATTTGAGAATCAAAGAATGATAGAATAATAGATTTATAGAATAATAGAATGACAGAATTATAGAATGATATAATAATTGGTTTATAGAATAATAGAATGATATAATTATAGAATCATAGAATGAAAGAATTGTAGAAAAATAGAATTATAAAATAATAGAATGATAGAATTACAGAAGGAAAGAATGATAGAATAATAGAATGATTGAATATAAGAATGATAGAACAATAGATTTATAGAATAATAGAATGATAGAATTACATAATGGTATAGTAATAGAATGAAAGAATGATAGAATAGTAGATTTATGGAATTATAAAATGGAAGAATGATAGAATGAAAGAGTGATAGAATGAAAGAAAGATAGAAAATAGATTTAGGGAATAATAGAATTTTAGAATTGTAAAATGATAGAATGAAAGAATCATAGAGTAATAGAACTATAGATTAATCAAATAATGGAATTATACAATGATAGAATGAAATAATGACAGAGTAAGAGATTAATAGTGTAATGCCCCTCATCTCGTCACCCATCAGATTGATGTTTGCTTAGACTTTATGATAGTGTCTTAGACCGCAGTTGATGGATCTCTTGTTATCTTGTTACTTCATTATGGACCTAATCAGCATAGTAATGATTGTTGATGTTGGATTTTATCATTTTATGCTTTAGAATTTGATAAATGAACTAGATGTTACAGATGTTTTGATGTTAATTGTGATATTGGATTGTAAGAGGATTGAATGTTTTATGTTGTTGATTAATATCAGATACCTTGTTCAATATAGTTAACTGTTTATACATAAACGTGAATGGAACAGTGTCGTATTACTCGCTCTCGAGTACCCTACCTCACTGCGATTTCCATTCACTATAGGACTGTATGTGGATATATATCTTGAATGCTTAACCGTGCGTTGTTGCAGGAATGCAGGTACTAGGCATTGACTCCACCTGATTACAGGTCTGAGCGTGCCTTCGCCAATGGATTAGTTGTTGGAGTTAACGTGAGGTCCCATGTCAGTGTGGTCTGGTTGTCAGTTTATCCTCTTGGTCATTGTCTGTCATTCGATCATGATTTGCAGACAGGTAATATTGCACCTTGGAGTCTAACTAGGTTAGAAAGTGTCTAAGTGTGTAAGGTGTCGTTGTGCTTTTATTAGAATCATATTACATAAATTATAATGTCGATAATTGTTGATTATTGTTGTAAATAAATTATTATTTTATTAGAAGTATAGTTGTTAAATAAAGATTGTAAGAGGTTTTGTATTATTTAATATAATATTATTTGCAATAAATATTTAAATAAATTAAATAGTTGTAAGTTACTTTGTAATTAGTGATTTGCAACTAAATTAATAAAATAAATTAATATATAGTTGTACTATTATAGATTGTTGTAATGTTATAACTTTATTAAATGCTTTATGCTTGGTCGGCTATAAAATAATTAAATGTTGCCGGAATTGTGTGTTAGTATTTAAAAAAGGAATAACCTCTTGGGAGTATGAAATTAAATAAAAGTCTTTCTCGAGGAGGGAGATGCACGGGATCGCGTGCCGAGTTCCTTGGACGATAGAAGGGATTGTGTTATAAAAGGGAAGCTCGTAGAGGCAAAGAGGACAACATTGCAGGTAGAAGAAGAGAGTAGAAGGCTGGGAAAAGAAGCATGGAACTTCAGCAATTGAAACGGATTCGACGATTTGATAATGAAAGCCAGGTTCCACTGAATGCATAATTCCTTTCCTCTGAATCTGAATTTGTGGGTGTTGATCGTTTCCTTGTTTCTAAATGGATTGTTTTGGTTGAATTTCTACTTCAAGAGATATTTTAAATTTATAGATTATAATAGGAACTTAATAAACCTTTTAGCTTAATTGGTTTTAGGTTGCTATTTGCATGATCATTTAAGTACAGGCATTGCATTCACAGTTCTTGAGTTGGTCTTCACTGCATTGAAGCTGACAAATACTGTGATTAATAAAATATATACAGTCCAAACAGTGCATCAAAGTGCACTGTACCAATAAATTTGCAGCTAAACACTATACAGGGTGCTGCATGTGATCTTAAATGTTATCTGTATGTTTAGCTTTATTTTTTGTTTTCCAGAATTGGTTTAGGAGCATTCTATTCATTAGTTTTTCTGATATTGGAATTCCATTCTATTCAGAAAAAGTCAATTTAGAGGTAAGATTAATGTCAGGATGCTTTCCTTCTGATGAATGCCCAGTGAAGACTTTTAGGCATGTTGCTTATTTTGTTGAGTCTCTCTCTCACGAAGATTTTTAGGTAAGGTTGATGTATGAAATGAAGGGAATGTTATCAGTTTTATTTTATGAAGTCCGTTGTCAAGATACTAATAATGTCTAGAGAATCAGTGACACGATTACAGAAATATCAAGTAGTCTGGAAACTCAAATCTAAAACTAAGCCTTAAAACTGAGAAAGAAACATGAAGTTATATGCAGAAGAAGAGAGTGATAAGACTCCAAAAGATGTGGGAGGAAAATTTGAGCCCTTCCCAACAATCGATTCTTGCGAAAGTGGGTATTTTTCCATTTTTGAAGGCTGTCACTTACAGAAGTGACAATGCTCTCCTTGGGGCGCTCATCAATTTCATGGTGGACGGTCAATTGACAGTTAGAGAAAGCTAAATCTAGATTACAGAAGAGCAAATTCGACGAGCTACGGGTCTTCCAAGTTCAGGTAAGGATGTCTCCCCCTCACAAGATTTCAACTGAGTTGAAATGACAACGCGTCTTACTAGATCTGTAACAGGTGCGATTAAACATGGGATGTTGATGGATTCAATCATTGACCCAGTTTTGCAAATTGCTTGTAAGTTCTTGACTAACAAGCTGTTGGGGTTTCATCACACGACTTTTATCCCATTTAAGTATGTCGAGATTGCCATTGAGGTTTCTCGGGGGGTCTGCTTTAATTGGTGTAAATTTGTGAAGGAGAGGATGTTGGGGCAGATTAAATCTGTCTGCAAGAAGAGCAGCACTAGGTCTTCGTTTACTTATGGCACTATTCTCCAGTATCTTGCATTCCAAGCATTCAGCGAAAAGAGTGGCATTCCTCGCATTGATATTGGTCATGGAGATCCATGTATCAATGCATATGACATCAAGGAAAGGTTGTTGACAGTGGTCCTAATGATCATATTTTCATTTACTACTCTGATCATGGAGGGGCTGGAGTTCTTGGGATGCCCATTCCTCCTTATCTTTATGCACGCAACTTTGTGCAAGTCTTGAAAGAGAAACATGATGCTGGCACCTATAAAGAAATGGTGGAGTTCTTGGGATGCCCATTCCTCCTTATTTTTGAAGGTCTGCGGCCAAAAGACCTGAATATATATGCTACGACAGTAGCAAGTGCTGATGAGAATAGCTGGGGAACATACTGTCCTGGAATGGAGCCCTGTCCTCCTCCAGAATATGATACCTGTCTTGGAGATCTTTATAGTGTTGCCTGGATGGAAGACAGTGAGACAAACAACTTAAAGGAGACCTTGAAGCATCAGTATAACCTTGTAGAATGTACTTTGTCAGTATGCATAATAGCTGCACAGAATCTGATGCACTTCACTGAGAAGAGGTCACTTTTGGAGGCGGAAACAGAGTTTTCTTATTTACTTTCCGTGCGTTAAGATTTATCGTTTCAACTCTAGTCTGCAGAAACCCGTCATTGTTAATCCAGGTTAGTTGTGATTTCTTGTATGCATTTCATCTGATTGGCTTAGATTAACCCTAAGGAATGTTTATTTTCTTTACAATGTGTTTGAATGCATGTGTGTATTAATAGTAGTACTATTGATATCCATGCTATTATTAGTATCATTATTATTATAATTATTATTATTATCATTATTGTTATTATTACAATAATAATAATAATTATTATTTTTACTATTCTTATTATTAAGTCAAAATGGAAAGATGATGGTCAAATACCTAATTTAATAATAATGTTATTGCTATTCCATTGTAGGAACGATTAGGTTTTATGGTAGGATAATTTGTTTTGTATTATTGCTTTCTAGAGCCAATTCAAGGAAAGGGTTTATCGAGGATTTAGTGAGCAACATGATTTGGAAGTTATGAATAATTAATTCATAATGTTCTTGATTAGTGCAATAATTCTTTTAATGCTTCAACCGTATAATTGATCCATAATCCTTTTAGGTCTAGCTATTAGCATTCTCTATAAGTTCAATTTCTTATAACCTTGAAACTTTAGAAATCTTTGGAGGATATGATAATCGAGTGCATGCGTACTAGGGGACTATGGAGAAATGATATAGGATACTTCAATTATTGTTGTGTTATGAGTTTTATACTATAGAAGGATTTGTAAAATCTAATGAGCTATTTTAATAGGTGGATTTGTTTAATTTAAATATTTATTGGTGATGAATCAATTGATGAATGTTTTGAAGTTATTGATCATTATTGTTTGGATTCTGGTTTAGGATCTTGATACAGAAGGAACTTACTATTGGTTGCAAAAAATAGTTATAAACTAGGATGGTAATTGTTCAGATCATCGATATATTTATATTTTGAAGAGGAATTGAATTAGATAATTAGTTGATATATTATTATTATTATTATTATTATTATTATTATTATTATTATTTCAAAAGTATAGTTGATTGTTTAAAAGAAAATCGTTGTGATTATATATTATGGTTAATGAAATTTAATTTAGTTTGACATTGGTTTTAATTTGGTTTCTTCATTTTTTAAAGATAATGGATTAAGGATTAGGTATATGATTATTGCATTGGAAATGTGATTTAAAGGTATTAGATAATTAGTTAGTGTGAATTGATATTGTATGAAATGGTCAAAGTGTAAGTTGTCAAGGGTTCATTTCTAGAGGCCAAGGTTGTTGTGTTTTGACTTCATGTAATGTGTTGATAAGTGTCCTAAGTTATTGAAGTCATGTCACCTTTTGTCATGTATAAGGAATTTGGTTGGTATTGTGAAAGAATGTAAATATTCTAAATGCATCATGATGTGTAGAAAGGCTCTTCGTGAATGTTGTGATTGATTTATTTATTTGTTTGGGATGTTGTATTGGATTAGACAATGGGGAGACGTCGGTATTCATGAAAAAGTATTTTTCTTATGAGTTACTTCATTGGAAGTCATGGAAAATGTATTAAGAGTATGCCCTGGTAATTGAGAGGATATGCAAGAAGGTGAATGTCTTGCATTATTACATGTATATGTTCATATCAGAATAATGGTTATGCAAGATGGTTAATGCCTTGCATGGTTTATGTATCATCGTCGTCATGATGATGTTTGCTGTGTTTGTTGAGTAGGGTCTTCTAGATGCAAGTAGGGGAGTGGCTTTCAACGTGGGGCCGACGCCCAAAGTGGCAGTCAGGATAACCCGTTGGAAGTAGATTAATCAAGTGATAACCTAAATAATGAATTTGGGGGTTGGGTAGTTAGGCACACTAAACAAGATAAGTGGATGCCTCACTCATGGCTCAAGTGCTTGTTTAGGCTTGAGATGAGATGAGAAGGCCTGGAATGGCAAGATCAACTACCTTGTCCTCATGAAAGGTATGTTGATTTCTGCATGAGCGTTGTATGGGGGCCGGGAGTTGGGAGAGGCTACCAGGACAACCCAAGATGGGGGCCGGGGCCTAGGAAGGCTTGCCAGGACAACCCATGACAAGCCATGTGACACACTTCTCCCTACTGCAACCTAGCATTCCCTAGTTGTACTCTCCCCATTTGTTATGTGTTGCCTCTGGAAGACAAGTTAAGTGAAGTTAAGTTGTGTTGTGTTGTATTGTTATTGCCATGTGTTGTATTGGCGTTTGGTTGTCCTTTGTTCTTGGTTGTCTTTTGTCTGCCTGACTGTTATTGTTTGGGACCTCATGTTAACTCCTAGCTCGGGGGGTGGACCTTAGGGTTCCACATGGTCGGGTGGAAGAGCTATTTTATCCATTGGTTATTCTTCATCAAGTTCATATGCAGAAAGGATTTATTCCAGATGATTGTACTTGTACCAGTTGATGAAGATGTATGTGTATAATCTTGTACCAGATTTGTGTTACAGAACATTCATTGTGTATGTAATTCTGATGTAGTTTGAAAATGGCAATGTAATGATGTCATGATGTATTTATATGAAAGAATTTCAGTTATGTATCTAATCATGCCGATTCCGTTATTTGATAATATGCAATGAGTATGAATAAGTTATTTAATTGTACTTTGGATTCAGATTAGTTACTGATGAATGTTAAATTATGTTAGTAGGTTTGTAAAGTAATGCAGCCTTGTATCCTTAGAGAATATGTCGTAGTTAGTTATGTTAACATTATTTGTTATCTTAAACATTTAAAAAAAAAAAGTTCCCGTTTCATGTAGCATAAATGTGTTTTTCTTTAAGGTGTACAAGGCGGGCGTTACATCTAGAATAATAGAGTGATATAATTGTATAAGAATAGAATAAAAGAATGATTGACTAATATAATTATAGAATAATAGAATGAAAAAATGATACAATAATAGATTTATACAATAATAGAATGTTAGAATTATAAAATGGTAGAATGAAAGAATGATAGAGTAATAAAACTTTAGATTAATAGAATAATATAATTATACAATGATAGAATAAAGGAATGATAGAATACTAGATTTATAGAATAATATAATGGTAGAAATAAAGAATGATAGAAGGAAATAACGATAGAATAATAGAATTGTAGAATACTAGTATAACAAAATAATAAAATGATAGAATGAAAGAATGGTAGAATAATAGATTTCTAGAATAATAGAATGATAGAATGAAGGAACAATAGAGTAATGAAATTGTAGAATAATAGTATGATATAATGATAAAGATGAAAGAATGATATAATAGTAGAATAATAGAATTGTAGAGTAATAGAATTGTAGAATGATAGAATGAAAGAATGGTAGAATACTAGAATTGTAGAATACTAGAATTGTAGAATAATAGAATTATAGAGAGAACGAATGAAAGAATAATAGATTCATAGAATAATATAATTATACAATGATAGAATACTAGATTTATAGAATAATATAATGGTAGAAATAAAGAATGATAGAAGGAAACAACGATAGAATAATAGAATTGTAGAATACTAGTATAACAAAATAATAAAATGATAGAATGAAAGAATGGTAGAATAATAGATTTATAGAATAATAGAATGATAGAATTATATAATGATAGAATGAAGGAACCTAAGAGTAATGAAATTGTAGAATAATACTATGATATAATGATAATAATGAAAGAATGATAGAATAGTAGAATAATAGAATTGTAGAGTAATAGAATTGTAGAATGATAGAATGAAAGAATGGTAGAATACTAGAATTGTAGAATAATAGAATTATAGAAAGAAAGAATGATAGAATAATAGATTCATAGAATAATAGAATGAGAGTTATAGATTAACAGAATGAAATAATGATAGAATGAAACATTAATAGAACAATAGCCTTATAGTATAATAGAATGATAGAATTATATAATGATAGAATGAAAAACTTATAGAATAATAGAATTATTGAATAATACAATAATAGAATTATAGAATAATACAATAATAGAATTACAGAATGAAAGAATGATAGAATGATAGAATGATAGAATAAGAGAATGATAGAATAATCGATTTATAGAATGATAGAATAATAGATTCATAGAATAATAGAATGATAGAATTATAAAATGGTAGAATAATAGGTTTATAGAATAATAGAATGATATAATTTTAGAATCATAGAATGAAAGAATGATAGAATAGTAGATTTAGAGAATGATAAAATGTAAGAATGATAGAATGAAAGAGTGATAGGATGGAAGAATGATAGAAAATTAGATTTAAGGAATAATATAATTTAGAATTACAAAATGATAGAATGAAAGAATCGTAGAGTAATAGAACTATAGATTAATTGAATAATAGAATGAAAGAATAATAATGTAATATATAAATATAGAATAATAGAGTGATAGAATTGTAGATTTATTTAATAATAGAATAATAGAATGATAGCATAATTTAATAATTATAGAATAATAGAATGATAGAATAATAGATTTATTTAATATAATAATAGAAAGATAAAATAATAGATTTATACAATAATAGAATGTTAGAATTATAAAATGGAAGAATGAAAGAATGATAGAGTAATGAGACTTTAGAATATTATACAATGATAGAATAAAGGAATGATAGAATAATATATTTATAGAATAATATAATGGTAGAAATATAGAATGATAGAAGCAAACAATGATAGAATAATAGAATTGTAGAATACTAGTATAACAGAATAATAGAATGAAAGAAAGGTAGAATAATAGAATGATAGAATGAAGGAACAATAGAGTAATGGGGTTGTAGAATAATAGTATGATATAATGATAAAAATGAAAGAATGATAGGATAATATAATTGCATAATAATATGATAATAGAATAAAAGAATGATAGAATGAAATATTGATAGAATAATAGATTTATAAAATAATAGAATGATAGAATAGTAGAACAATACAATAAAGGAATGATATAATAAAGGAATGATATAATAAAGGAATGACAGAATAATAGAATTATATAATAATAGAATGATAGATTTATAGAATTATAGAATTATAGATTGATAGAACAATAGATTTATAGAATAATAGAATGATAGAATTGTAGGGTGAAGAATAATAAAACAAAAGAATTGTAGTTCATAATAGAATGATAGAATGAAACAATCATAGAATAAAAGATTTATAAAATAATATAATCCAGTAGAAATATAGAATGATAGAAGGAAACAATGATAGAATAATAGAATTGTAGAATACTAGTATAATAGAATGATAGAATGAAAGAATGGTTAAATAATAGATTTCTAGAATAATAGAATGATGGAATTATAGAATGGTAGAATGAAAGAACAATAGAGTAATGGAATTGTAGAATAATATTAGTATGGTATTATGATAAAATTAAAGAATGATCAATAGAATAATAGAATTTTATAATAATATGATAATAGAGTAAAAGAATGATAGAATGAAATATTGATAGAATAATAGATTTATAAAATAATAGAATGATAGAATATTAGAATAATAGAATTCTAGAGCAATGAATGAATGAATGAATGAAAAATTTTAATAACGTCCACAAGGCCACAGCAGCCTATGAGACCCATCAGCCATGCACATCCCCTTCAAATGGAACAACAGCGAAAAAATGTCCTCTAAGTTGCATGAACTTCCTTCTTGAGATCTTCCGTTCTGCTGTGAAGTTTGATCATGAGGTTCGCTATACTACCCAGCCTTGTCATTTCAAAGAATGGTAGAATGGTAGAATATTAGAATTGTAGAATAATAGAATTATAGAATGAAAGAATGATAGGATAATAGGTTCATAGAATAATAGAATGATAGAGTTATAGATTAATAGAATGAATAATGATAGAATAATAGAATTGTAGAACGATAGAATGAAACATTAATAGAACAATAGCCTTATAGTATAATAGAATGATAGAATTATATAATGATAGAATGAAAGAATCATAGAATAATAGAATTGTTGAATAATATAATGATAGAATAATCTAGACTTAATTAATTACAAAATGATGGAACTATACAATAATACAATTATAGAACTATATAATTAAAGAATGATAGAATAATAGATTTATAGATTTATAGAATAATAAAATGATAAAATGATATAATTATTAACTGATAGAATGATAGAATTATTGAATGATAGAATGATAGAATGATAGAACAATAGATTTATAAAATAATAGAATGATGGAATAATAGAATTGTAGAATAATGGATTTATAGAATGATAGACCGAAATAATGATAGAATAAAATATTAATAGAATAACAGAATGATATAATCAAACAATGATAGAATAATAAAATTGAGGAATAATAAGATGATAGAATGAAATATTGATAGAAGAATAGATTTATGTAATAATAGAACAATAAAATTATAGAATGATAGAATAGAAAATGATAGAATAATTGAATAATAGAATTGAAGAATGATAGAATAATAGAATAATAGAATAATAGAATTGTAGGATAAGAGAGTTATTGTAGTGCCCCTCATCTTGTCGTCCATCAGATTGGTGTTTGCTTAGACTTTATGATAGTGTCTTAGACCGTAGATGATGGATCTCTTGTTATCTTGTTACTTCATTGTGAACCTGATTGTTATGATAACAGTTGTTGATGTTGGATTTTATCATTTTATGTTTTAGAATTGGATAAATAAACTAGATGTTATAGATGATTGATGTTAATTGCGATATTGGTTTGTAAGAGGATTGAATGTTTTATGTTGTTGATTAATATCAGATACCTTGTTAATCGTTTATTCATAAACGTGAATGGAACAGTGTTGTATTACTCGCTCTCGAGTACCCTACACCACTGTGATTTCCATTCACTATAGGACTACATGTGATGTATATATATCTTGAATGTTTAACCGTGCGTTGTTGCAGGAATGCAGGTACTAGGCATCGACTCCACCTGATTACAGGTCTGAGTGTGCCTTCCCCAATGGATTAGTTGTTTGGAGTTAACATGAGGTCCCAAGACAGTGTGGTCTGGTTGTCAGTTTATCCTTTTGGTCATTGTCTGTCATTCGATCATGATTTACGGGCAAGTAATATTGCACCTTGGAGTCTAACTAGGTTAGAAAGTGTCTAAGTGTGTAAGGTGTCATTGTGCTTTAATTAGAATCATATTATGGAAAGTATAATGTCGATAATTGTTGATTATTGTTGTAAATAAATTATTATTTTAATAGAAGTATTATTGTTAAATAAAGATTGTAAGAGGCTTTGTATTATTTAATATAATAATATTTACAATAAGTATTTAAATAAATAAAATAATCGTAAGTTATGTTGTAATTAGTGATTTACAACTAAATTAATAAAATAAATTAATATATAGTTGTATAATTATAGATAGTTGTAATATTATAACTTTATTAAATGCTTTGTGCTTGGTCGGCTATAAAATAATTAAATATTGTCGGAATTGTGTGTTAGTATTTAAAAAGGAATAACCTCTTGAGAGTAGGAAATTAAATGAAAGTCTTTCTTGAGGAGGGAGGTGCATGGGATTGCGTGCTAAGTTCCCTGGGTCGATAGAAGGGATTGTGTTATAAAAGAAAAGGTTGGTAGAGGCACAGGGGAGGTTGTAGTACCACTCGTGCCTTCCTTAAACTACACTACTCCTGAGCTGGTCCGCAGTAAGATGTCAAATGTTAGCTGTTATTTAGATGTATTTAGTCTTGGATGCCTTGCATACCACTTGATCACACGACGACCTCTCTTGGACTGTAACAACAATGCTCGAATGTATGCAAGCAAGATCACTTACTTGTCACATGAGAACTTTCACCTACCACCAGGTGATCAGAATTATCTTTTTAGTGAGTTGGGTGAAGTCGCAGTCAAACAAGGAGATGATTGTGGGCGCCTGGAGAATTCAACGTCACCACAGGGTTATGATCAAACGGCCAACATGGAGTATTGAAGTCATATTTGCAGAGACTGTTGGTTCCTTATAGCTAAGTTGATATATAGCTGGGAGAGCGCATCAGTACAGGGTCCGCTTGAAAGGAAGTCTTTCCTCTAGGCATCGGCTTTTGAATTGCAGTTGGAGGCATTTTGTGGGCGGGCGAACAATACCAAGTAGTGGCAGTGGACGAGAACTTCATAAGGGTTTATGATTTTCCTAGCATTTGTGGGTTGTTATTTCACTTACAGTAGCAGCTTGGTTATTTTGGTGAAGGTGCTTGTATAAACTCAAATGGCGACACTGAGAGAGAAGGCGCTAAATGATGGTGATGACCGGAGTTCAAGGGAGTGATGTAGGCTTCATGGATAGTAGGGACTCCAGTGGATGAAAGAGTGGTGGAAGTAGGCCCGGCAGCCTGCGTATTTGGGGCGACACGGTGGCGAGGGCAGCGATGAAGAATTTCAAGAAAGCGTGCGAACAAAAAAAGTTCCTCTGCGTGACATAAACCCAGTTTTGGTATTTTGTTATACCGAGGAGATACCCCATGATTTAAGGACGCTAGTTTTAGTATTACACATAGAATGGGGGCATCAATGGCAGTCGATTAGGCTTAGCACCGCTACTGATACTTTTGCACCAGATCAGCAAAGATGTCCGAGTTCTAGATCTAAATGTAGCAAAACATGACTGTGTTTGAATTGGAGATGAGGATGGCCAGAGGCCATTTGCAAATAGTGTGGCATGGTCTATAAGATGATGCTGTCTGAGCTGGGCAAGTCATTCAAGATGTTGGCGGATATAGTGAGGATTGGCGCAAGTTTTCAAATACAAACACAGCCACAAGCATTTTGTTTTTGGGCAGGTATAAAGTGAAGACCAACCAAACTCAAATACAGGCTCGAGCATTACAAGATGAAGGTGCTCCATATCTTCAGCATCGGATACAAGATTAGATTCGACGAGAGCCCTGCAAAAGAGGCGAAAATAGAGTATATTGTTCCAGGGTGGATTGATGATAAGCCAACCGTTGAAGATCTCCTTAACGTCTACTGTGGGCACTCCCAAGGTGAGCTTCCCACTACTGTAATAATCCTCCCTCTACGAGAGGAGACACATTTCCTGTGCAGGCGGAGAAGAAAGTGGAGGGAAGGGAAAAGGTTGAGAAATGGGTATTGACGCTGGCATTTCCTATCCAACAAAGGGTCAATGTGGGAGTCGGCGTTGGAATTTACTCTTTCCTTCCCCCTCAATTGGACTCGGAAGTGGTATTACATCTGGGATCCCTTCGGTCAGTGGCCATTCTCAGGCGGAAAGCTTGGTGATGAAAATAGAAACAGTTTACTGTTCTGGTGGTGTTCTTTTGCTTTCTGATGCTTCGCTTCCAACCATGTCTAGGCTGATAATTGTTAATCAGGATTTGACCTCATTGTCAGGGACATCAGGTAACTTTACTTTAGGTGGAGTAACAACCACAGGTAGAGGCTCTCGTGCATTAAGAGAAACAGTAGCTGAGTTGCCTGTTGAGGGTAGAACTCTTTCTTTGGCTGACGTCTTGCCAACTCCAGAGTGCATAGCTGTTGTGCAAGATGCTGAGACAGTTTTCTCTGGTGCTCATGAGGGTCTATGTTTGTGTGCATCAAGGTTACTCTGGCCTCTGTGGGATCTTCCAGTTATGGTTGTTAAGGGAGAGTCTGGAAGTGATATGGATATAGATAATGCAATTATTGTCTGCAGACTTCCTATGGATGTGATGCAGATTCTTGAAAATAAAATACGTTCATTGGAACAATTTCTGAGGTCAAGGAGAAACCAGAGAAGAGGACTGTATGGCCGTGTTGTTGGGGTGGGAGACATGGCTGGTTCTATTCTGTACAATGCAAATGAGAGCTTTGTCACAACAGACCAAACTGGGGAAGACATGTGTTAAATATTCCTGTTCGCAATGGGGAACAAGGAAGTAACCCAGCACCATCCAACAAAAGACAGAGGGTTCCCTACAATCCAGCAGAGCTATCTGCTTTTGAGGTTAGAAGCATGGAGTGCATTAAGGTTTATCATTTCAACTCTAGTCTGCAGAAACCCGTCATTGTTAATCTAGGTTAGTTGAGCTTTCTTGTATGCATTTCGTTTTATTGGCTTAGATTAACCCTAAAGAATGTTAATTTACTTTACAATGTGTTTAAATGCATATTAATAGAAGTACTATTAATATCAATGTTATTATTAGTATCATTATTATTATAATTATTATTATTATCATTATTGTTAGTATTATGATGATTATTATTACTATTATTACTATTATCATTATTAATATTATTATTTCAAAAGTATAGTTGATTGTTTAAGAGCCAAATGAAATTGGGAATTTAGAATAATGTTGTCATTATGTATTTAAAAGAAAATCGCTATGATTATATATTATGGTTAATGAAATTTAGTTTAGTTTGACATTGGTTTTAATTTGGTTTCTTCATTTTGTAAAGATAATGGATTAAGGATTAGGTATATGATTATTGCATTGGAAATGTGATTTAAAGGTGTTAGATAATTAGTTAGTGTGAATTGATATTGTATGAAATGGTCAAAGTGTAAGTTGTCAAGGGTTCATTTCCAGAGGCTAGGGTTGTTGTGTTTGATTTCATGTAATGTGTTGATAAGTGTCCTAAGTTATTGAAGTTATGTCACCTTTTGTCATGTATTAGGAATTTGGTTGGTATTGTGAAAGAATGTAGATATTCTAAATGCATCATGATGTGTAAAAAGGCTCTTCGTGAATGTTGTGACTGATTTATTTATTTGTT
The DNA here is from genome assembly GCA_027924645.1 of Cunninghamia lanceolata. Taxonomy (NCBI): domain Eukaryota; kingdom Viridiplantae; phylum Streptophyta; class Pinopsida; order Cupressales; family Cupressaceae; genus Cunninghamia; species Cunninghamia lanceolata. Next base: position 855,410 of record BSBN01001363.1, read on the forward strand.
TGGGATGTTGTATTGGATTAGACAATGGGGAGATGTCGGTATTCATGAAAAAGTATTTTTGTTATGAGTTACTTCATTGGAAGCCATGGAAAATGTATTAAGAGTATGTCCTTGTAATTGAGATGATATGCAAGAGGGTAAATGCCTTGCATTATTACATGTATATGTTCATATCAGAATAATTGTTATGCAAGATGGATTATGCATTGCATGGTTTATGTATCATCGTCGTCATGATGACGTTTGCTATGTTTGTTGAGTAGGGTCTTCTAGATGTAGGTAGGGGAGTGGCTTTCAACGTGGGGCTGGTGCCTAAAGTGGCAGTCAGGATAACCCGTTGGAAGTATATTAATCAAGTGATAACCTAAATAATGAATTTGGGGGTTGGGTAGTTAGGCACACTAAACAAGATAAGTGGATGCCTCACTCATGGCTCAAGTGCTTGTTTAGGCTTGAGATGAGATGAGAAGGCCTGGAATGGCAAGATCAACTGCCTTGTCCTCATGAAAGGTATGTTGATTTCCGCATGAGCGTTGTATGGGGGCTGGGAGTCGGGAGAGGCTACCAAGACAACCCAAGATGGGGGCCAGGGCCTAGGAAGGCTTGCCAGGACAACCCATGACAAGCCATGTGATGACACTTCTCCCTACTGCAGCCTAGCTTTCCCTAGTTGTACTCTCCCCATTCATTATGTGTTGCCTCTGGAAGACAAGTCAAGTCAAGTCAAGTCAAGATAAGTTGTGTTGTGTTGTATTGTTATTGCCATGTGTTGTATTGGCATTTGGTTGTCCTTTGTTCTTGTTTGTCTTTTGTCTACCTGACTGTTATTGTTTGGGACCTCATGTTAACTCCTAGCTCGGGGGGTGGACCTCAGGGTTCCACATGGTCGGGTGGAAGAGCTATTTTATCCATTGGTTATTCTTGTCAAAGTTAATGAGCAGAAAAGATTTATTCTAGTATTCAGATGATTGTACTTGTACAGTTGATGAAGATGTATGTGTTTAACCTTGTACCAGATTTGTGTAACAGATCAATCATTATGTATGTGATTCTGATGTAGTCTGAAAATGGCAATGTAATGATGTATTTATATGAAAGCATTTCAGTGAATAATTTATTTAATTGTGCTTGGATTTAGATCAGTTACTGATGTATGTTAAACAATGTTAGTTGGTTTGTTAAGTAATGCAGCCTTGTATCCTTAGAGAATATGTCGTAGTTAGTTATGCTAACATTATTTGCTATCTTAATCATTTAAAAAAAAAAAATGTTCCTATTTCATGTAGCATAAATGTGTATTTCTTTGAGGGTACAAGGCGGGCGTTACATCTGGTATCAGAGCCAGGTTTGCTAACACTGGGTACTCTAGGATTTATATTAGCCCATCAAGCTATACTAGTTGTTTAAACTCTGAAGAATATATTCATTCGTAGTCCTCGCCTAGCAACCTGAAAATGTTAAGTAGCCTCTGGATCTAGGGTAACAGTAGACTCTCTTGTGTATTGTTGCAAGTTGAGGATAGGTCCCTTATCTACCATGGCAGATCTTTGCATTATACCACTAGGATCCTATGACATAGTGTTGGGATGGATGGGTTGGATGCCCATCGTGTAGTGATGAGATTTCAGCTACCTGGGAAGATACATCCTGAATGCGAGAGTTATATCCATATTTGTTCGCAGGCTTCCAGGAGTAAGCCTGATCCTAGGGGGGAGGATGTAGTACCCCTCATCTTGTCATCCATCAGATTGGTGTTTGCTTAGACTTTATGATAGTGTCTTAGACCGTAGATGATGGATCTCTTGTTATCTTGTTACTTCATTGTGAACCTGATTGTTATGATAACAGTTGTTGATGTTGGATTTTATCATTTTATGTTTTAGAATTTGATAAATAAACTAGATGTTACAGATGATTGATGTTAATTGCGATATTGGTTTGTAAGAGGATTGAATGTTTTATGTTGTTGATTAATATCAGATACCTTATTAATCATTTATTCATAAACGTGAATAGAACAGTGTTGTATTACTCGCTCTCGAGTACCCTACACCACTGCGATTTCCATTCACTATAGGACTACATGTGATGTATATATATCTTGAATGTTTAACCGTGCGTTGTTGCAGGAATGCAGGTACTAGGCATCGACTCCAACTGATTACAGGTCTGAGCGTGCCTTCGCTAATGGATTAGTTGTTTGGAGTTAACGTGAGGTCCCAAGACAGTGTGGTCTGGTTGTCAGTTTATCCTTTTGGTCATTGTCTATCATTCGATCATGATTTACGGGCAAGTAATATTGCACCTTGGAGTCTAACTAGGTTAGAAAGTGTCTAAGTGTGTAAGGTGTCATTGTGCTTTCATTAGAATCATATTACGGAAAGTATAATGTCGATAATTGTTGATTATTGTTGTAAATAAATTATTATTTTAATAGAAGTATTATTGTTAAATAAAGATTGTAAGAGGCTTTGTATTATTTAATATAATAATATTTACAATAAGTATTTAAATAAATAAAATAATCGTAAGTTATGTTGTAATTAGTGATTTACAACTAAATTAATAAAATAAATTAATATATAGTTGTATAATTATAGATAGTTGTAATATTATAACTTTATTAAATGCTTTGTGCTTGGTCGGCTATAAAATAATTAAATATTGTCAGAATTGTGTGTTAGTATTTAAAAAGGAATAACCTCTTGAGAGTAGGAAATTAAATGAAAGTCTTTCTTGAGGAGGGAGGTGCATGGGATCACATGCTGAGTTCCCTGGGTCAATAGAAGGGATTGTGTTATAAAAGAAAAGGCTGGTAGAGGCAAAGGGGAGGTTGTAGTACCACTCGTGCCTTCCTTAAACTACACTGCTCCTGAGCTGGTCCACAGTAAGATGTCAAATGTTAGCTGTTCTTCAGATGTATTTAGTCTTGGATGTCTTGCATACCACTTGATCACACGACGACCTCTCTTGGACTGTAACAACAATGCTCGAATGTATGCAAGCAAGATCACTTACTTGTCACATGAGAACTTTCGCCTACCACTAGGTGATCAGAATTATCTTTTTAGTGAGTTGGGTGAAGTCGCAGTCAAACAAGGAGATGATTGTGGGTGCCTGGAGAATTCAACGTCACCACAGGGTTATGATCGAACGGCCAACATGGAGTATTGAAGTCATATTTGCAGAGACTGTTGGTTCCTTATAGCTGAGTTGATATATAGCTGGGAGAGCGCATCAGTACAGGGTCCGCTTGAAAGGAAGTCTTTCCTCTAGGCATCAGCTTTTGAATTGCAGTTGGAGGCATTTTGTGGGCGGGCGAACAATACCAAGTAGTGGTAGTGGATGAGAACTTCATAAGGGTTTATGATTTTCCTAGCATTCGTGGGTTGTTATTTCACTTACAGTAGCAGCCTGGTTATTTTGGTGAAGGTGCCTGTATAAACTCAAATGGTGACACCGAGAGAGAAGGCGCTAAATGATGGTGATGACCAGAGTTCAAGGGAGTGGTGTAGGCTTCATGGACAGTAGGGACTCCAGTGGATGAAAGAGCGGTGGAAGTAGGCCCGGCAGCCTGCGTATTTGGGGGCGACACGGTGACGAGGGCAGCGATGAAGGATTTCAAGAAAGCGTGCAAACAAAAAAAGTTCCTCTGCGTGACATAAACCCAATTTTGGCATTTTGTTATACCGAGGAGATACCCCATGATTTAAGGACGCCAGTTTTAGCATTACACATAGAATGGGGGCATCAATGGCAGTCAATTAGGCTTATCACCGCTACCGATACTTTTGCACCAGATCAGCAAAGATGTCTGAGTTCTAGATCTAAATGTAGAAAAACGTGACTGTGTTTGAATCGGAGATGAGGATGGCCAGAGGCCATTTGCAAATAGTGTGGCATGGTCTATAAGATGATGCTGTCTGAGTTGGGCAAGTCATTCAAGATGTTGGCGGATATAGTGAGGATTGGCGCAAGTTTTCAAATACAAACACAGCCACAAGCATTTTGTTTTTGGGCAGGTATAAAGTGAAGACCAACCAAACTCAAATACAGGCTCGAGCATTACAAGATGAAGGTGCTCCATATCTTCAGCATCGGATACAAGATTAGATTCGACGAGAGCCCTACAAAAGAGGCAAAAATAGAGTATATTGTTCCAGGGTGGATTGATGATAAGCCAACCGTTGAAGATCTCCTTAACGTCTACTGTGGGCACTCCCAAGGTGAGCTTCCCACTACTGTAATAATCCTCCCTCTGCGAGAGGAGACACATTTCCTGTGTAGGCGGAGAAGAAAGTGGAGGGAAGGGAAAAGGTTGAGAAATGGGTATTGACGCTGGCATTTCCTATCCAACAAAGGGTCAGTGTGGGAGTCGGCGTTGGCATTTACTCTTTCCTTCCCCCTCAATTGGACTCGGAAGTGGTATTACATCTTGGATCCCTTCGGTCAGTGGCCGTTCTCAGGCGGAAAGCTTGGTGATGAAAATAGAAATAGCTTACTGTTCTGGTGGTGTTCTTTTGCTTTCTGATGCTTCGCTTCCAACCATGTCTAGGCTAATAATTATTAATCGGGATTTGACCTCATTGTCAGGGACATCAGGTAACTTTACTTTAGGTGGAGTAACAACCACAGGTAGAGGCTCTCGTGCATTAAGAGAAACAGTAGCTGAGTTGCCTGTTGAGGGTAGAACTCTTCTTTGGCTGACGTCTTGCCCCCTCCAGAGTGCAGAGCTGTTGTGCAAGATGCTGAGCCAGTTTTCTCTGGTGCTCATGAGGGTCTATGTTTGTGTGCATCAAGGTTGCTCTGGCCTGTGTGGGAACTTCTAGTTATGGTTCTTAAGGGAGAGTCTGGAAGTGATATGGATATAGATAATGCAATTATTGTCTGCAGACTTCCTATGGATGTGATGCAGATTCTTGAAAATAAAATACATTCATTGGAACAATTTTTTAGGTCAAGGAGAAACCAGAGAAGAGGACTGTATGGCCGTGTTGTTGGGGTGGGAGACATGGCTGGTTCTATTCTGTACAATGCAAATGAGAGCTTTGTGACAACAGACCAAACTGGGGAAGACATGTGTTAAATATTCCTGTTCGCAATGGGGAACAAGGAAGTAACCCAGCACCATCCAACAAAAGACAGAGGGTTCCCTACAATCCAGCAGAGCTATCTGCTTTTGAGGTTAGAAGCATGGAGTGCATTAAGGTTTATCGTTTCAACTCTAGTCTGCAGAAACCCGTCATTGTTAATCCAGGTTAGTTGAGCTTTCTTGTATGCATTTCATTTTATTGGCTTAGATTAACCCTAAGGAATGTTAATTTACTTTACAATGTGTTTAAATGCATATTAATAGAAGTACTATTAATATCAATGTTATTATTAGTATCATTATTATTATAATTATTATTATTATCATTATTGTTAGTATTATGATGATTATTATTACTATTATTATCATTATCATTATTAATATTATTATTTCAAAAGTATAGTTGATTGTTTAAGAGCCAAATGAAATTGGGAATTTAGAATAATGTTGTCATTATGTATTTAAAAGAAAATCGTTGTGATTATATATTATGGTTAATGAAATTTAGTTTAGTTTGACATTGGTTTTAATTTGGTTTCTTCATTTTGTAAAGATAATGGATTAAGGATTAGGTATATGATTATTGCATTGGAAATGTGATTTAAAGGTGTTAGATAATTAGTTAGTGTGAATTGATATTGTATGAAATGGTCAAAGTGTAAGTTGTCAAGGGTTCATTTCCAGAGGCCAGGGTTGTTGTGTTTGATTTCATGTAATGTGTTGATAAGTGTCCTAAGTTATTGAAGTTATGTCACCTTTTGTCATGTATTAGGAATTTGGTTGGTATTGTGAAAGAATGTAGATATTCTAAATGCATCATGATGTGTAAAAAGGATCTTCGTGAATGTTGTGACTGATTTATTTATTTGTTTGGGATGTTTTATTGGATTAGACAATGGGGGGATGTCGGTATTCATGAAAAAGTATTTTTCTTATGAGTTACTTCATTGGAAGCCATGGAAAATGTTTTAAGAGTATGTCCTTGTAATTGAGATGATATGCAAGAGGGTAAGTGCCTTGCATTCTTACATGTATATGTTCATATCAGAATAATGGTTATGCAAGATGGATTATGCATTGCATGGTTTATGTATTATCGTTGTCATGATGACGTTTGCTATGTTTGTTGAGTAGGGTCTTCTAGATGTAGGTAGGGGAGTGGCTTTCAACGTGGGGCCAGCGCCCAAAGTGGCAGTCAGGATAACCCGTTGGAAGTAGATTAATCAAGTGATAACCTAAATAATGAATTTGGGGGTTGGGTAGTTAGGCACACTAAACAAGATAAGTGGATGCCTCACTCATGGCTCAAGTGCTTGTTTAGGCTTGAGATGAGATGAGAAGGCCTGGAATGGCAAGATCGACTACCTTGTCCTCATGAAAGGTATGTTGATTTCTGCATGAGCGTTGTATGGGGGCCGGGAGTCGGGAGAGGCTACCAGGACAACCCAAGATGGGGGCCGGGGCCTAGGAAGGCTTGCCAGGACAACCCATGACAAGCCATGTGATGACACTTCTCCCTACTGCAGCCTAGCTTTCCCTAGTTGTACTCTCCCCATTCATTATGTGTTGCCTCTGGAAGACAAGTCAAGTCAAGTCAAGTCAAGATAAGTTATGTTGTGTTGTATTGTTATTGCCATGTGGTGTATTGGCGTTTGGTTGTCCTTTGTTCTTGTTTGTCTTTTGTCTACCTGACTGTTATTGTTTGGCACCTCATGTTAACTCCTAGCTCGGGGGGTGGACCTCAGGGTTCCACATGGTCGGGTGGAAGAGCTATTTTATCCATTGGTTATTCTTGTCAAAGTTAATGAGCAGAAAAGATTTATTCCAGTATTCAGATGATTGTACTTGTACAGTTGATGAAGATGTATGTGTTTAACCTTGTACCAGATTTGTGTAACAGATCAATCATTATGTATGTGATTCTGATGTAGTCTGAAAATGGCAATGTAATGATGTATTTATATGAAAGCATTTCAGTGAATAAGTTATTTAATTGTGCTTGGATTTAGATCAGTTACTGGTGTATGTTAAACAATGTTAGTTGGTTTGTTAAGTAATGCAGCCTTGTATCCTTAGAGAATATGTCATAGTTAGTTATGCTAACATTATTTGCTATCTTAATCATTTTTAAAAAAAAAATGTTCCTGTTTCATGTAGCATAAATGTGTATTTCTTTGAGGGTACAAGGCGGGCGTTACAGTTATAAAATGATAGAATAATAAATTTAGAGAATAATAGAATGATAGAATTATGGAATGATAGAATGAAAGAATGATAGAATAATTGTTGAACTGCCAAAAGTCATGATTTCAACCTATGGTGATTTAATTCTACAACTACCATGATTACAAATGGTTCAACTCCCTCAACTAGAAGGAGGTTGGTGCTTTTTGTTTGGGGGTTGGGTTGGTTGGTGATTGTTGTAGAAGAGATTATTGTCTCTAAGGATTATAGATTGATTTGAATTGTGTAATTTATAATCCTAATGTTGTTATATCGAATGTGAATCTATGATATCAATAAATTTACATCAATTTGTGTTGTTATGTGAAAGTTGTTATTTTGGTTGCTAGATTCTGGTAGTTTGATAACACCCCCAAATCTAGACTGTATTAAGTGAGATCAAAGCCCAATTTGGGTTGTGTCAAAAAGAGGGAATCCTAAAGAATTTTGTTGTGGGTTCAAATGAGAAATAGAAGACCTATAACTGTAGAGAATTCATGAGACATGGCACATAGAGGATGAGGGCAAAGAGGAGTACTAAGAGTTAGTGATGTAGAAGTCGTAGAGATGCTGGGATGGATTACAGCAAGATTAGATGATATGGAAGCAACACAAATAAGAGGAGTATATGTGGACAACATTAGTGAGGATGAGAATGAAGTACTAGAAATTGAGATAGAAGATGCAAATAGAAATGAACTAGAAAGAAGATTTTTACAAGCAATATCAAGAATCAATAGAAAACCCATATTGGATGCACCAAGTTATCATGGAAATCTAAATCTAGAAGAATTAATTGAATGGATTTCAGAGATGCATAAATATTTTGATTTTGAATCAATAGATGATCTGAAAAGGGTGAAATTTGCTTGCATGAAATTGAAAGGACATGTATCCTTGTGGTGGGATCATGTGAAAATAGAAAGGAAAAGAAAGGGTAAGGAGAAAATCAAATTGTTGGATAGAATGGTCAAAAAACTGAAGACTAAATTTCTACCAACCGACTATCAAATAAGTTTGTTCAAGATACTATAAAATTTGAAGCAAAAGGAAAAGAATGTGCATGAGGATGTACAGAAGAATTATATAGGTTGGATATCAATGTTGGACATGTAGATTATGATGCTGAGAAAGTGTCAAGGTATCTTAATGGTTTACATTATTCAATTCAAGATGAAATTAGTATGTTCGAATACAAATTGTATAATAAGCTTATTAATATGCTTTGAAGGCAAAAGAAAAATTGGTCAGAAAATAAAATAATTTTAGAGGTATAGGTAGATTCTCATGTGGAAGAGGACAATCCAGTGGTGGCAGAGGCTATCAATACAAACAACGAGAAACCAACACCTCTCAAAAAAGCACCTAGGATAATAAGGGAAGAGGAGATTACTTTAGAGGTAGGGGATATTTTGGAAGAGGTAGAGGAAGAGGATTCATGAGTACATGTTACCAATAAGGATTCATGAGTAATTCATCTTGGCACTTTTTCAGGGCTTGAAACTTTCATCTTGGCTCTCAAAATGGAAATTTAGTTTTTTTTTTAGATTCTTAAAAAGTTGCTTTTGTAATAACTTGAAACTCATGTTTCAAATTTAGAATATTAGTTGGTCATTCGTCCTACCTTAGTTTTTTTAAGCTTTTGGGAAAAAATAGGATTCTCAAGATATGATTGTAAAATTACCTAAAATGGTAAAATCTGAGAATTGTCGAAATCTGCCAAAAAACGTAATTTTTTAATTTCTTTTGTTTTTCTTGGATATAAGCGAGTTTTCTCTCATTGTAGTATCAAAGTTGATGAGTAGAAGTTTTTTTGTGTTCCAACTTCCAAATTTTTAGCTCTCATATGTTTAATGGCACAATTCTATTTAGTGTATGTTGTGTGCTGCATCTATTTCCAATGGTTGTTCGGGGTGTGCGGGCCCCCTCCCCTAAGGATTAGTCTCGCCTCTGCTTGCCCTGCCATTATTAGCCCCAACTCGGCACAAAAATGTAAGCCCGAGGCAAGGCACAGTGGGCAACATTGGGCAGAGTCGCAACGCTCCTGTCTCTCTCGGGGGACAGGTCTAGGGGATACCTCTGGGTTAATATATATATATATATATGTTATTTTAAATTACTGCAAGTAGGTTGTTAAAATTAGAGATGACACTAATTAGAAATTTTAAAAACATATATCAAAACACATCCAATTTTTTTCAAAATTATATGGTGCACTAGAGGAAAGAGTCCTCTCCAAAAGGGTATAATTGGTTTTGTGAAAATGATAAAAAAATAATACAAAAGTTGACGTGGAATGAAAACTATCAGATTCTATAAAGTCTAAATTTAAAACGATATTACAAAGAAAATATGAATTAAAAACTATTTTTTTTCCTCCATGCCCTAGATATTGAACTCCTCTATTTTGGAAAAAAAAATTATAGAAAAATAAGATTGTTTGCTCTTTTTGTGTGACATGGACTTAAAGTCAGTTTTCCTAATATTTTTAGCAATTCAAAATTTGCTCTTAATTTTTTTTAAAAATGTTATAGTAATTTTTTAAATTTTTTAAAAAATTACAAGCATAAAATTCATCAAGAGATCTACATTTCATTAGTTTACATCATTTTGAAATTCAAAACATAAATGCCACTTTTATGAGGTCGAAGTTCATAAATTTTTTTGTTGTTGGCCGATTCCTTTATAAACTGTGACAGGTTTGTGCTTTTACCCTAATAGAATTGTAAAATAATAGAATAATAGAATAATAGAATTAAAGAATTAAAGAATGATAGAATAATAGATTTATAGAATAATAGAGTGATAGAATGAGAGAATGATTGAATAATAGAAATGTAGAATGATAGAAGAATAGAATTGTAGAATAATATAGTTATAGAATAATAAAATGAAAATATTATAGAATAAAAAATCTATAAAATAATATAATGATAGAAATGTAGGATAATAGAATAATAGATTAATATAATAATAATAGAATGATAAAATTATAAAATGATAGATTGAAAGAATGATAGAATATTATAATTATAGATTAATAGAATGTTTGAATTATAAAATGATAGAATGAAAGAATGATAGAGTAATAGAATTTTGGAATAATATAATAATAGAATGATTGAATGAAGGAATGATATAGTAATAGATTTATAGAATAACAGAATGACAGAATAATAAAATGATAGAATAATAGAATGATAAGATTATATAGTGATAGAATGGAAGAATGTTAGAAAAATAGATTATATAACAATAGAATAATAGAATTGTAGAATACTAGTATAACAAAATAATAAAATGATAGAATGAAAGAATGGTAGAATAATAGATTTATAGAATAATAGAATGATAGAATTATATAATGATAGAATGAGGGAACAATAGACTAATGAAATTGTAGAATAATAGTATGATATAATGATAAAAATGAAAGAATAATAGAATAGTAGAATAATAGAATTGTAGAGTAATAGAATTGTAGAATGATAGAATGAAAGAATGGTAGAATACTAGAATTGTAGAATAATAGAATTATAGAAAGAAAGAATGATAGAATAATAGAATGAGAGTTATAGATTAATAGAATGAAATAATGATAGAATAATATAATTGTAAAATGATAGAATGAAACATTACTAGAACAATAGCCTTATAGTATAATAGAATGATAGAATGAAAAAATTATAGAATAACAGAATTGTTGAATAATACAATAATAGAATTATAGAATAATACAGTAATAGAATTATAGAACAAAAGAATGATAGAATAATAGAATGATAGAATATAAGAATGATACAATAATAGATTTATAGAATGATAGAAAAATAGATTTATAGAATAATAGAATGATAGAATTATAGAATGGTAGAATAATAGGTTTATAGAATAATAGAATGATATAATTGTAGAATCATAGAATGAAAGAATGATAGAATAGTAGATTTATAGAATGATAATGTAACACCTTGCGTTGACTAAATTTATGTTTTGTGAGGGGTTCGTGGCCTATGGAGGTGGCAAGAAAATATCAGTTTTGGTGGGGAATTGAAGGTCTTTGCAGGGAGCGATTGCTGAAACATAAATGCTACTAAAATATCTTTTTGAATGCACGTAGGATAGAGAGATAGTTATTGCCGGGGAAAATATCTCTCGGGGGTAGATGAGAAGACACTGGGGGATAAAGGGAGAGAAGACACACAAAAAAATGAGGAAAAAAAAGGGGAGATAATGTAGGTAGAAAAAGGCAGTCAATGAGAGGTCAGGAGAAGAAAGAAGGGAGGCGAAAACAAAACTCAGAGAAAGAAAAGACAGAGAGAACGAGAGCCAGGGGAAGAAAAGGCAGGCAAGGAGAAAGCATACAAGAAAAGTGAATAACCTAGGCAAACATATCGATTTGCAAGAAGTGGGGTGCGACTGGTTGAGAGGTATTTACCTCAGTTTTCTTGTTTTGTTTCCAGCACACAAACTAAGATCAATTAGTTGCAATTTCTTTAGCATTGAAAACTAAATCTCCATCGCTGCCTTTCAAACAAAACTGCCATATGTTTGCTTATTTCTATTAAGCATAGGAAGATCGAAACCCTATCACTGCCTTTGTAAAAATCTCAAATATGGTTGTTGCTATTTCATAAGCATAGAAAATGCTGAAACCCCATTATTGCCTCTTTGTAAAGTGAAGTTTATTTACCACACAAAAATATTGAAACCCCTTACCGCCGTTTTAAATAATATGCCAAGATTTATTTCAATGCAAGATATTTACATTGCCTCTTTCGTGAAATTTATTTTTAAAAAATTGTAGAACTATTTTATTTGTCTTTAGAGAAAAAGGGTCTTCAAATGATTAGGGGAATTCTAATTTGTAGTTGTTAGATAAATCAGGGGATTCAATTTATTTTAGGGAAAATAAATAGGGGGTTTGATTTCTTTATAGAGAATATAAGGAAGGCTACCATACTGAAAATAGGGATGCAATGATAGAGGTTGAAGAGATCTAAGTCCCATGGAACCCTGTTGTTATACGATTACTCCTCTGATAGATATCTATTGCAGCTCTTCTTAAGAAATTGAACGCCTTTGTATGTTGATCATCACAGTCATTTTATTTTGGCTGAAACACTAGCCTTGTGGAAACCTTCATTTTGAGTTTAAAATTGTTATGGCACTAAATTACTTTAGCTGTAGCAATCTGGGTTTATGCATTGAAATTTAGTCACGTAATTTCTATTAAGAACTTCTGCCATGCAATACAAAAAAACCTAGGAGAACTACTGTAGGGGAAAAATTTAGATTTCTATTTTATAAGTCTGTACTTTGTATTTTATTTTGCTATGATAAATATGGTAGACAGTATGCCAAAATTCAGGCTAAGAGTTGACTTGCAATGCCATTTGCCGTATTTTTATTTTATCCGTGCATACCTTGTGTAGAGTGACCAAATTTGGGTCACTGGAGTTATTACAAAATTGATCCTACTGGCAAAGGGTTGCTTTCAATAAACTACACTATTACTGCAATCATTTGTATTGTAGACTATATTTAAATCTTTACTATTTTAAATTTATAACTCAGTGTTTTTAGTCTTTTGAATTCCTCATTTAGTCAAATGAGATGAACAAGGTTTAGGCATTAGAGTGGTCTGTTGGAGTGGCTCTCTATGGGCCCGGGGCCTGCAAGTGGCTGCCAGGGGAACTAGTAGCAGAGTTACATTAATAAGTGATAACTAAAACTAAAGCATTTGGGTAAAAACACTAATAAGATAATTAAACCTCGTGCATATCCTTGAGTGCTTGTAAAGGCTAATGATGCAACAAGAAGGCCTATCTGTCTGCAGGGCATTGAGTCATCCGTCTGCGGGACGTGGACTCGAGCATGATTGAGTCTCCTCGTCTGTATGAGAGGTACTTGGTCCCATGTGTGCCATCCCTTCGAGCACATATGATGACACTCCATATGATTACACTCTAGTATCTAGCACCTTAGGAGTCGTGAATAGTACCTGACTTATGACTTAGATGAGTACACCTGTATAATGACTTTGATTATAAGCCCTATTCTCCATGTTTGCTCTATGTTTGATGTGTGTGTTGGCCATCTTGTATCCCCTTGTTTTTGTTCATCCATTTGGGCCTTGTGACTATCTCTGAGCACAGTGGGGTGGTCTCTTAGGAGTCCACATGGTTGGGAGGCGTTGCCACCACCATTAGGGACCGATGAATAGGTTCTGGAGTGCCAGTTTGATATTATCTCTCTCTCCATCACTTCATTCAGTTATTGTACCTATTCAATCTTTGTGTCATACTTAGGACTATGTTATGTACTTGTATCATATTTTGGAATATATCATTGTAATTGTATATGTAGTTATGTAATTGAACTCTCTTAGAAGAGAAGTTGTAATCATTGTATTTAATGAGAAGAAATGTGATGTTCCTTAATTGCTTTATGGATTCTGGTGTGGGTATCGGATCCACCTGTATCTTATGCTTATGGATTCCTGTTTTTATCAGATGGGATTAGGAACATTTGTTTTGGTGTTTAAAATGAATGGTATCAATCTATCGAATTGACAACTGAATCTATGTATGTTGTTTACTTATGTAAAAAAAATTATCTTGTCCCCTTTTGGCTCTTACCCTTTGGGGTTACGTAGCAGGATGTAACATCTGGTATTAGAGCCAGGTTCACACACTGGGAGCTCTGGCGTACTTGAGCCTTCTATGTTTTGTTGTGTTTGATGTGTGTGGTGTGAGCTTGTTATATTGTTCTATAGTCATGCTGTTATGCTTTCATACCTTAGTATGGTGATTAGGTCATCTTTGCGATGATCTATTTTGATGTATTCTTTGTTTCTTTAGGATGCCTCCTAAGGGTAGAGCTAGAGGTATAATTAGAGGTATAGCCACTGTTCTTCGACATAGCACCCGACATGATGCCAATCTAGATAATCTGGGCAATCAGGGTAATCAAGGTGAGTGTCAGGAGGAACCGTGTGTTGAGAATCAAGCTGAAGGGCTCAAGGGTGCTCATGTTTTAGCTATTTTACAGCAGATTTTGGACTGATTAGGACCTCGTCAGGAGGTATATCATGAGGCAGAGTCACACCCTTCTTGTCAGGTTGGTTAGGATGCTGGAGCTGAGTGTGAGTGTTCTCGTAGTCCAGATCATTCGAGAGTAGTTGTTGTGAGGGATAGGGTGGATGGAGACAGTGTTACTGCAGGTCACATGAGGGATCTTCTTAGGGCTCATCCCCTACTTTTGATGGTTCTGGTATAGGTACCAAGTTAGAGACTTGGTTGATCGATCTCGATCGATGCTTTGATATGCATCCTTATAGTAGCAATACTAGAGCTTGATGTGCCATTATGCATCTCAGAGGATTTGCATCTACATGGTGGAGAGTAGAGGAGCAGAAACTTCACCTACACATTGCTTCCGTGTCATGGGGACTATTCTTAGAGAGGTTCTGTGAATGATTTCTTTTAGACTACTATTGACAGAGATGTGCTGATGAGTTCCATGAACTTCATCAGTTGACTATGACAGTAGATCAGTATGAGCACTACTTCTTTGAGCTGAAGCAATATGCTAGCATTTTCAATGATGAGTCAATGTTAGTACAACATTTCATCAGGGGCTTGAATGCCCGTATTAGTGGTGGTGTCTGTGTGTTTGAGCTGAAGACCTTAGAGGTTGCCATGAAGAGGGCGAGGTTGATAGAGGAGAATTTGACTAGAGGTTTTGGTGGTCAGGCAGGTGTTCAAATTGGTAGTGCCCCTCCTTTAGGATCAGTTGCTTGGGGTACATAGTCTCAGGGAGCTGGATCATGTAGATCACATATTGCAGCTCCTAGACATGGTCAGCGACAGAGGCATAGGCCTGCTCAGTCTCAACAGAGTGGGCAGAATCCTGGAACTCCATTTTCTAGAGATCGTTCATGTCATCGCTCTTGGAGTAGGTAGCAGAATGGTTCATCACAGAGTTTTCAGAGTGCTCAATAGAGTTCTAGGGGTGGTGGATCCCAGTAGTCACGTGCACCATTTTTAGGTTGAGGTTTTGGCAGGGGTGGTTGTTATGCTTGTGGGCAGCATGGTCATATAGCTGTTCAGTGTCCTCAGAGATCAGTGGCTGGAGGTAGTCAGAGATAGGCTACTTCAGAACCTACGGTAGGTGAGGCTGGCAGATCACATAGATTTTTTGTGGTGGTTGATAACCATTAGGCTAAGCATCAGGGCACCGTAGTTGAGTATTCAAGTGTGTTATGTGGGATTACCACATCTATCTTGTTTGATTCAGGAGCTTTAGATTATTTCATTTCTCCTTCTCTCGTGGAGTGTTTTGGACTCATGGTGGCAAGGCAAGACGTTGGTTGGTAGGTTGAGTTAGCTACTGGATCCAAGGTGGCTGTAGACTCCGTTGTTTGTGGTTGTGTGTTGGATTTGGGCACCTTCACTACCATAGTGGATCTACGTGTGTTGCCTTTGGGGTCCTATGGGATTGTTTTAGGCATGGATTGGTTGGAGACCCACCTAGCCAGTATAGATTGTTGGCGTAAGTCAGTTCAATGTGTTGATGATGTTGGGGAGCATGTTGAGTTAGTTGGGGTTCAGAGACCCATTTCTCTTCATGTGATTTCAGATATGCAGCTGAAGCGTGCCATGCAGAAAGGTTGTCAAATGTTTGCTATTTCAATTAGTGATCTTGCTGAGGGTGGAATTTAGGAGGTATCTCTTGATGATCATCCTATTCTTTAGGAGTTTGCAGATGTTTTCCAAGTGATATTCCAAGCATGCCACCCAAGCGCGACATAGACTTCCGTATCGATCTCATTCTTGGTGTGGAGTTTATTTCTCAGGCACCGTATCGCATGACTACTCAGGAGTTGGGTGAGTTGCGGTTGTAGTTAGAGGAGTTACTAGAGAAGGGTTTCATTCATCCTAGTGTATCCCCTTGGGGTGCACCTGTCATCTTCGTGAAGAAGAAAGACGGATCTCTTCGCTTGTGCATTGATTATCGCTAGTTGAACAAAGTGACGGTGAAGAATCGATACCCGTTGCCTCAGATAGATGATTTATTCGATTAGATGAGGGGAGCCAAGGTGTTCTCCAAGATAGATCTTAAGTCAAAATACCATCAACTTCGTATTCATGAGGCAGACATTCATCAGACAGCATTCCGTACACATTATGGGCATTATGAGTTCATGGTTGTCCCTTTTGGGTTGACCAATGCTCCATCAGTTTTCATGACTTTGATGAATGGGGTGTTTTGCACCTATCTTGATCAGTTTGTTCTCATGTTCCTTGATGATATTTTGATTTATTTGAGGACTATGGAGGAACATGAAGGCCATTTGTGGCAAGTGTTGCAATGCTTGCGGGATAATCAGTTGTTTGGCAATTTGGCCAAATGTGAGTTCTTCCAGACTGAGGTGAGATATTTGGGTCACATCATCTCAGGAGAAGGTATCTTAGTGGATCCTTCTAAGATTCAGGTTCTTATGGATTGGCCAGCACCAACAAATGTGATTGAGGTTCGCAGTTTCATGGGATTGGCGGGTTACTATCACTGATTTGTGAGAGATTTCTCTCAGGTAGCCCATCCCATCACTTCTCTTTAGCAGAAAGGGAAGAAGTTTGTGTGGTCAGATCAGTGTGAGTCAACATTTCAGGCTCTTAAGGAGTGGCTAACTAGTGCACCTATCCTGGTAGTGCCAGATCCTACAAGTGATTTTGTAGTGTGCACCGATGCTTCATTCGAGGGTGTGGGGGCAGTTCTCATGCAAGAGGGATGAGTGATTGCATATGAGTCATGTAAGCTCAAGGATCATGAGCTAAACTACCCCACCCATGATTTGGAGTTAGCGGCTGTCGTCCATGCACTTGTACATTGGAGACATTTCCTTTTGGGACATCAGTTTGAGTTGCATAGTGATCATCACAGTTTGTAGTATATCTTCACTCAACCAAATTTGAATGCTCAGCAGCATCGTTGGAAGGAGCTCCTTTGTGAGTAAGACTTCAAGGTTCACTACATTCAGGGTAAGGAGAATGTTGTTGCGGATGCCTTGAGCAAGAGGAGACATGAGATTTTAGTTTTGTCTCTTGGAGTGGATTTGCGGAGCCGTATTTTGGGGTCACTTCCTAGTGATACTTGGTATCAAGAGGTGAGAGCAGAGAATGAGTCTGGGAGAGTCCTTGAGGGTAGGTTTACAAGGTTCTCTCTCGAACTTGATGGACTTTTGCGACATCTTGGTCATATTTATGTTCCAGATTCTGGTGATATTCATTCCTTGGTTTTATTAGAAGCCCATCATGCACCCTATTTAGCTCATCTGGGTGTCACGAAGATGCATGCTGATCTTTGATAGTTGTATTATTAGGTAGGTTTGTGACAAGATATTGCCAACTTTGTGGCTCGATGTCTTGAGTGATAGCGGGTGAAGGCAGAGCATCAGCACCCAGCAAGATTATTGCAACCTCATTCCATCTTTGGATGGAAGTGGGATATGATATCTTTGGATTTTATAGTGAGGCTACGTATGTCTTCACGTCGTCATGATGCTATTATGGTTATAGTGGACAAGTTGTCCAAGGTGGCACACTTCTCACCCATGAGATCTTCCTACACTACATCATTCGTAGCTTGAGTGTTTATGAAGGATATTGTGCGTCTGCATGGTATTCCTCGTAGGATCATTTCTAATTGTGATCCAGTATTCACTTCAACTTTGTGGACTTCTCTTTAGCATGCTTTGGGAGCTCAGCTTAATTTCAACTCTGCATACCATCTTGAGACTGACAGATAGATGGAGCGGGTTAATCAGGTCTTAGAGGATATGCTTCAGATGTATGTTATGGATCGACAGTCTTGTTGGGAGGACTATTTGTACCTAGTTGAGTTTTCTTATAACAATGGGTATCATAGTTCTCCCGGTATGTCTCCCTTCTAGGCCTTGTATGGTAGGCCATGTTGCACTCCGTTGAGTTGGGATCGCTTAGAGGATCAAGTTATTTTGGGTCCAGAGATGCTTCAGGATATGGAGTAGCAGGTAGTACAGATCAGAGAGCATTTGGCTATAGCTCAAGATCGGTAGAGGAAGTATGCCGATGCCTGTAGGTTGGATCGCCACTTCTCGGTAGGTGACCATGTGTTTTTGAGAGGTCATCCGCAGAAGAGCCCCATTCATTATGGGAAAGGATCGAAGCTAGCACCTCATTTTGTTGGACCTTTTGAGATCCTTGAGAGGATTGGTCCTGTTGCCTATCACCTTGCATTACCACCGAGTCTATCATGCATCCACAATGTGTTCCATGTTTTAGTTCTTAGATAGTATATTCCTGATGTGACCCATGTTCTTGATTGGATTGCTTTCGAGGTCAAGGTGAACGAGCATCTTTCTTTGGAACCCGTATACATCCTTTAGCATTTGAGGTTGACCCTCAGGGGTTGGGACATAGAGCAGGTAAGGGTCTAATGGGATCCTGATGGTGAGTCTGTTGGATTCAGGACAGACAACTGAGAGGGGGGGTGAATCAGTTGTCCAAAACTTGCTTCTAATTCAAACACTTAAGTCCTCTTTGTTATTTAATAGCATATCAATTAATTACTCATGAAAGCATAAAGCATAAACACCAGAGCAGATACACATCAACACATGAGACACCAAGATTTTGACATGGAAAACCCAGTCAAGGGAAAAACCATGAGGTGATTAACCCAAGGATTATTCTCTATTAGAAGAATAAGAAAAATAGATGGCACATGCCAATTAGGTCTCACTGCCCTAGCACACTGCTCACAAGAGGCAAACTGCCTACAAGAGACACACTATCTATAAAGTAACAAGTATCACAAACTTGAACTGGAGATTGACATCTTTACCATGCCTGGATCAGTTCCATTTAAGCCCAAAAACTCCTGCTCTTCTTTTTGCTCTTCTTCTTCACTATGCCACACTCATCACCACAAGACACACTTCAAAATGAATTCACAATCCCTTATTTATACAAGGCATCGACTTAGGAATAATCATCTAAGTCGGCAAACACCTACAAGATCATTCGCAAGATGTGTAATACATCTGGTCGGCCAGTCTCAAGACAAACACCAATATCCATGGTTATTCTTCAAATGCAAACTCTAACTTCAATACAGATCACCATCATTAACTAGACATAATCCAATGATCATCATAACCTTCCCTGAATCAGCAAACACATCCGCACTTCATCATCCTGCTGGAATTCTTTTCTCCTTCATCCGGAGCTACAAGAACACAGTCTGTCATCACTGTCATAAATGAATAGGCACTTCTGAACCTTCAACCCATGAACTAATCTACTTGATACTTCACAGGCACATCCTCAACACTTCCTCAGATCCACAGAATAGGATAATGAAATACTGAATCTCACTGGACCTTTCTGTGGCCCTCTATCACCTCTAAACACCTATCGGAACCGGTTCTACTTGAGTGACCATAACTTCTTTAGATCTTCATGTGGACCTCTGAAATCTTGACTAGAGCATCTCAAGACTTATATCTACAAACCCTTTAAACCGCATCCTCTGATCCTCAATCTATTGAGGACTTTTACCTTCTTGTCATCACTGTTCTTAACTGTTCCTGATTGAAACTTATTTTCTCAAAATCCTCAGCACACAGCTCATCTAATCCTTCTCATTAATGCAACATGAGTATGTTGACATCAATGACAACACCAGTTATCCTCATACTTGCAACAAGCTCCCCCTTTGTCATTGATGGCAACATATGATGTGAAAAACCATCAAGACAAGAACTTTTCCTTTATGTCACAGCTCCCCCTATCAGCAACAACCCTTCACATGTCTTCTCTTCCTTTACTGCTCCCCCTTTGATCATCAACCACTTGTTTTTCACATGTCATCTCTCCCCCTTTGACATCAATGGCAAAGGACTCATACTTGCAATTCTAACACATCAGAATCATACCAGCTGCTCCCCTTGAGTAGCAGCTCCCCATCATCAATCCAGATCACAAGATATGATTGTGATATCCACTAGACTGATGCACATTAGTGCATCCTAGTTCATCACCGGAGGGGCAATAACCCCTAACTTCTCCCTAAGATACTCAAAAGAGTCCTTGGGAAGAGGTTTAATAAAAATATCTACAAGTTGATCCTTGGAGGGCACATACTCCAATCTGACTTCACCCTTGTTCACTTGCTCTCTCAGAAAGTGAAACTTGATAGATATATGCTTAGTTTTAGAATGCAACACTGGATTCTTAGAAATATTAATTGCACTTGAATTATCATAGAAAATTGTGATAGGCTTCTCATATTCTACTTGAATATCTCTTAGCATTTGCTTCATCCACAAAAGTTGAGTGCAACTTCCTGCTGCTGCAATGTATTCTGCTTCAGTTGTAGACAGGGATATTGCATCTTGTTTCTTGCTTAGCCAAGAAACCAACCTTTTTCCCAAAAAGAATGCTCCTCCACTTGTACTCTTCCTATCATCCACATCTCTTGCCCAATCTGCATCTGTATATGCATGAAGAGAAAAATTATGATCTCTAGGATACCATAGACCATACTCAACTGTTCCTTTTAAGTACCTAAGAATTCTTTTGATTTTCATGACGTGAGATTCTCTGGGATCAGCCTAGAATCTCGCCACAAGACCAATAGCCTGCATTATATCTGGTCTAGTTTGAGTGAGATACAATAATCCTCCAATGATTGATCTGTACTTTGTCTGATCTATCTTAGGAGAGTGATCATGTAGTGCCCCTCAACTTGTTGTCTGTTAGACTGATGTTGCTTAGTAGTATTAGACTTTATGACAGTATTTTAGATCGTAGATGATAGATCTCTTGTTATCTTGTTAATTCATTATGGACCTAATTGTTATGATAACAGATGTTGATGTGGGATTATGTTATTTTATGCTTTAGAATTTGATAAATGAACTAGATGTATAGATGTTTTGATGTTAATTGCGATATTGGATTGTAAGAAGATTGAATGTTTTATATTAATATCAGATACCTTGTTCAACATAGTTAATTGTTTATTCATAAACGTGAATGGAACAGTGTTGTATTACTTGCTCTCGAGTACGCTACCCCACTGCGATTTCCATTCACTATAGGACTGTATGTGGATATATATCTTGAATGTTTAACCATGCGTTGTTGCAGGAATGCAGGTACTAGGCATCAACTCCACCTGATTACAGGTCTGAGCGTGCCTTCGCCAATGGATTAGTTGTTTGGAGTTAACGTGAGGTCCCATGTCAGTGTGGTCTGGTTGTCAGTTTATCCTTTTGGTCGTTGTCTGTCATTCGATCATTATTTGTGAACAAGTAATATTGCACCTTGGAGTCTAACTAGGTTAGAAAGTGTCTAAATGTGTTAGGTATCGTTGTGCATTAGATAGAATCATATTACGGAAATTATAATGTTGATAATTAAATATATTTATAAAAGATATTAGTGAGCATCATGTCGATAGTTGTCAATTATTGTTGTAAATAAATTATTATTTTATTAGAAGTATAGTTGTTAAATAAAGATTGTAAGAAATTTTGTATTATTTAATATAATATTATTTACAATAAATATTTAAATAAATAAAATAGTTGTAAGTTATGTTGTAATTAGTGATTTACAACTAAATTAATAAAATAAATTAATATATAATTGTACAATTATAGATTATTGTAATGTTATAACTTTATTAAATGCAATATGGTTGGTCGGCTCTGAAGTAATTAAATGTTGTCAGAATTGTGTGTTAATATTTAAAAAAGAGTAACCTCTTCGGATTATTAAATTAAATAAAAGTATATCTTGAGGAGGGAGATGCACGGGATCGCGTGCCGAGTTCCTTGGAACATGGAAGGGACTGTGTTATAAAAGAAAAGTTTGTAGAGGCAAGGAGCAAAGAATTTGGCAGGAAGATGAAGGATTGAGGAGGAAAAATTGCAGGATCGAGTTTTGCAACTGAAGAATTGATTTCTGCATTGAATCTAAGCTACGGTTGGCGCTTATGGCAGCATATTGGTAAACTTCAATGTTAACTTTGTAGTTGCATGAGTTCAAACTCGGCCAAGAAGAGGAGGAACTCCTCCTAGAAGCCCCAACCGATCGAATTGTATACTCAAATTTTGAGCAAAAATCTTACAGTTCAGAAGGTTTAGGGCCTTCCAGAAGGTTCAATTTGGACATCGCAGGCCCCAAGCTTTGCCTGTGTAGAGGTCTTTTGGTGGACTTGTTATTGAAATCTGGGGCGAGTAAATACATGGAGTTTAAGTCTGGGAGAACCAAAAAAAGAGATAGGAGTGACAAGAGTGTTGATTCATCCAAAAGAAAGCATTCATCAGAGCCTCCAGAAATCAGCAACCTTGTTGACAAGGATGGGGGTCTTATCAACTTTTTTGCAGTTGATGGGTTGTACTTGCTTATGCAACAAGATCTGAATAAAAGCTCCAGGAAGTTGAAAGACGTTGCACTGAGGAGAACCTCTCTTGCAGCTGTGATTAGTTCTACAGTTAGGGATGATTGTTTAAAGAAATTTGTCCAACTGGGTGGGTTATCTTTATTGAATGACTGGCTCCAAGATGCACACAAAGGAAAACTTGGAGAGGGTGGAATCTCAGAAGAAAGTAATAGGACCATAGATGATCTAATTTTGACCTTGCTTCAGGCTTTGGAGAAGGTCCCTGTGGACTTGGATTCATTGAAAACCTCCAATGCTAGTAAATCAGTGAAGAATTTAAGAAGTCACACAGACTCAAAGATTCATAGGAAGGCCAAAAAGTTGGCAGACGCTTGGAAGAGAATAGTGAATGCAGAAATGAAGCAATCAGAAGAAGCATCTCATGAAGTTCTTTAAGTTGATTCAGAATCAAGAGAAGCTCACCCAGGAGGACTTGGAGAGTAGCTTTGTACATTTTTTGGACCGTCTGCCTTCATCTATCAAATCATACAGCTTATAGCCTATTTAATCTTTTGTGAGAGTCTTCTCTTTTAAGTTTTACGAATGGAGGAAGTTCTGCGTGTCTGGACAGAATTCTATCATGATTTTTTGTGCCATAGCCCTAGCAGATTATGATTAGGAGGATGAGTCTCAGGGGCAAAGCACAGTACTAAGATCAAAAGATGGCATTGAACGTTTAGTTCTCTATCTCTCTTCAATAGGTAGATTTGTTAATGCGTCTGGAGCATTTTTATATCCAGTCTATGGCCAAGCCGAGCTGCCTCAAGCTTTTTGCCGCACTGCTGCTATTAAAGGAACTATTTATGTGCTCCGCATGGCAGTGGCTGGTTTGCTTATTGGTAAGGAAAGTGGAATCTACAAGGGAAAAGTTAAATGATTATCATAGAGAAAATAGACAACCATCTTGGAATGAAGTAGATGTCATCATTTTACAGACAGAAACAAATGAGGAAGCTAAAGTAGGACCTGCCATTCTAATCACAGAACAAAAACCTTTTTGCTGGAAGAGAAGGTCAATTGAAAAACTCACCAGCAATGCATTTACCAGGATCAAACCCTGGGAGAGGGGAATTTTGCAAAAACAAGTTTTGTGCATGATAGATTCCCAACCCCAACAAAATATTCAAACTTTCCACAACAATCTATTGTCCATCGAGCATATATTCCTTTTAATCATGGTGTAGGGGACACCCCAGATATTGGCAACCCTCATATTGCAAGGGGGGTTAAAGGGTTCATAGAGTGGCCAAAGGGGATCCGACAGAACAGTCTAAAGACAAAGTTGGAAGCTTGCAGTCGGGCAACCAGGTCTGTATGCCTTCCTGTGTGTTGACATTTTAGCTATTTTAATATGCCTTTGCAGCAATTCCTTTTATACAAATATTAGATGTTAACGGTTTGGGTATGTTTTATGGTCTATATTATACAAAGGGCAAGTCAAGCATGAGTTTGGTACCATTACCTGGGGTGATAGGGAAATGTAAATGGCATTTGGTTGCATGTGGCTCCTCAGCTGTAATAGAATAGGAGCAATCTTTGAGTAAGGGACAAATCTAGCAGTAGGAGGCAAATCTATAGTTGTAGACGCAACCCTAGACAGCTCATAGACTCTGTGCAGAATCTGATGCACTTCACTGAGAAGAGGTCACATTTTGGAGGCAGAAATAAAGTTTTCTTATTTACTTTCCGTGCATTAAGGTTTATCGTTTCAATTCTAGGCTGCAGAAACCCGTCATTGTTAATCTAGGTTAGTTGTGCTTTCTTGTATGCATTTCATTTGATTGGCTTAGATTAACCCTAAGGAATGTTTATTTTCTTTACAATGTGTTTGAAAACATGTGTGTATTAATAGTAGTACTATTGATATCCATGTTATTATTAGTATCATTATTATAATTATAATTATTATTATTATCATTATTGTTATTATTACAATAATAATAATAATAATAATTTTTACTATTCTTATTATTAAGTCAAAACAAAAAGATGATGGCTAAATACCTAATTTTATAATAATGTTATTTGCAATTCCATTGTAGGAACGATTAGGTTTTATGGTAGGATAATTTGTTTTGTATTATTGCTTTCTAGAGCCAATTCAAAGGAAAGGGTTTATCGAGGATTTAGTGAGCAACGCGATTTGGGAGTTATGAATGATTAATTCATAATGTTCTTGATTAGTGCAATAATACTTTTAATGCTTCAACCGTATAATTGATCCATAATCCTTTTAAGTCTAGCTATTAGTATAACATTCACTATAAGTTCAATTTCATATAACCTGGAAACTTTAGAAATCGTTGGAGGATAAGATAACCGAGTGCATGAGTACTAGGGAACTATGGAGAAATGATATAGAGTACTTCAATTATTTTTGTATTTTGAGTTTTTATACTATAGAAGGATTTGTATATTTATTGGTGATGAATCAATTGATGAATGTTTTTGAAGTTATTTTAAAGAATTGATTTGATCATTATTGTTTGGATTCTGGTTTAGGATCTTGATACAGAAGGAACTTACTATTGGTTGCGAAAATAGTTATAAACTAGGATGGTAATTGTTCAGATCATTGATATATTCATATTTTGAAGAGGAATTGAATTAGATAATTGGTTGATATATTATTATTATTATTATTATTATTATTATTATTATTATTATTATTATTATTATTTCAAAAGTATAGTTGATTGTTTTAAAAGCCAAAAAATTGGGGATTTAGAATAATGTTGTCATTATTTATTTGATTAAAAGAAAATCGTTGTGATTATATATATTATGGTTAATGAAATTAAGAATTCTTGTTGTCGTAAATGATAAATTGCTAGTGGTCAAAATTCTAGAGGCATAGTATGTCGTGTCTGAGTACAACCAACATGTGGATAGGTGTTCTAGTGTTGTGTTGTCTTAAACATGTGATTCTAATTGAGTATGAAGTACAATCTATCACGAATGAAGAATTGTCAAAAGTTGTTAATGTATTTTGTGGATATAATATTCTCTAGATGAGATATTTAACCAGTTGTGACTATCTTGTATCTGTTTTGTCATAATTGTTGTTGGAGAGACCTTGTATCTGTAAAAGTGTAAAATGTTGTAATGCTATAGGCGATGGATAACAATTGGTGTTATGATTCTGTTTGTAATGCAAGAGGGTTTATGCCTTGCATTGAACATGTATGTGTATTGCTATAATGCCTTGTATGATGGTTAAGGTTAACTAGGTGTTAGGAAGGAGAGTGGCTTTCAACATGGGGCCGGCGCCCAAAGTGGCAGTCAGGATAACCCGTTGAAAGTAGATTAATCAAGTGATAACCTAAAATGAACTAGGGGGTTAAGGGTAGTTTTCACATTAAACAAGATTAATGGATTCCTCTCCCATGGCCTGTAGTGCTTGTATAGACTAAGGATGGGTAGAGAAGGCCTGGTTGGCATGATTGACTTCCTTGTCCTCACGAAAGGAAGGTTGATTCCGCATGTGTCACCCTATGGGGCCGGTGCCTAGTGAGAGGCTGTCAGGATAACCATAGATGGGGGCCGGCGCCTAGTGAGAGGCTGTTAGGATAATCCATGCTAGGACCGTGCGATGACACTCTCCCTACTACAACCTAGCATTCCTTGTTTGGTCTCTCCACATATGTTAAATGTTGTCTCTGGAAGTTAAGTTGTGTTGTGTTGTTTATGTTATTGCCATGTGTTGTATTGGCGTTTGGTCGTCCTTTGTTCTTCTTTTGTCTACCTGACTGTTATTGTTTGGGAGCTCATGTTAACTCCTAGCTTGGGGGGTGGACCTCAGGGTTCCACATGGTCGGGTGGAAGAGCTTTATTATCCATTGGTTATTCCTTGTCAAGTTCATATGCAGAAAAGATTTGTTCTAGTTGTACTTGTCCCAGTTGATGAAGATGTATGTGTATTTGATCAATCATAATGTATGTGATTCTGATGTAGTCTGAAAATGGCAATGTAATGATGTACTTAATTATGTAGATTGTATTACATTATTTGACGATATGTAATGAATATGAATCAGTTATTCAATTGTGCATTGGATTTAGATCAGTTACTGATGAATGTTAAATTATGTTAGCTGGTCTGTAAAGTAATGCAGCCTTGTATCCTTAGAGAATATGTCGTAATTAGTTATGTTAACATTTCTTTGATATCTTAAACACTTTAAAAAAAAAATGTTCCTGTTTCATATAGCTTAAATGTGATTTACTCTAAGGTGTTCAAGGTGGGGCGTTACACATCATCTTTGCTCAACTTACATCCAGTTTCCATGGGAGTGTTCATTGGCTTTGAATCTTCCATTCCAAATTTCCTCAATAATTCTTTCACATATCTGGTCTGAGAGATAAAGATTCCTTTCTTTGTCTGAGTAATTTGCAGACCCAAGAAGAAATTCATTTCACCAAGCATTGACATTTCAAACTCACTTTTCATTTAATTTGCAAAGGTTTTACACATACTGTCTCTTCCTCCAAAGATGATATCATCAAAAAATACTTCAACAATCAAGATGTTTTCATGATCAATTTTGAAATATAGGTTACTATCAGCAGTACCTTTGTTGAAACCAATCTTCAAAAGATGTTTGACTAGCCTTTCATACCATGCTCTTGGAGCTTGCTTTAGACCATATAGTGCCTTCTTTAATTTGTAGACCATATCACCATGCTCAGATAACTAAAATCCATTTGGTTGTTTAATGTACACTTCTTCTTCTAAGTCACCATTCAGGAAAGCAGATTTGACATCCATCTGATACACTTTGAAATATTTGAAGGCAACAAATGCAAGAAATAGTCTGACTGCTTCAATTCTTGCCACTAGAGCAAAGGTTTCCTCAAAATCAATCCCTTCTATTTGAGAGTAGCCTTTACAGACTAATCTGGCTTTATTTCTGATTACTTCACCAACTTTATTTAGTTTGTTCTAGAAGACCCATTTGGTTCCAATCACATTCTTGTTTCTAGGTCTAGAAACAAGATCCCAAGTGTGATTTTTCTCAATTTGCATCAATTATTCCTCCATTTCTTTGGTCCAATTTTCATCATTGCAGGCTTCATTTATTGTCTTAGGTTCAATCTTTGAAATCAGAC
This sequence comes from Cunninghamia lanceolata, assembly GCA_027924645.1. Taxonomy (NCBI): domain Eukaryota; kingdom Viridiplantae; phylum Streptophyta; class Pinopsida; order Cupressales; family Cupressaceae; genus Cunninghamia; species Cunninghamia lanceolata. Next base: position 883,332 of record BSBN01001363.1, read on the forward strand.
AACATTCATCTAAATTTTGGGTAATTTTCCTTCTAGTTTGCACACCTTTGCTTTTGTCACCTATGATCTTATCTTCAGAGTGCTTCAGTCTTACATACCTTGGAACTTTGGGAGTTTCTTGCACTTCTGTTTCTTGATCAGGCTTATTCAGACCTATCTCTTCTTCCTGATTTACCAGATCAGTCTGAATCTAACTTTCAGGAGAGGATTGAGCCCCTTGAACCATAACACCATTCTGATCATCTTCATCATACTCATAAAACCTTGAGGGTTTCTCTATTCCCTCATCAACCTTCACATTTGTCCTTTCTATCATCTTCCTTAGTCTCTTGTTATAACACCAGTATGCTTTGCTTTGAGTAGAGTAACCCAAGAATATTCCTTCATCACTTCTAGCATCAAATTTGCCTAAATCTTCATCTCTTTTGATGTAACATTTGCTACCAAAAACTCTGAAATATCTTATAGTAGGAGTAATGCCAAACCAGAGTTCATAAGGGGTCTTATCGGTATTGCTTTTGATTTGAACTCGATTAAGAGTATAGACTGCAGTGCTAACAGCTTCTCTCTAATAGATCTGAGGAACATTAGCTTCCATCATCATAGTCCTAGATGCTTCCTGGATGGTCCGGTTCTTTCTCTCCACTACTCCATTCTGCTGTGAAGTCCTAGGAGCAGACAACTGTCTCTTGATTCCATGTTTTTCACAGACCTCTATGAATTCACTGGATGTAAATTCTCCACCTCTATCAGACCTCAGACACTTCAACTTTAATCCTATTTCGTTCTCTACCATAGCCTTGAATATTTTGAATTTCTCAAGAGCTTCTAATTTCTCCTTTAGAAAGGTTACCCACATCATCCAGGAATAGTCATTAATTAACAGCATGAAGTATCTATCACCTTGAATACTCCTGGTTCTTGTCAGACCACAAAGATTAGTGTGAACTAAGTCCAATAATCTGGTAGAAGATAGTTCCTTGCTTTTGAATGTGACTCTACTCATCTTACCCAACTGACATTCCTTGCACAAGCTATTAGTAGGTTTCACCAATTTTGGAAGATCTCTTACAGCCTGAGTATTGCTTATCTTAATGATATTATCAAAATTCACATGACACATCCTTCTATGCCATAACCAACTCTGATCAACTTGAACAAACAAGCAACTTTTACCAGCACCAACCAAGTGGAAGTATTACCTTTAGTTTGAGTACCGGATGCAATCTCTGTTTCGGACCTTTAAAAGATTTTGCATTTTCCATCCTTGAATCGGAGATCATAGCCTTTGTCCACCAACTGTCCAACACTAAGAAGATTGTGCTTCAAACCTTCAACATATAGTACATTACCAGTTTTGTTTCTTCCATTAAAAGAAATAGTTCCTCTTCCTCTAATTTTACCAGTAGAATTATCACCAAACTTCACCACTCCTCCTTCATACCTTTCCAAATCTATGAACTTACTCTTGTCACCTATCATGTGGTGAGAGCAACCACTGTCAATGACCCAATCATTCTTTTCTTCAACTTGGGCAGCTAAAGCTCTTTCTACAACTTTTTGATTGATAGATACAGAGGATATTAGTTCTTCTTCCTTGATGGCAATAAACACCCATTCACTTCTAGATTTGTTTCCTGTCTCTGATTCATCATCTGTTACTCCTTCATTATCATCTTCTTCATGAACATAGTAACAATTCTTTTGGAACCTTGATCTGTTAGGATTTGGCTTTGAAAATCTTTCTAGACATTTTGAGGCAAAATGACCAATCTTATTGCAGTTAAAACACTTAAAAGGCAATTTTCCTTCATACTTATCGGATCCTCTTGGTAGTCTCTTTGCAATGAGGGCTTCAAGTTGAGCAATTTCTACTTCTTCTTCTTCCAAATCTTTTCTTGCTTTTCCATACCATGACAAATTCCTTGATGAGTTCTCTCCTAGATCAAATCCTTGTTTACCTTTCACAGAGGCACTGGCTTTGAATGTAGATTCAGTTTTGGGGGGATCATCTCCAAATTTAATGATTTCAAAAGTAGCCAATTGGTCTCTTGTGACAGTTGTATGGGCTCTGAATTCATCAATGGCAGCAACCTTGATTTTGTAAGAGGCAGGAAGGGATCTAAGAATCTTACCAACAATCTCATTTTCATCCAGGACTCCACCAGGATTTCTAATTCCACAAACCAGCTCATTCACCCTTGGCATAAAAGTGGTAATATTTTCATCATCTCTCATCTTCAGTCTTTCAAATTTCCCTTTTAGACTTTGCAACCTTGCACACTAAAGATGCTCATCTCCTTCATGCAGAAGTTCCAGTTTAATCCAAATCTCATAGGCAGTTGGTAGGTTAATAACATTTGAGAGCTCTGAGTCAGTTAATGCACTTAGAAGAACCTCTTTGGTTTGTAGATTGTTTTCAGCATCTATGATTTCATTTAGAGTTGTCGGACCACCCTGTGGAGGTGCATACACTTTTTTGACCATGGACCAATACGCCTTTCCCATACACTGCAAGTGACATTTCATGTGACCATTCCAAAGAGAGAAGTTAGTTCCATCAAACTTCAGACTATCCTTCTTGTATGATGACATCCTGGATCTCCTCAAGCGGTTAAGCTCCTTTTAAAGGAACTTGGCTCTGATACCAATTGTTGGATTTAGGATAGACAACTGAGAGGGGGGGTGAATCAATTGTCCAAAACTTGCTTCTAATTCAAACACTTAAATCCTCTTTGTTATTTAATAGCATATTAATTAATTACTCATGAAAACATAAAACATAAGCACCAGAGTAGATTCACATCAACACATGAGACACCAAGATTTTGACGTGGAAAACCCAGTCAAGGGAAAAACCACAGGGTGATTAACCCAAGGATTATTCTCTATTAGAAGAATAAGAAAAATAGATGGCACATGCCAATTATGGCTCACTACCTGAGCACACTGCTCACAAGAGGCACACTGCCTATAAGAGACACACTGTCTACAAAGTAACAAGTATCACAAATTTGAACTAGAGATTGACATCTTTACTATGCCTGGATCAGTTCCATTTAAGCCCAAAAACTCCTGCTCTACTTTTCGCTCTTCTTCTTCGCTATGCCACACTCATCACCACAAGACACACTTCAAAATGAATTCACAATCCCTTATTTATACAAGGCATCAACTTAGGAACAATCATGTAAGTTGGCAAACACCTACAAGATCATTCGCAAGATGTGTAATACATCTGGTCGGCCAGTCTCAAGAAGAACACCAATATCCGTGGTTATTCTTCAAATGCAAACTCTAACTTTAATGTGGATCACTGTCATTAACTGGACATGATCCAATGATCATCATAACCTTCCCTGAATCACCAAACACATCCACACTTCATCATCCTGCTGGAATTCTTCTCTCCTTCATCCGGAGCTACAAGAACACAGTTTGTCATCACTTTCATAAATGAATAGGCACTTTCGTACCTTCAACCCATGAACTAATCTAGTTGATACTTCATAGGAATGTCCTCAACACTTCCTCAGATCTGCAAAACGGGATAATGAAATACCGGATCTCACTGGACCTTTCTGTGGCCCTCTGTCACCTCTGAACACCTACCTGAACCGGTTCTACTTGAGTGACCATAACTTCTTCAAATCTTCATGCAGACCTCTGAAATCTTGAATGGAGCATCTCAAGACTTATATCTACAAACCCTTTAAACCACATCCTTTGATCCTCAATCTATTGAAAACTTTTACCTTCTTGTCATCACTGTTCTTAACTGTTCCTGATTGAGACTTATTTTCTCAAAATCCTTAGCACACAGCTCATCTAATCCTTCTCATTAATGCAAAATGAGTATGTTGACATCAATGACAACACCAGTTATCCTCATACTTGCAACAATCTCCCCCTTTGTTGAGAGGTGGAGAGAAAAGGCAAGCAGGGAGAAAGCATACAAGAAAAGCGAATAACCCAGGCAAGCATATCAATTTGCAAGAAGTGGGGTGCAACTGGTTGAGAGGCATTTACCTCATTTTTCTTGTTTTGTTTCTAGCACACAAACTAAGATCAATTAGTTGCAATTTCTTTAGCATTGAAAACTGAATCTCCATCGCTGCCTTTCAAACAAAACCGCCATATGTTTGCTTATTTCTATTAAGCATAGGAAGATCAAAACCCTATCACTGCCTTTGTAAAAATCTCAAATATGGTTGTTGCTATTTCATAAGCATAGAAAACACTAAAACCCCATTATTGCCTCTTTATAAAGTGAAATTTATTTACCACACAAAAAAATAGAAACCCCTTACTGCTGTTTTAAATAATATGCCAAGATTTATTTCAATGCAAGATATTTACATTGCCTCTTTTGTGAAATTTATTTAAAAAAAACTGTAGAACTATTTTATTTGTCTTTAGAGAAAAAGGGTCTTCAAATGATTAGGGGAATTTTAATTTGTAGTTGTTAGGTAAATCAGGGGATTCAATTTAATTTAGGGAAAATAAATAGGGGGTTTGATTTCTTTATAGAGAATATAAGGAAGGCTGCCATACTAAAAATAGGGATGCAATGATAGAGGTTGAATCGATCTAAGTCCCATGGAACCCTGTTGTTATACAATTACTCCTCTGATAGATATCTATTGTAGCTCTTCTTAAGAAATTGAACGCATTTGCATGTTGATCATCACAGTCATTTTATTTTGGCTGAAACACTAGCCTTGTGGAAACCTTTGTTTTGAGTTTAAAATTGTTATGGCACTAAATTACTTTAGTTGTAGCAATCTGGGTTTATGCATTGAAATTTAGTCACGTAATTTCTATTAAGAACTTCTGCCACGCAATACAAAAAACCTAGGAGAACTACTGTAGGGGAAAAATTTAGATTTCTATTTTGTAAGTCTGTACTTTGTATTTTATTTTGCTATGATAAATATGGTAGATAGTATGCCAAAATTCAGGCTAAGAGTTGACTTGCAATGCCATTTGTTGTATTTTTATTTTATCCATGTATACCTTGTGTAGTGACCAAATTTGGGTCACTGGAGTTATTACGAAATTGATCTTACTGGAAAAGGGTTGCTTTCAATAAACTACACTGTTACTGCAATCTTTTGTATTGTAGACTATATTTTAATCTTTACTATTTTAAATTTATAACTCAGTGTTTTTAGTCTTTTGAATTCCTTGTTTAGTCAAACGAGATGAACAACATTTAGGCATTAGAGTGGTCTGTTGGAGTGGCTACTAGGGGAACTATTAGCAGAGTTACATTAATAACTGATAACTAAAACTAAAGCATTTGGGTAAAAACACTAGTAAGATAATTAAACCTCATGCATATCCTTAAGCACTTGTAAAGGCTAAGGATGCAATGAGAAGGCCTATCTATCTACGGGGCATTGAGTCATCCATCTGTGGGACGTGGATTTAGGCATGATTAGTCTCCTCATCTGTATGAGAGGTACTTGGTCCTGTGTGTGCCATCCCTTCGAGCACATATGATGACACCCCATATGATTACACTCTAGTATCTAGCACCTTAGGAGTCATGAGTAGTCCCTGACTTATGACTTAGATGAGTACACCTATATTATGACTTTGATTGTAAGCACTATTCTCCATGTCTGCTCTATGTTTGATGTGTGTGTTGGCCATCTTGTATCCCCTTGTTGTTGTTCATCCGTTTGGGCCTTGTGACTATGTCCGAGCATGGTGGGGTGGTCTCTTAGGAGTCCACATGGTTGGGAGACGTTGCGACCACCATTGGGGACCAGCAAACAGGTTCTAAAGTGCCAGTTTGAGATGATCTCTCTCTCCATCACTTCATTCAATTATTGTACCTATTCAATCTTTGTGTCATACTCAGGACTATGTTATGTACTTGTATCTTATTTTGGAATATATCATTGTAATTGTATATGCAGTTATGTAATTGAACTCTCTTAGAAGAGAAGTTGTAATCATTTGTAGTACCCCTCACCTTGTTGTTTGTCAGACTGATGGTTTTTCTAGTAGGATTGGACACTATGACACTCTATTGGGCGATGGACCCTCTGTTTTATGATAACTGATAATGAATTTATGATAGGATGATGCTTGACCACTGATACTTCATGTTATCATAGTTTGATGCACATATTAGATGTTATAAATTGTTTTAATTCAGCTCCATGTGTTATTCGATCATGATTATGATGACATCTGTTGAAGTTTTAATTATTGACATTTTATGTTTTCACAAGTTGTATGGACATATTGGATTGTAAGAGGATTGAATGCTTTATGTTGTTGACTAGTAATCAGATACCTTGTTGAACATAGTTAATTGTTTTTACATAAACGTGAATGGAACAGTGTTGTATTACTCGCTTTCGAGTACCCTACACCACTGCGATTTCCATTCACTATAGGACTGTATGTGGATATATATCTGGAATGTTTAACCATGCGTTGTTGCAGGAATGCAGGTACTAGGCATCGACTCCACCTGATTACAGGTCTGAGCGTGCCTTTGCCAATGGATTAGTTGTTGGAGTTAATGTGAGGTCCCTAGTCAGTGTTGTCTGGTCGTCAGTTTACCCTTGTGGTTAATGGTTGTCATTCGACCATGTCTTGTTGTCAGGTAAAACTGTACCTTGGAGTCTAATTAGTTCCGAAGATGTCTAAGTGTGTATGGTAGTATTGTGCTTTAATTAGAATTATATTACGGAAAGAATAATGTTGATAATTAAAAGATAATACGGAGCGTAAAGGTCGATAGTTGTTAATTATTAAATAAATTATTATTTTATTAGAAGTATAGTTGTTAAATAAAGTTTGTCAGAGGTTTTGTATTATTTAATATAATATTCTTTATAATAAATATTTAAATAAATAAAATAGTTGTAAGTTATGTTGTATTTAGTGATTTACAACTAAATTAATAAAATAAATTAATATATAGTTGTACAATTATGGATTGTCGTATTGTTATAACTTTATTAAATAAAACATGCTTGGTTGGCTGTAAAATAATTAAATGCTGTCAGTATTGTGTGTTAATATTTAAAAAGGAATAACCTCTTGGGATTATGAAATTAAATAAAAATATTAGTAGAGGAGGGAGATGCACGGGATCACGTGCCGAGTCCCTTGGAAGAAGAAAGGGGCTGTGTTATAAAAGAAAAGGCTTGGTGAGGCAAAAGAGGAGGCTAGAAAAATTTGGAGAAGACTTTTGAGGAAGCTGGATTTCCAGGATTGGATTTGGGGAGCAACATCAATCCCTCAGTTTGTTAAGCGAAATCAAGTTCCTTGTTGAATTCTGTCTCAGTTTTATTTTAATAAACAAATTTCATGATTCTTTATTCTTTGTCAAATCTAGACAGATTCATTCATTTACCTTTCAATTGTACCTGTTTGTTCATTTCTATAGTCTTTTCAACAAATTAATTTAGCTTGTATTTCTGTGTGATCCGTTGGTACCAAGAAAACCTACCCACACAATCGAGAGTGTCTTCAAATAAACTAGATCGGTCAAGAAGGATGACCATACACTTGTAATGATAAACTATAGGCATAATGCAATAAGGTTCCAAATGTGATCAAAGTTTGTGTAGTTCTTGTTCACAAAGCCTATGCGGCTGCATCCGCCCAAATCTCAAGCCAAACTATGATGTTAGAATGCATCCCAAAGTGCCGTACCCTGCTACAAATTGCCCACACATAAATATTAGGATATCTTCATAGCCGACACTGTCAAGATGGTCGATCATGCTCACATAACAATCAACTGTAGCCATAAGGCAAAGAGGGTTACTCATGTGATTTAAGTTTGAACAACTCTGAATTTTTAGGAAGAGCCTTGCTTAATCCACTTTGTGTATATCCTACAATCATTGTTTCCATTAGATAACAATATTTGAGGCATCGATCATACAAATTGAGGTATCGATCCTCATGCACTTGCCCTCTCTTGCATTCAATAATAACGATGTTTCTGTAAATTCTCCTCAGCCTATATTCATATGTGAACGACAGGTACTTAGAAACCATATTGCAACAACAACATGGATTTAACAATTTTTTTTTTTGATGACAAGTTTATGGCATCCTCTAGATGGCCAGCGCGGCCAAGAAGGTCTACCATGCATGCATAACTATCAGCTGTAGGAAAAATACAATAGGGGTTTTCAGATGTGGTTAAAGTTTGCACAGTTTTCACTCACCAAACGCCCATGAACGTGCACCCCTGCTGGTGAATGTGGCATAGATACAGATTATGAAATGTACAAACTATAAATCCTAGGTTATACCGTACATTTCCTTATCTGTATAGTAAATAATAGACAATCCTACCGCTGCCAGTTTTGCAGAAAATAGTTTACAGTTCTAAGCATTCCAAAATTATTAAAGGAAGCTGGTTAAATATGGAGTTCACCTTAATGAAATTAAAATAGCATCTTTTATGTTTCAAATGTTTAATAGTTAAGATAGATAATTCACGTGATACTCAACTGCTCTGGAATCATAAATTTTACCAAGTCTCATCAGGCTGAGTTTAAGCAAGCGATTTATAAAATCGAGTAGTTCTAAATACAATCTATATTACAAGACGTGGCCAACTAAATCTCTGCATCTGATAAAGCATTGGCCTCATCATTCTCCGTTAATTTGTCACACTTGACTCCACTCCAATTGCTTTCCTCCAGAAGGCTATCTTCTTCCTCTTTACACAAAACTTTCTCATCACCTAAGCAAGTATATGTAATCAAGAGAATGGGGACTAATTATGTTAGAGAAACATGAGCCAACAAACAACATTGGAGCATCTTCCATGTAGAAGGATGGAGGTAGAATCAGTTCATTTCCTAGGCTGAGTCTTTACTTTTTTTTTAGTTTCGCCATCGAATGTGACAAATTCGTCGCTGAAAATAGTAAACTTTCCAATCATAATGAGTTTATATGCAGGTGAATATGTTGGAAAAAATTAGACTAAGGTCAAATGTGTCATTTGCAGTCTTGACTTTTATTGGTTTAACCTCTTCATGTAACTATCTTTAGGCATCCGCTCAGCGTGTGCTTGATCTCTATATCGATTGAGTTTACCTGAACAAATTCTTATTATTTCGTTTAGATGTAATATGTTTCAAAGATGAGTATGTCAAATGGTGTACCCTATATTTTATTCTATTAAGCCAGCCATTTATGCATTGATGGAGATGTTTAAAACCCGTCATTATATTCTAGGGTAGTTGTGCTTTCTTGTATGCATTTCTTTGATTGGTTTAGATTAACCCTAAGGAATGTTTATTTTCTTTACAATGTGTTTGAATAACATTATTAGTAGTACTATTGATATCCATGTTATTATTAGTATCATTATTATAATTATAATTATCATTATTATCATTATTGTTATCATTGCAATAATAATAATTATTATTATTGTTACTATTATTAGTATTATTATTATTATTAATTCAAAAGTATAGTTGACTATTTAAAAGCCAAATAAAATTGGGGATTTAGAACAATGTTGTCATTATGTATTTAAAGAAAATCGTTGTGATTATATATATTATGGTTAATGAAATTTAATTTGACATCAGTTTTAATATGGTTTCTTCATTTCGTTAAGATATTGGTTTAAGGAGTAGGTATATTATTATTGTATTGGAAATTGGATTTAAAGGTATTAGATAATTAGTTCGTGTGAATTGAAATTGTATGAAAAAGTCAAGGTGTAAGTTGTCAAGGGTTCATTTCCAGAGGCCAAGGTTGTTGTGTTTCGACTTCATGTGATGTGTTGATAAGTGTCCTGAGTTATTGAAGTCGTGTCGCCTTTTGTCATGTATAAGGAATTTGGTTATGGTGTAGTGGAAGTATGTAAATATTCTGAATGCATCATGATGAGTAGAAAGGCTCTTCATGAATGTTGTGATTTATTTATTTAATTGTTTGGGATGTTGTGTTGGATTAGATAATGGGGAGACGTCGGTATTCATGAAAAAGTATTTTTCTTATGAGTTACTTCATTGGAAGCCATGAAAAATGTATTAAGAGTATGTCCTTGTAATTGAGATGATATGCAAGAAGGTAAATGCCTTGCATTATTACATGTATATGTTCATATCAGAATAATGGTTATGCAAGATGGTTAATGCCTTGCATGGTTTATGTATCATCGTTTGAGTAGGGTCTTCTAGATGCAGGTAGGGGAGTGGCTTTCAACGTGGGGCCGGCGCCCAAAGTGGCAGTCAGGATAACCCGTTGGAAGTAGATTAATCAAGTGATAATCTAAATAATGAATTAGGGGGTTGGGTAGTTAAGCACACTAAACAAGATAAGTGGATGCCTCACTCATGGCTCAAGTGCTTGTTTAGGCTTGAGATGAGATGAGAAGGCCTGGAATGGCAAGATCAACTACATTGTCCTCACGAAAGGTATGTTGATTTCCGCATGAGCGTGTATGGGGGCCGGGAGTCAGGAGAGGCTACCAGGACAACCCAAGATGGGGGCCGGGGCCTAGGAAGGCTTACCAAGACAACCCATGACAAGCCATGTGATGACACTTCTCCCTACTGCAGCCTAGCATTCCCTAGTTGTACTCTCCCCATTCGTTATGTGTTGCCTCTGGAAGTTCAGTTAAGTTAAGTTGTGTTGTGTTGTTTATGTTATTGCCATGTGCTATATTGGCGTTTGGATGTCCTTTGTTTATGCTAGTCTATGTCTACCTGACTGTTTTGTTTGGGACCTCATGTTAACTCCTAGCTCGGGGGGTGGACCTTAGGGTTCCACATGGTCGGGTGGAAGAGCTATTTTATCCATTGGTTATTCTTTAACAAGTTCATGTGCAGAAAAGGATGTATCTCAGTCTTCAGACATTTGTATTTGTACCAGTTGATGAAGATGTATGTGTATAATCTTGTACCAGATTTGCGCAACCGAATATTCATTGTGTATGTAATCCTGGTGTAGTCTGAAAATGGCAATGTAATGATGTCATGATGTACTCATGTGTAAGGAAAGCATATCAGTTGTGTATTTGATCATGTAGATTACATTATTTGTCAACATGCAATGAATATGAATCAGTTGTTCAATTATGCATTGGATTTAGATCAGTTATTGATGAATGTTAAAATTATGATAGTTGGTTTGTAAAGTAATGCAGCCTTGTATCCTTAGAGAATATGTTGTAGTTAGTTATGTTAACATTATTTGTTATCTTAAACATTAAAAAAAAAAAAATGTTCCTGTTTTCATGTAGCATAAAAGTGTTTTTCTTGAGGTGTACAAGGCGGGCATTACATCATTAATGAGAAGAAATGTGATGTTCCTTAATTGCTTTATGGATTCTGGTATGGGTATCAGATCCACCTGTATCTTATGATTATGGATTCCTATTTTTATCATATGGGATTATGAACATTTGTTTTGGTGTTTAAAATGAATGGTATCAATCTATCAAATTGACAGCGAAATCTATGTATGTTGTTTACTTATGTAAAAAAATTTATCTTGTCCCCTTTTGGCTCTTACCCTTTGGGGTTACGTAGCGGGATGTTACAGATAAAATGTAAGAATGATAGAATGAAAGAGTGATAGGATGAAAGAATGATAGAAAATTAGATTTAAGGAATAATAGAATTTTAGAATTGCAAAATTATAGAATGAAAGAATCGTAGAGTAATAGAACTATAGATTAATTGAATAATAGAATTATACAATGATAGAATGAAAGAATAATAAAGTAATAGATAAATATAGAATAATGGAGTGATAGAATTGTATAAGGATAGAATAAAAGAATGAAGGAATAATAGAATTATAGATTAATAGATCTATACAACATGATAAAATGAAACAATTATAGCATAATTTAATATTTATAGAATAATAGAATGATAGAATAATAGATTTATTTAATATAATAATATAATGATAAAATAATAGATTTATACAATAATAGAATGTTAGAATTATAAAATGGTAGAATGAAAGAATGATAGAGTATTAAGGCTTTAAAATAATATACAATGATAGAATAAAGGAATGCCAGAATAATATATTTATAGAATAATATAATGATAGAATAATAGAATTGTAGAATACTAGTATAACTGAATAATAGAATGAAGGAATTATAGAATGATAGAATCAAGGAACAATAGAGTAATGGAATTGTCAAATAATAGTATGATATAATGATAAAAATGAAAGAATGATAGGATAATATAATTGCATAATAAGATGATAATAGAATAAAAAAATGATAGAATGAAATATTGATAGAATAATAGATTTATAAAATAATAGAATGATAGAACAGTAGAACAATACAATAAAGGAATGATAGAATAATAGATTTATGTAATAATAGAATGATATATTTATAGAATTATAGATTTATAGATTGATAGAACAATAGATTTATAGAATAATAGAATGATAAAATTGTAGGGTGAAGAATAATAAAACAAAAGAATTGTAGTTCATAATAGAATGATAGAATGAAACAATCATAGAATAAAAGATTTATAAAATAATATAATCTAGTAGAAATATAGAATGATAGAAGGAAACAATGATAGAATAATAGAATTGTAGAATACTAGTATAATAGAATGATAGAATGAAAGAATGGTAGAATAATAGATTTCTAGAATATTAGAATGATGGAATTATAGAATGGTAGAATGAAAGAACAATAGAGTAATGGAATTGTAGAATAATATTAGTATGGTATTATGATAAAAATGAAAGAATGATCAATAGAATAATAGAATTTCATAATAATATGATAATAGAGTAAAAGAATGATAGAATGAAATATTGATAGAATAATAGATTTATAAAATAATAGAATGATAGAATATTAGAATAATAGAATTCTAGAGCAATGAATGAATGAATGAATGAAGAATTTTAATAACATCCGAGAGGCCGCAGCAGCCTATGGGACCCATCAGCCACGTACATCCCCTTCAAACGAAACAGCAGCCACAAAACATCCTCTAAGTTGCCTAAACTTCCTTCTTGAGGTCTTCCCTTTTGCTGTAAAGTTTGATCACGAGGTTTGCCGTACTACCCAGCCTTGTCGCTTCAAAGAATGGTAGAATCATAGAATATTAGAATTGTAGAATAATAGAATTATAGAATGAAAGAATGATAGGATAATAGGTTCATAGAATAATAGAATGATAGAGTTATAGATTAATAGAATGAATAATGATAGAATAGTAGAATTGTAGAACGATACAATGGAACATTAATAGAGCAATAGCCTTATAGTATAATAGAATGATAGAATTATATAATGATACAATAATCTAGAATTAATGAATTACAAAATGATGGAACAATATAATAATAGAATTGTAAAATAATATAATAATAGATTTATAGAACTATATAATTAAAGAATAATAGAATTGTATGATAAGAGAGTTATAAAATGATAGAATAATAAATTTAGAGAATAATAGAATGACAGAATTATGGAATGATAGAATGAAAGAATGATAGAATAATTGTTGAACTGCAAAAAGTCAAGATTTCAACTTGTGGTGATTTAATTCCACAACTACCATGATTACAAATGGTTCAACTCCCTCAACTAGAAGTATAAAAAGGAGGTTGGTGCTTTTTGTTTGGGGGTTGGGTTGGTTGGTGATTGTTGTACAAGAGAGTATTGTCTCTAAGGATTATAGATTGATTTGAATTGTGTAATTTATATTCATAATGTTGTTATATCGAATGTGAATCTATGATATCAATAAATTTACATCGATTTGTGTTGTTGTGTGAAAGTTGTTATTTTGGTTGCTAGATTCTGGTAGTTTGATAACACCCCCAGATCTAGACTGCATTAAGTGATATCAAAGCCCAATTTTGGTTGTGTCAAAAAGAAGGAATCCTAAAGAATTTTGTTGTGGGTTCAAATGAGAAATAGAAGACCTACAACTATAGAGAATTCATGAGACATGGCACATAGAGGATGAGGGCGAAGAGGAGAACTAAGAGTTAGTGATGTAGAAGTCATAGAGATGCTGGGAGGGATTAGATCAAGATTAGATGATATGGAAGAAACACAAAGAAGAGGAGTATATGTGGACGACATTAGTGAGGATGAGAATGAAGAATGAGAAATTGAGACAAAAGATGCAGATAGAAATGAACTAGAAAGAAGATTTTTACAAGCAATATCAAGAATCAATAGCAAACCCATATTGGATGCACCAAGTTATCATGGAAATCTAAATCTAGAAGAATTAATTGAATGGATTTTAGAGATGGATAAATATTTTGATTTTGAATCAATAGATGATCTGAAAAGGGTGAAATTTACTTGCATGAAATTGAAAGGACATGTATTCTTATGGTGGGATCATGTGAAAATAGAAAGGCAAAGAAAGGGTAAGGAGAAAATCAAATTGTTGGATAGAATGGTCAAAAAATTGAAGGCTAAATTTCTACCAACCGACTATCAAATAAGTTTGTTCAAGAAACTACAAAATTTGAAGTAAAAGGAAAAGAATGTGTATGAGGATGTATAGAAGAATTATATAGGTTGGATGTCAATGTTAGACATGTAGATTATAATGCTGAGAAAGTGTCAAGGTAACTTAATGGTTTACATTATTCAATTCATGATGGAATTAATATGTTCGAATACAAATTGTAGAATAAGCTTATTAGTATGCTTTGAAGGAAAAAGAAAAATTTGTGAGAAAATAAATTAATTTTAGAGGCAGAGGTAGATTCTCACATGGAAGAGGACAATCCAGTGGTGGTAGAGGCTATGAAAACAAACAAGGAGAAACCAACACATCTCAAACAAGCACCTAGGATAATAATGGAAGAGGAGATTATTCTAGAGAGGAAGAGGAGATTACTCCAGAGGTAGGGGATATTTTGGAAGAGGTAGAGGAAGAGGATTCATGAGTACATGTTACCAATGAGGATTCATGAGTACTTCATCTTGGCACTTTTTCGAGGCTTGAAACTTTCATCTTAGCCCTCAAAATGGCAATTTAGTTTTTTTTCTAGATTTTTAAAAAGTTGCTTTTTTAATAACTCGAAACTCATGTTTCAAATTTAGAATATTAGTTGGCCATTCATCCTAACTTAGTTTTTGGAAGCTTTTGGGAAAAAATAGGACTCTCAAGATATGATTGTAAAATTACCTAAAATGGCAAAATCTGACAATTGTCGAAATCTGCGAAAGAAGGTAATTTTTTATTTTTTTGTTTCTCTTGCATATAAGAGAGTTTTATCTCATTGTAGCAGCGGAGTTGATGAGTAGAAGTTTTTTTGTGTTCCATCTTCCAAATCTTTAGCTCTCATATGTTTAATGGCACAATTCTATTGAGTGTATGTTGTGTGCTGCATCAATTTCCAATGGTTTTTCACGGTGTGTGGCCCCCCTCGACAGTCCCCTAAGGATTAGTCTCTTCTCCACTCGCCCCGCCGTTATTAGCCCCAACTCGGCACAAAAATGTAAGCCCGAGGCAAGGCACGGTGGGCAACGCTGGGCTAAGTCGCAACGCTCCTGTCTCTCTTGGGGGCCAGGGCTAGGGGATAGCTCTGGGTTTATATATATATTAAATTACTGCAAGTAGGTTGTTAAAATTAGAGATGACACTAATTAGAAATTTAAAAAATATATATCAAAACACATCCAATTTCTTTCAAAATTATATGGTACACTAGAGGAAAGAGTCCTCTCCAAAAGGGTATAATTGGTTTTGTGAAAATGATAAAAAATAATACAAAAGTTGACGTGGAATGAGAACTATCAGATTCTATAAAGTCTGACTTTAAAATGATATTACAAAGAAAATATGCATTGAAAACTAATTTTTTTTCTCCATGCACTATATATTGAACTCTATTTGCAAAAAAAAAAAAAATAGGGAAAAATAAGATGGTTTACTCTTTTTTTGTGACGTGGACTCAAAGTCAATTTTCCTAAAATTTTCAGCAATTCAAAATTTGCTCTTAAATTTTTAAAAAAATATCGAAGTAATTTTTAAATTTTTTTTTAATATTACAAGCATAAAATTCATCAAGAGATCTACATTTCATTAGTCTACATCATTTTGAAATTCAAAACATAAATGCCACTTTTATGAGGTCAAAGTTCAGAAATTTTTTTGTTGTTGTCCGATTCCTTTATAAAGTGTGACAGGTTTGTGCTTTTACCCTAATAGAATTGTAAAATAATTCAATAATAGAATAATATAATAATAGAATTAAAGAATTAAATAATGATAGAATAATAGATTTGTATAATAATAGAGTGATAGAATGAGAGAATATTTGAATAATAGAAATGTAGAATGATATAATGCAAGAATGATAGAAGAATAGAATTGTAGAATAATATAGTTATAGAATAATAAAATGAAAATATTATAGAATAAAATATTTATAAAATAATAGAATGATAGAAATGCAGGATAATAGAATAATAGATTAATATAAAAATAATAGAATGATAAAATTATAAAATGATAGATTGAAAGAATGATAGAATAATAGAATGATAAGATTATATAATGATAGAATGGAAGAATGTTAGAAAAATAGAATTGTAGAATGATAGAATGAAAAATGTTGGAATAATTTAATAAAAGATTTATAGAATGACGGAACTATAGACTTGAATATAACTATAAAATAATACAATTAGAGAATAATACAATTTGAGAATCAGAGAATGATAGAATAATAGAATGATATAATAATAAGTTTACAAAATAATAGAATGATATAATTATAGAATCATAGAATGAAAGAATTCTAGAAAAATAGAATTACAGAAGGAAAGAATGATAGAATAATAGAATGATTGAATATAAGAATGATAGAACAATAGATTTATAGAATAATAGAATGATAGAATTACATAATGGTATAATAATAGAATGAAAGAATGATAGAATAGTAGATTTATAGAATTATAAAATGAAAGAATGATAGAATGAAACAGTGATAGAATGAAAGAATGATAGAAAATAGATTTAAGGAATAATAGAATTTTAGAATTGCAAAATGATAGAATGAAAGAATCGTAGAGTAATAGAACTATAGATTAATCAAATAATGGAATTATACAATTATAGAATGAAAGAATGATAGAGTAAGAGATTAATAGAATAATAGAGTGATAGAATTGTATAAGAATAGAATAAAACAATGATGGATTAATAGAATTGTAGATTAATAGATCTATACAATATGATAGAATGAAACAAAATTATAGAATAATTTAATATTTATAGGATAATAGAATGATAGAATAATAGATTTATATAATAATAGAATTATAGAATTATAAATGACAAAATGAAAGAATGATAGACTAATATAATTATGGAATAATAGAATAAAAAAATGATAGAATAAAAGATTTATACAATAATAGAATGTTAGAATTATAAAATGGTAGAATGAAAGAATGATAGAGTAATTAAACTTTAAATTAATAGAATAATATAATTATACAATGATAGAATACTAGATTTATAGAATAATATAATGGTAGAAATAAAGAATGACAGAAGGAAACAATGATATAATAAAAGAATTGTAGAATAATAGTATAACAAAATAATAAAATGATAGAATGAAAGAATGATAGGATAATAGATTTCTAGAATAATAGAATAATAGAATGATAGAATTATATAATGATAGAATGAAGGAACAATAGAGTAATGAAATTGTAGAATAATAGTATGATATAATGATAAAAATGAAAGAATGATAGAATAGTAGAATAATAGAATTATAGAGTAATAGAATTGTAGAATGATAGAATGAAAGAATGGTAGAATACTAGAATTGTAGAATAATAGAATCATAGAAAGAAATAATGATAGAATAATAGAATGAGAGTTATAGAATAATAGAATGAAATAATGATAGAATAATAGAATTGTAAAATGATAGAATGAAACATTAATAGAACAATAGCCTTATAGTATAATAGAATGATATAATTATATAATGATAAAATGAAAAAATTATAGAATAATAGAATTATAAAATAATACAATAATAGAATTACAAAATGAAATAATGATAGAATAATAGAATGATAGAATATAAGAATGATAGAATAATAGATTTATAGAATGATAGAAAAATAGATTTATAGACTAATAGAATGATAGAATTATTATAGTGCCCCTCACCTTGTCATCTGTCAAATTGATGGTTGCTTAGTAGGATTCAACTTTATGATAGTATCTTAGATTATCTAATGATGGATCCCTTGTTGTGTTGTTAATTCATTATGGAACTAATTGTTATGATAGCAATTGTTGATGTTGGATTCTGTTATTTTATGCTTACAGTTGATAAATAAACTATATTTTTTAGATGTTTTGACGTTAATTGCTATATTTGATGGTGAGATAATTGATTGTTTTGATAAGTAACCAGAAACCTTGTTCAAAGTAGTGATTTGTTTATACTGGAACATGAATGGAACAGTGTCGTACTACTCGCTCTCGAGTACCCTACCCCACTGTGATTTCCATTCACTATATGACTACATGTGGATATATATCTTGTTATGTTTAATCGTGCAGTTGCTGCAGGATGCAGGTACTAGGCACCGACTCCACCTGATTTACCAGGTCTGAGCGTGCCTTCGCCAATGGAATAGTTGTTTGGAGTTAACATGAGGTCCCCTGTCATTGTTGTGTAATCGTCAGTTTACCCTGTGGTCTTTGTCTGTCGTTTGATCATAACTTGCAAGCAGGTAACGTTACACCCTGATGTCTAACTAGGTCAGAAGGTGTTTTTGTGTGTATGGAAGAATTGTGCATTAAATAGAATTATTTTACAGAAAAGTATAAAGTTGATAATTAAACATATTAATTAATGTCGTTAATTATTGATAGTTGTGGTAAATAGATTATAGTATGAGAAGTGAAATTATAAATTAATAGTTATAAGAAACTATGTATTATTGAATTTAATATTATTTGCTTTGAGCATTGAAATAAATAAATTATTGAGAAATTAAACTGTAAGATTTTTTTTTTTTAATAAAGGGGTAAAAACTTTATTGAAATTCAGAAAAGAACATTACAAAGCATCAAAGGGCCAAGGCCCTAGTAATCCATAAGAAACAGCCATACAAAGCATGAAACAACATCATCCTTCACCATTACCATTCCCATCCTTAGCAAGAATCTTCTCCAAGTCATGTCGGAGCTCATGAGGAACCTGCTCCCATTCATCAATCTTCTAGCCATCTAAATGCTCAGAAGCCCACTTAGCCAAACAATCTGCTGCCCTGTTCCACTCCCTTGGAATATGGACAAAAGACACCATCTCCATCAAAGAACTTATCTACAGAATTTGTTGCACCATCATAGCCAACTACCAACTAACATCAAAAATCTTCTATGTATTCAGCAAATTAATCAAAACTTGTGAATCAGACTCACAGATAACCTTGCGCCATCCCAAAGCATAAGCCCTCTCCAAAGCATAGAGGATGGCCAAACCTTCCATAAGGTTGATAGTTTGCCATCCTTCATGAAAAATCCCTGTCAGTCCCACCAATCCTAGCAAGCCCAGGAATGCCCCTTGAAGAACCATCAGTATTGAGCTTCAGAATGCCAGACGGAGGGGGAAGCCATCTCCCCACCCTTTGCACTTTCTTTTTCACTCGCCTTCCTTTCATAACACAAGCAAAAGCTGGAGACAACCCCTGAATACCTAATCTATCCACCAGCTCAGCATCTCCTTTCTCCAAAGGGAACACCACATCACACTTAGATTCCACCGTCTCCCGAATCATACTCATAATTTTGTGCCAATCTTCTTGAATCAACAGCTTCTCACCTCGAAATATTCTGCGATTCCGTTCCAACCAAATCTGCCATAGTATGAAGGAATGCCCAACATACCACACATCTTGCAAGAAAGAGGCCATAGAAGGAGGTCTACCTAGACTACTCCAAAAATCCACCAAGGAGGAAGCATGAACACAGGGGCTTTTCCAAACTTCCCACCAAAAATGCCAAAGCTGCAAAGTCAAGGGACAATGGAAAAACAAGTGAGAGGAGTCCTCCTCTCCACATCCACACATAACACACATAGAAGGACCTTGAAAACCCTGCTTCTGAATATTATCCCAAGTCAAGCACCTATTCCAAGCCAAAGTCCAAATAAAGTAGTTACACTTCGGCCAAGAAAGCTTATTCCACACTTTCTTCCACCAGTGAACCTCCACCCCATCCAGCTGGTTAGATAACAACACCTGATATCTAGAAGCAACAGTATAGACAACCTTAGGATTAGGAGACCAAGAAAGAACATCCCCTTCCTGGAGGGAGCTACAACATCTATGAGAAAGGATACTATGAAGCTTAGCACACTCCTCCTCCATACCAACAACAGGCCACTCATCAAGATTCTTCCATCTCGCCACCACCAACTGCCCATGAGAAGAAAAGGACTTGAAGTCACTCACCCTTGACCAACCTACTTCACAGAACCTCTGACACAGAGTCACCAAATTAGGAAACTAAGAAACAATGGGAGGAAAACCATCCCAAGAATCAAACCAAAAATGAGCTTTTGTCCCTCTTTTACAAATCCAAAATAAACCATCCTTGACCAGAGCAGCCCCTTTCTTGAGTGTACTCCAAATCACCGAGCCTTTCCCCACCAGTGGATACTGAGGAATGTCAATTTGAGGGATCCCCGGGAAGTATTTCTGAGTTAATATCCTGGCCCATATCCCATCCTACTCCACACACCACTGCCAATACAATTTAGCAGCCAACGCCATCCCTGACAATGACGACTGCCTTAACCCGAGGCTGCCAAACTGCTTCGGGCTACAAACAATGTCCCATCTAACAAGGCTCCATTTAGAGGACAATAAGCTACCAGCCCATAATAACTGTCTTGCTAAGGAATCCAATTCCCTAACAAAACCCAAAGGGGCCACCTGAATCATACATCTATAAATGGGGAGGGCCTGCACCATAGACTTTAGCAACTGAACACGACCCGCAAAGGACAACCAGTGATGGGTCCAATGATTAACTTTCACACGAAATTTATCCAGAATATTTTGCCAAGACTCCTTGGGAAGTCTTCCAATAGAGATGGGAATACTAAGATAGGTCAAAGGGAGAACCCCAGTCTGAAATCTCAAGATATGAGCAATTCGCCTTTGAATGGAACCTGGAGTATTGAAGAAAAAGATGGAAGACTTATCTTCATTAATCAATTGGCCCGAAGCTAGAAGATAAACATCCACACCTTGTGCAAATTCAAAGCTTCTCTAATTGTAGCCATACCCATCAAAGTAGTGTCATCAACAAACTGCAAGTGAGACTGTGGAGGTAAACCACCTCCCCACCCCTAGCCCTAAATGAAACCTAACTCCACATTCCTTCTTATCAAGCATCCCAAACCCTCAACAAGAAGAAGAAACAAGTAAAGAGAGAGGGGGTCACCCTGCCACAAACCCCGAGAGGCGCCAAAAAGCTTAGAGTGCTCACCATTTATTAACACAGAGAAGGAGACCGAAGTAACACAACTCATAACCCAATAAATCCACTCATCCCCAAAACCAAAAGCACCAAGAACCTTCTGAAGGAAGGACCATAGAACACGGTCATAAGCCTTAGCCATATCAAGCTTGATGAACATTGCCTTATCTTTGGAATTAGCCATAGAGTGAATGGTTTCAGTTGCAATAACAACCCCATCCAGAATCTGACGTCGCGCCACAAAACCACTCTATTCCTCAAAAATCAGCACTTTAAGCCACTTTTTCAACCTATCAGCAATCAATTTAGAGATAATTTTATAAATCACATTGCAAAGAGAGATAGGATGAAATTGACTTAACCTATCCACCCCATCACACTTTGGGATGAGAGCAAGGAAGGTAGAATTCAAAGTCTGTAACATCTGTTTATTCTTATGAGACTCCTGAACAACTGCCAACAAGTCCACCTTGATAATCTCCTAGAATTCTTGAAAGAACTCAATTGGGAAACCATCAGGGCCAGGAGCTTTCCCCCTCTTCATTTGAAACACAATCCCCTCTAGCTCCTCAATCGAAATATCACTCATAAGATGCTCATTCATCTCCCTAGAAACCAAAGAAGGGATACAAGAAAGGACCTGAGCTTCCTCATCAGAACCCCCTGCGAGTCCTCCCTAAATAAAGAAGCAAAATACTGCATAGCTTCACATGTGATTTCCTGCAAAGAAGAAAGAGTTTCACCCCTGTCATTCACCAGAGTAGAAATAGAATTGCCATGTCTCCTGGCTTTCACTGAGTTGAAGAAAAAAGTAGTATTTTTATCCCCTTCTTGAAGCCACTCAATCTGAGCCTTTTGTTTCCAAAAAACTTCCTCTCGTAGCTCACACTCTTCCAATGCTTTCAAAGCCCTAGTCTCTTCCCAAAGTAGGTCCTCAGTCACTCCATCCTCCCTGATCAACCTCGTAATACCATCCAACTCAGCCTGGGCAGCAGTCTTAGCATGGAAAATGTTTCCAAAGCACTACCAATTCCAACGTTTAAGCTGATACTTAACAAATTGAAGTAACTTAGCAAAAGTATACATTGATGTACCATAAGCAGGTCTACCATACCTCCACCACTCAACAATATAGTCATGGAGAGAGGAGTCACGCAACCACATAAGCTGGAACTTGAAAGAAGGAGACCGAGGCACATGAGCTGAAGAAATAGCCAGCTTGATAGGCTAATGATCTGATCCCCTCCAATCCAAAATTTTAGAGCTAGAAGACCACAACCCACCAACCCAGTAGCAAGAAACCAGAAAGTGGTCAAGTCATTCCACAATGCAGTTATTCCCAATCCTCTGATTATTCCAAGTAAACTGGCCATTAATGGGCTTGATATCCACAAGATTTAAAGCTAAAATGTTATCCTAAAGTAGCAGCGCAGAAGGCTCAAGCCTCGCAATACCACCCCTCTTCTCAGCCAACTTAGAAATAGCATTGAAGTCTCCAGCCATAACCCATGGATGGAAAGGAACCATGCTTCAGACAAACCGGATATGGGACCACAATAGTTGTTTACCCTGAAGTTCAGTAGCCACATAGATATTGGAGAAGAGAATAGACTTCCCTGTCTCAAAACAAGAAGCAATCATAGAGATAGAAGACTGAAAGGACAACCATCAAAGAGGGCAAATCTTCCGAGGATTCCATAAACAAGCCACTCCTCCAGTAGACCCTTGAGCACCAATACACTGGCACTCGCCACTCCCCCACAACTTAGGCACTAAACCAAACATACACTCCACTAATAACTTAGTCTCTTGCAGGAAAAGAACATCAGGAGATTGATTTCTAACCAAATCACAAACAACTTTTTGTCGAGGGCCACTGTTCAAGCCCCTTACATTCCAGGATAGAACAATCATTTCAAGGGGCTTGAAAAATGAGAATCCAGAGTCTTAACAGACCCTGACTCTACCAAAGTTTCCCCTATTAATTTAATCTTATCCAAATCCTTTTTTCTACCAAGCTTGGAAGACTTCTCCCCAGCCCCTTTTTTTGGATCCTTTTGATGAAGACCCAAATGAGAAGAAGAAGACTTATTAATCTTCACCCCCTCAGTACCTACATTTGAAACAAGAGGAGATCCATCCTCACCACCCTTCTTCCCTACTATAATAGGAACTGATTCCACCTGGACTTCTATTTGAACATCTGTGTCCATTGGCAAAGCCCTATTATCCTACAAAACCTGAGTAGCTTCAGAAAGAAGGCCCTCCTGTCCTGTACCTGAAGCACCTTGATCCATATTCACCAAGCCTAGATTCACTTCCTGCTGGCTGAGTTCATCTAAAACTTCAAATTTGTTGAAAGAATCTTCATCCTGCCTTTCCTTCAAAGTCCTCTTTTGACCTCGATCCCTGTTTCAAGCCTTGGCAGGAACAAAACCATCAACCCCATCCACATCACCAGGAATGGGTTCCTTCCCCTTTTCAACTCTAGGGGGATTGCGGGGAGGCTGAGAAGGCTGGGAGTCCACGGGCCTAGCCTTAGGGTATCTCCTCTGTAAAAATCCATATTCATGACAGAGACGGCACCAAAAAGGAAGAGTCTCATAGTCCAACTGCTGCACCCAAGAGTAAGGACCCGCACAAATATCCACCAAATCTGGCAAGGGTTTACTTAAATCAATCTCAACACAGATACGAGCAAAAGTCATCACCTTTTTAACTTGAGTCTATTGTGAAGCACCAACTGGTTTTCCTAGCATTGAAGCGAACAAGTGTAAAACATCATCCTGCCAACATTCCACATGAAACATTGGAAGCCAAACCCACATTGGAACCTAGTTTGGAAGCTCTTTAGTAGGATTGAATCCCGCATGCCAAGGTTTAATAAATAACCCAATCTGATTATGAAAGTAGGGGCCTCCTTCAAAGGCCTTGTTGTGATCTGCCAAGCAATTGAATGAAACCATGGAAAAGTTATTTGCTAAAAGCATAACCTCCATTTCTCCCTCTGGCATCCAAGTCCGTTGGGCCCATGATTCAAGAAATTGTAAAGAAACCCACATCCCCATAAACTTGCACAACAATGCATGCTTCAAATAATAATCAATATCTTCCGCAATCATCTCCAGTGGGATAACCAATTTTGGCCTCTCCTCACAATGTTCAAGACATCCATTGATCTTCATAATCTGAGTACCACCAGACAAACCCAAACCAACCAACCCTGGATCTGGTGAGAACAAATTATTATTAAAAACCTTTGAAGCGTGCGAAGGAGAATTTGCACCAACCATTGCTGAGTGAAAATCCATCTTGGGACTAGCCCTTGAAGACTCCCTGATCGGCATTGAAACTAAACAAGATCCAAGGTGGGCAAGCAGGCCCCCGAGAAAAAAGAACCACCACTAGGGTTTAATCAATCCACCACCCAGCACTGCCTTCAAACTGCAGACCCAAACCAACCAGGCACAAAATCCACACCCACGACCTCCAACCAGGCACAAAACCCCCGCACACTCAGGGAGAAAGATACACCGATGCAGATGAAAAAACTTTGCATTGATAAAAAACACAACCCCAGACCTCCCCAAAATGCATGCACTCCCCACACTTCACACGACCAAGAAAAAACCAGAGGATCGGGCTAGGGCACAAAATCCCTAGCTCGACATACAGAGCAAAAAATTGACATTCCCCTTAATCTTCGAAAACCAATCTCTCAATTAAACTATAAGATTTAAATAAATAAAATAAAATTATTTATTTTGAGTTGATAGTTGGGTAGTTTCAATAGTTTGATTTAATTAATTAATATAAATCCTCTCTGTGGAATAACGGACTAGTAATGGTTCCGAGAGGAGGAGGTTTAGTGAGGGAAGCTAGAAAATTTTGGGGGCAGATCATAGAGGTTTGGGGGCTGGTTCGGCAGTTGTAGAAGTGATCCTGACACTGAAATCTCATAGCAGAGAAGCCAAGTTTTATTGTTATTCACATTTATTCCTGGTAGATTAATATAATGATTGTTTGTTCCTAAGGTTTTAAAAATTCCATCAATTGCCTTTGCATGAGCACTCTTTTATTTTGATTAAACACTACTTTCCCTATAGGCCACATATATCCAGTAGAAGAGAATACGAAAGATAGCCCTTTTTCTACAAATCATGGTCTACCTTGCAATGGGGAATAGATTGAAAGTATATATATTAATTTTTGGCTCACAAGTCTGCATGTTAATATTATACCCTGGAATGAAGCTTCCTGACTGAATGCAGATGGCACATTTTTATTAAATGGAATTTTATTTTCAGATCTGGGTGGCTGCATGTGCTAAGCTCTCAAGAAGGGCCGTGAAATGTGTCTAATCCTATCTATTATGGTTGCTTAATCATTCTAAAATCCTTTTAACCAAAATTTCATTCTGTGCATATTCTTCAATCATTGCAATTCTTGAGATGATGTTTCCTTGAGGCATCGATCCTCACCTTACCTGCTGCCCTTGCATAGATGTTTAAGAGAAGAACATAGGTCCCAAATGAAAGAAGAGTGTTGCTAGAAATACTCCTTAGCCTATATTCATATGTGATTTACAGCCTCCAAGAAAGTGCACCCATACAGCCAACATAGATTTAACAGCTTTATCAATCATAAAGTTTAGGGTGTCTTTTGATAGCCAGCGTGAGCAAGAAGGTCGACCTGCACACATAATGATCAACTGTTAAATGTAATGCAATAAGGGTTCAATATGATTGGAGTAAGTCCAGTTTCTATCTACTAAACCTCTGTGGTAGTGTGCGCAGGATGGAAGCATGTGGCAAAGGTTGTATATCTAATTTTGCACCTACCAAATGTGTCATCTGAAAGTTTCTAAAATTCTTTTTACAAATCCTTGTTGAGTGTTCTTTTGTAATCATTGAAATCTTTGAGATGGGGGTGGTAAAGCAGTTAACTCAGGCAACTATATCTATTTGCACGACTTGGAGTAAACTAAAAGGAGACGACCTATCATACAATCACAATTTACTGTCTCTCCAATACATACAACTGGAGAACAGCTTGTTAAGAGAATATCAAATACATGGGTGTTTTCAACTGGTTCTTGTTACTATCCCTTAGTTTTCCAACTTAGATGATGGTTTTTCTCTTACCCATGACCTAAGCCACCCTAGTCTCTTGCCCAACTCTGTCATGACCACTGCCTATTGCCTTTTACGGTGCTTTGTTATACAGTTAGTGGTCATGGAACTAATCTTCTCGAATGTCACCTCTAACAGTGCATCTGGGTCAAATGCATGATGTGCACTATGATGCAGAATAATTATCATTTTCCAACTTTTAGAACGGCTAGTAGCTGGTCCTTAATTATCTTGAAGATAGCCAAGACAACCCTGAAGAGAAAATTGGCTCCTTCACTGAAAAGTAGACCCCAAATCCTTATTGTAGGCTCTGAAGGCAAGGAAACCATTCTGTTGCTACAAGAGAGACATTGATGTCTAAGTTCGCAAATGGTTAGCAAGCCTAGGGAACATTTTTGTAAGCAAGTCCTTAAAAACCATTTGTTCAATGTGGTATCCAAACAAATTGTTTGCATAGCGATCATTAAACAAAACATTCTCTTAGTGCACAGTCAAATTAGTGACCACTATAGCAATATCACTAAGAAGTTTATAAAAACGCAGTGGAAGAGAGCTAGATATTTCCTCATAACAATCTAAACTTTTCTTCATTCATCCGAGCTGGAAATTTTCATTGCTGCTTGAAGATCTATCAATATTTTAAAAACTGATCACTACTGCCTGGCGTCTACCATAATCTATATTCTCCATGCTGTTATGAGTACTGCATTCCTTTTATGCGATTTATTTCAGGTTAAGTTAAAGCATAACAATGCCTGAGGAAATTATATTCCTATACCTAGAGGGCTTTAAAATCTAAAACTTAGTCAACTTAAATTTATATCGCCTTAGGTAGTAAGGCTGCTCTTAAATATCATCCATTTCAACAGGCAAAGGTCAATTTTGGCCAGTAACAAAATAGGCAAATATTTACCACTTGTTGTTGTGAATGAGGTGTAAAATTGCTATTAGTTGTTTGACCATTAAAGTGGATGTTATTTAAGTAAAAAACCACAGTAATGAATATAATGTAAAATCTTTAGGGATTATTTTTCACTTCGGTTGAATAGCTCTGGTAAAATGTTAAAAAAAATTAGATTTGTTAGCTAATAAAATTTCCAACTCTACTACAGAGAATAATTTCAAAATTCATGTAGCAATATTAAATGCTGAGAGAATGAAATTATTTGCCATTCAATGATCTATGGTAATTATTATTATTATTATAAGTATTAATAATATGATTACAATTCTTGTTACCATTCAGTTGAGTAGATAAATGTTTAAATAATGTTACCAATAAATTCATTAGGAAGTTAATTTACTAGGGTAAGGAGTTATAAAATATGTATTTTGTGTTGAATTAGCGTTTAAAAATAGTTATAAATTGGGATGGTAATTGTGCAGATCGTTTGAAATATTTATATTTCAAAGAGGAATTAAATTAGATAAATAGTTGATATATTGCATTTGTTTAATGTAATTAAATGGAATTTAATGTGATTAAATATTTAATATTGAGGAGTTTAATTTGATTAGGATTATAGACATTGCATTTGGATTTTGATCTAGACAATTGGTTAAATTGTGAGGGCAATTTGTGTAAGTCATGTCAAAGGTTGAGATAGGGTCACGTTGTCGAGTTTAGGTTTCTACAGGCCAAGGTTGTTTGACGTCATGTAACATGTTGATAAGTGTCTTGAGTTAATGAGGTTGTGTTGTCTTTTGCTTTAAGGAATTTGGTTATGGTGTAGTGAAAGAATGTAAATATTTTGAATGCATCATGATGTGTAGAAAGGCTCTTCATGGAGGTTATGATTTGGTGCAGGAGCACCTACCTGATAGCTGGCCTCCATGAGGCAGTTAGTTTGTTATAGGTCTGGTTAATGTTTCCAAGAAGGTCTTATAAGACCAATGCATGTAATAAGGTCATGTTGACCATACTTTACTATTTTTAGCTAGGTTGTTAGGACAGCTGTTATGCTGTATGTTCGGTTGGATCCTCCCAGCCGCTTGGAAGCTCCCAGCCACTGGGAATCGAGTGGTAGTACTCGCAAGCAGATCCTATTTATGTATGAGTATTGGTTGGTTTTAGATAGAGATCAGACATTGCATTGAGCAGAGGAGTTAGATTGCAGAGAGAGACTGAATATTGTACTTGCATCTTTTATCAATAAAGAGATCCTGTTTTTGTCAATTCTCTGTTTGGATTCCTTTGTGTATTCGAGTTGCTGTTTTGGTGGTTACATGGATTCGCTGATCCATTCCACTGGTTGATTCGTCGAATCGGTGGAATGGCTATGTACAGTAGTTTAGGATTTAGTTTGCTTTTTCTGTTTGTTCTTGTGCATGTTTGCAGGATCGCAGTCGAGAGGTGTTGAGAACCCTAGCATGGGTATGTGCTAGGTCGTGCTGGTTGTTAGAGTTTGGAAGATCACCCTAAAAGTAGATCGGGTCATCCCAGGAGGTTCGGTGGATCAAAATTTGCTAAGGTTGGAATTCGTCACAACGGCATCATCAAGATATTTCTGTATATATCCTGCAGTTACTTCGGGCATCATCCGAGTAGATGGAGGTGAGCATGATGCAGTAGTTTGCATAAGGTAAATGTGTATTGGGGTGATCATCATCAGGTGTTGCCAAGGAGGAGCATATCGGCATAAGGTAGAAGATCGGGTTGATAAAACCATCGCGGGCTGATAATGTTAAGTTTGGCCGACAGCAGGATATCGAAGGAACTGCATGTGACGTCATCGTCATCAGGATAATTGTCATCAGGATATCGGGGTGACGTAGCATCAGAGGAAAGGTGCATGAGGTTGTCGTCATCAGGATATATTGGAGGAACCAGATATTTTATATCCTGCTGATGAACATGATGTTGAACATCATGATGCTGAAGATAGAGGTTGGTGGTAAGATGAACAGTGAACGTCAGGAGGATGTTCGCGCTTGCCGAATGTGATGATGCTGCCGATAGTCAGATATGATGATGCTACTGACAGGTGAAGGGTCGAAGGTTTGTCTGCAGGAGGATATCGGTCGGCAGAGAAAATATGATGATGCTGACAGTGTTAAGAAATATGATGATGATGATGAAGGGTGTTAGACATACATGCTGTATGTCAAGGTTTTAGAGTGGATGCCTCTGCATCATGATTTATTTAATTGTTTGGGATGTTGTGTTGGATTAGACAATGGGGAGACATCGGTATCCGTGAAGAAATTTTTTTCTTATGAGTTACTTCATTTGGAAGCCATGGAAAATGTATTGAGAGTATGTCCTTGTAATTAAGTCGATATGCAAGATGGTGAATGCCTTGCATTGTTACATATACATGTTCATATCAGGATAATTGTTATGCAAGATGGTTAATGCCTTGCATGGTTCATGTATCCTCATTGTGATGATGATGTTTGCTATGCTTGTTGAGTAGGGTCTTCTAGATGCAGGTAGGGGAGTGACTCTCAATGGGGGCCGAAGCCCAAAGTGGTGTCTAGGACAACCCATGTGGGAGTTTGTTAACTCAGTGATAACCTAAATAATGAATTAGGGGGGGGTTGGTTAGTTGATCACACTAAATAAAGATAAGTGGATGCCTCACTCATGGATCAAGTGCTCGTTTAGGCTTGAGATGAGATGAGAAGGCTTGGAATGGCAAGATCAACTACCTTGTCCTCATGAAAGGTATGTTGATTCTGCATGAGCGTTGTATTCTACAATTCTATTATTCTATCATTGTTTCCTTCTATCATTCTATATTTCTACTGGATTATACTATTTTATAAATCTTTTATTCTATTATTGTTTCATTCTATCATTCTATTATAAACTACAATTCCTTTGTTTTATTATTCTTCATCCTACAATTCTATCATTCTATTATTCTATAAATCTATTGTTCTATTATTCTATAATTCTATAATTCTATAAATCTATCATTCTATTATTATATAAATCTATTATTCTATCATTCCTTTATTATTTCATTCCTTTATTGCATTGTTCTACTATTCTATCATTTTATTATTTTATAAATCTATTATTCTATCAATATTTCAATCTATCATTCTTTTATTCTATTACCATATTATTATGCAATTATATTATCCTATCATTCTTTCATTTTTATCATTATATCACACTATTATTCTATAATTCCATTAATCTATTGTTCCTTCATTCTATCATTCTGTAATTCCATCATTCTATTATTCTACCTTTCTTTCATTCTAATATTCTATTATAGTAGTATTCTACAATTCTATTATTCTATCATTGTTTCCTTCTATCATTCTATATTTCTACCATTATATTATTCTGTCATTCCTTTATCTATCATTGTATATTATTCTAAAGTCTTATTACTCTATCATTCTTTCATTCTACCATTTTATAATTCTAAGATTCTATTATTATATAAATCTATTATTTTATCATTCTATTATTATATTAAATAAATCTATTATTCTATCATTCTATTATTCTATAAATATTAAATTATGCTATAATTGTTTCATTCTCTCATGTTGTATAGATCTATCAATCTATAATTCTATTATTCCATTATTCTTTTATTCTATCCTTATACAATTCTATCACTCTATTATTCTATATTTATCTATTACTTTATTATTATTTCATTCTATCATTTTATAATTATATTATTCAATTAATCTATAGTTCTATTACTCTACGATTCTTTCATTCTATCATTTTGCAATTCTAAAATTCTATTATTCCTTAAATCTAATTTTCTATCATTCTTTCATCCTATCACTCTTTCATTCTATCATTCTTACATTTTATCATTCTATAAATCTACTATACTATCATTCTTTCATTCTATGATTCTACAATTACATCATTCTATTATTCTATAAACTTATTATTCTACCATTCTATAATTCTATCATTCTATTATTCTATAAATCTATTGTTCTATCATTCTATAAATCTATTATTGTATTATTCTATTATTCTTATATTCTATCATTCTATGATTCTCTCATTCTTTTGTTCTGTAATTCTATTATTGTATTATTCTATACTTCTATTATTGTATTATTCAAAAATTCTATTATTCTATAATTTTTCCATTCTATCATTATATAATTCTATCATTCTATTATACTATAAGGCTATTGTTCTATTAATGTTTCATTCTATCATTTTACAATTCTGTTATTCAATCATTATTTCATTCTATTAATCTATAACTCTCATTCTATTATTCTATGAGTCTATTATTCTATCATTCTTTCTTTCTATAATTCTATTATTCTACAATTCTAGTATTCTACCATTCTTTCATTCTATCATTCTACAATTCTATGACTCTGCAATTCTATTATTCTACTATTCTATAATTTCTTTCATTTTTATCATTATATCATACTATTATTCTACAATTTCATTAGTCTATTGTTCCTTCATTCTATCATTATATAATTCTATCATTCTATTATTCTAGAAATCTATTATTCTACCATTCTTTCATTGTATCATTTTATTGTTTTGTTTTACTAGTATTCTACAATTCTATTATTCTATCATTGTTTTCTTCTATCATTCTTTATTTCTACCATTATATTATTCTATAAATCTAGTATTATATCATTCCTTTATTCTATCATTGTATAATTATATTATTCTATTAATCTAAAATTTTATTACTCTATCATTCTTTCATTCTACCATTTTATAATTCTAACATTCTATTATTGTATAAATCTATTATTCTATCATTTTTTCATTCTATTATTCTATAATTGTATTAGTCTATCATTCTTTCATTTTGCAATTTATAATTCTATCATTCTATTATTATATAAATATATTATTCTATCATTCTATTATCCTATAAATATTAAATTATTCTATAATTTTGTTTCATTCTATCATGTTGTATAGATCTATTAATCTACAATTCTATTAATCCATCATTGTTTTATTCTATTCTTATACAATTCTATCACTTTGTTATTCTATTAATCTCTTACTCTATCATTTTTTCATTCTATCATTGTATAATTCCATTATTCGATTAATCTTTAGTTCTATTACTCTATGATTCTTTCATTCTATCATTTTGCAATTCTAGAATTCTATTATTCCTTAAATCTATTTTCTATCATTCTTACATTCTATCACTCTTTCATTCTATCATTCTTTCATTCTATTATTATACCATTATGTAATTCTATCATTCTATTATTCTATAAATCTATTGTTCTATCATTCTTATATTCAATCATTCTATTATTCTATCATTCTTTCCTTCTATAATTCTATTATTGTATTATTTTATAATTCTATTTTTCTACAATTCATTCATTCTATGATTCTATAATTATATCATTCTATTATTCTATAAACCTATTATTATATCATTCTATAATTCTATCATTCTGTTATTCTCTAAATCTATTATTGTATCATTCTTTGATTCTCCAATTGTATTATTCTCTAATTGTATTATTTTATAGTTATATTCAAGTCTATAGTTCCATCATTTTATAACTCTTTTATTAAATTATTCCAACATTTTTCATTCTATCATTCTACAATTCTATTTTTCTAACATTCTTCCATTCTATCATTATATAATCTTATCATTCTATTATTCTATCATTTTATTATTCTATCATGTAGTGCCCCTCAACTTGTCATCTGTCAGACTGATGTTTGCTTAGTAGTATTGGACATTATGACAGTATCTTAGATAGATTGATGATGGATCTCTTGTTATTTTGTTAATTCATTATGGACCTAATCAGTATGGTAACAATTGTTGATGTTGGATTCTATTATTTTATGCTTTAGAATTTGATAAATGAACTAGATGTTATAGATGTTTTGATGATATTCACTAAATGGGATTGTGAGATAGTTGATCATTTTATGTTGTTGACTAGTAAACAGAAATCTTGTTCAATATAGTTAAATGTTTATACATAAACGTGAATGGAACATTGTCGTATTACTCGCTCTCGAGTAGCCTACGCCACTACGATTTCCATTCACTATAGGACTGCATGTGGATATATATATCTTGTTATGTTTAACTGTGCGTTGCTACAGGATGCATGTACTAGGCACCGACTCCACCTGATTACTAGGTCTGAGCGTGCCTTCACCAATGGATTAGTTGATTGGAGTTAACGTGAGGTCCCTAGTCAGTGTTGTTTGGTCATCAGTTTACCCTTGCGGTTATTGTTTGTCATTTGATCATGACTTGCTGTCAGGTAATATTGCACCTTGAAGTCTAATTAGGTCTGAAGGTGTCTAAGTGTGTAAGGTAGTGTTGTGCATTAATTAGAATCATTATATGAAAAAATATAAAAGTGGATAATTGATCATAATGCTGATAGTTGTTAATAATTGTTCTAAATAAATTATTATTTTATTAGAAGTATTGTTGTTAAATAAAAATTATAAGAAATTTTGTATTATTTAATATAATATTATTTATAATAAATATTTAAATAAATAAAATAGTTGTAATCATGTTGTAAATTGTGATTTACAACTTAATTAATAAAATAAATTAAAATATAGTTACAAAATTATAGATTGACGTAATATTACAATTTTATATGGTTGGTCGGCTATAAAGAAATTAAATGTTGTCGAAACTGTGTATTAATATTTAAAAAAAGAAACCCCTTGGGTTCATTAAATTAAATAAAAATATATCTTGTGGAGGGAGATGCACGGGACCACGTGTAGAGTTCCTTGGAAGATGGAAGGGACTGTGTTATAAAAGAAAAGTTGGTAGAGGCAAAGAGGGAGAGCATTGCAGGTAGAAGAAGAAAGAAGAAGACTGGAGAGAAGCTTGGTCTGCAGCAGTGGGAACAGCTTCCTCGATTCGACGTCGCAGCCAGGTTCCTTTAAATGCATAATTCCTTTCCTCTGAATTTGAATCTGTGGGTGTTGATGGTTCCTTGATTCTAAATGGATTGTCTTGGTCGAATTTATGCTTCAAGAGATATTTCAATTTGCAATTAAGTTGTTTTCTGAGTCCCTCCGATGTTTTAACCAACTGCCAATTGTCTTTATTTTCAATTCTTAGTTTATTTATCAAGGGCTTGTACAAAATTTATAGATGGTTTAAGTGAGATGTCACGATGTCTGTATACAACCATTCTTCCCTGGACACAAATTGACAATGTCTGTCCATCGTGCATTATTACCTCATATACCTTGCGAGTGGATTCTGGATTTCTTATTGTCTAAAATTTTCTGGCCTTACATCCCCGTCCAGCCTTTGCTGACCTTGAATCCGTCCATTTTTTTTAACGGATTTCCTCTTCATAAAAGCATAGCCAAGACAATTGTATGGCTATAAATTCATCCGCACCCAGGGATCGTTTTAATTCCTCTGTCATTTATTATATTTCTGGCGGTTAGAATTTCACCACTTACGCCATTTCTGTGTAGGAGTTTTGAGAGAAGAACCGAAGTCTGGAACACAATCAAGATTTAATCAAGAAGAGCGTCATTGTAAATATAGGTTTGACTGGTGTTCCCAAGAAATGGTGATGCATCTGGAATTGAGATTGCATTTTAACTGCCTAAATTTCATATACTACAGTATGAAGATTATAATCTGTCATATTTGGTGCTAGGGTTAGGTTTAGTAAAGTATGTTTTATTAGCTATAGTGGCTCTATAGTAGGTAGCGAATGGCATCATGAGTTGGGCAGTCAATTTAGATCTAATTAAACAAGCCGTCAGTCTTATCCTGTAGTCTCTGATCTGATTATTTGAATGATAGTTCACCTTAATATATTTAGTTTCAATAATCATTACTATGACAGTGCTATCTTATTTGTCAATTAGCTTTGTAGATGGGGTTGTTCTTCCTTTAAATTTAACATTTTCTTAAAACAATCGCTGTGCTTCCTGCCACTGTAGGATTCAATGATCTGACGTTTCTTTTAAATGAAACCTCTGAGCATATGACGTTAGGGATGCACATATATGCCTGTCCAGATCTAAATGGCATCAAAACTTAGTTTGTTGAGAGAGAATAGATATGGGCAATGAATCAGATGTATATAATCCACAATTTTTTAATCACAGTTAAAGCCCAAAGCTTAGGCAAACCCATTAAATAAGTTCATTAAACAAAAAATTGCAACTCTACAGTGCATTCACATTATATTTTCAGGGAAATGGATTTAGATATAGATCGTTGTTTTGTTTTGCTGGGTGCACTTCTGAAAAAGTTTAATTATATAGGACGCTGCCCTTGGAAGCTGATCCATTTAGCATATATTCTGCAATCATTTCAATGTATATAGATCGCTGTTCTGTCAACTAGATGCACCTTGTATTATAAGCTCAACTTCGTTTAACAGCCCAAAAAAACCAACGATCTTGGTATATCATTGGAAATTCACCGTAGTTTGTATTCACATTGCTGAGACGTCTGAGATGTTCCTTCCTCCAGATCACACCTTCGCATTAGTTTAACGAACTGCAAAACAATCCACATAACTGACACAGACTTAACAGATATCTCACTGATAGAGTTGGCGCTTCCTCTGAAGGCCAGTGCAGCAAGGGAATTCAACTAAGCACATACGGCAACCAACTGTTGAATCTTACAGAGTGTTTGTGATGTCAATTTCTGTCAGAAATAAACTGTTTAAAGTCTGATGTTATCAATTGAATCATGATCATCCATTTCAATGCTAAAACAGTCAATAACAATTTAACACCTCCTCTACGAATTATGATTGTAAGACAATAGACTATAGTAGCGGTAATAGATACAGCAAAAGCATCTACGTGAAAAGTGGAACGCCATGGAAATAAACATAGTTTATGCATCTATCAAGCGTGATGGCATATGTATGGCCATCCCGATCTTCTATTTAGACAGATTTAAATCATTTTGATTAAAACATTTTTGAGTCATCATTACGACAAAGACATGCAAGTCTATTAAACTATCTTATCTGGTAACTGTTTGAAGGCAGAATCTTGAGGAAAATAAAACAATAATGTTCACCGTTGACGATTGTCCCTCATTATCATTGTCGTTTAGTTATATGGTATTAACGTAGCATTCCTTGTTTAGTCTCTCCACTTATGTTATGCGTCGCCTCTGGAGGTTAAGTTGTGTTGTGTTGTTATTGCCATGTGTTGTATTGGCATTTGGTCATCCTTTGTTCATGTTAGTCTTTGTCTACCTGACTGTCATTGTTTGGGACCTCATGTTAACTCCTAGCTTGGGGGGTGGACCTTAGGGTTCCACATGGTCAGGTGGAAGAGCTTTATTATCCATTGGTTATTCCTTGTCGTAGTTCATGTGCAGAAAAGATTTATCCCAGTTTTGCAGACATTTGTACTTGTATCAGTTAATGAGGATGTAGGTGTATAATCTTGTACCAGATTTGTGTAACAGAACATTCATTATGTATGTAATTCTGATGTAGTCTAAAAATGGCAATGTAATGATGTCATGATGTACTTATATGAAAGCATTTCAGTTATGTATTTAATCATGTAGATTCTGTTATTTGACGATATGCAATAAATATGAATAAGTTATTTATTTGTGCAGTGGATTTAGATCAGTTACTGATGTATGTTAAATTATGTTAATTGGTTTGTAAAGTAATTCAGCCTTGAATCCTTAGAGAATATGTCTTAATTAGTTATGTTAACATTACTTAATCATTTAAAAAAAAAAATCCTGTTTCATATAGCACAAATGTGAATTTTTTTAAGGTGTTCAAGGCGGGGCGTTACATATCATTCTGTTATTCTATAAATCTATTACTATATCATTCCTTCATTCAATCATTCTATTATTATATTATTCCAAAATTCTATTACTCTATCATTCATTCATTCTATCATTTTATAATTCAAACATTTTATTAATCTATAATTATATTAGTCTATCATTCTTTCAATCTATCATTTTGTAATTTTATCATTCTATTATTATTATATGAATCTATTATTCTATTATTCTATTATTCTACATTTCTATCATTCTATTATTTTATAATTGTTTTATTCAATAATATTTTCATTTTATTATTCTATAACTATATTATTCTACAATTTTATTCTTCTATCATTCTTTCATTCTATCATTCTACAATTCTATTATTCAATCATTCTCTCATTCTATCACTCTATTATTCTATAAATCTATTATTCTATCATTCTTTAATTCTTTAATTCTATTATTCTATTATTCTATTATTCTATTATTAAATTATTTTACAATTCTATTAGGGTAAAAGCACAAACCTGTCACACTTTATAAAGGAATCGGCGAACAACAAAAAAAATTTGAACTTCAACCTCATAAAAGTGACATTTAAAAAATTACTTTGACATTTTTTTAAAAAATTAAGAGCAAATTTTGAATTGCTGAAAATTTCAGGAAAAGTGACTTTGAGTCCATGTCACAAAAAAAGAGCAAACAATCTTATTTTTCCCTAATTTTTTTTCCCAAATAGAGGAGTTCAATATCTAGTGCATGGAGAAAAAAAATCAGTTTTCAATGCATATTTTCTTTGTAATATCGTTTTAAAGTTAGACTTTATAGAATCTGATAGTTTGAATTGCACGTCAACTTTTGTATTATTTTTTATCATTTTCACAAAACCAATTATACCCTTTAGGAGAGGAATTTTTCCTCTAGTGCACCATATAATTTTGAAAAAAATTGGATGTATTTTGATATATTTTTTTAAAATTTCTAATTAGTGTCATCTCTGATTTTAACAACCTACTTGCAGTAATTTTAAAAAAACATATATATATATATATTGTAACCTAGAGGTATCCCCTAGCCCTGCCCCTCGAGAGAGACAAGAGCATTGCGACTCTGCCCAGCGTTGCCCACCGTACCTTGCCTCGGGCTTACATTTTTTACCGAGTTGGGGATAATAACGATCGAGCGAGTAGAGATGAGACTAATCCTCTGTGGACTGCCGAGGGGGCCAACATAGCCCGAACAACCATTGGAAATTGATGCAGCATACAACATACACTCAACAGAATTGTGCCATTAAACATATGAGAGCCAAAGATTTGGAAGCTAGAACACCAAAAAAACTTCTATTCATCAACTCTGCTGCTAGAATGAGAGAAAACTCTCTTATATCCAAGAAAAGCAAAAAAAAAAAATACCTTTTTTGGCAGATTTCGACAATTGTCAAATTTTGCCATTTTAGGTAATTTTACAATCATATCTTGAGAATCTAATTTTTTCTGAAAATCTTCCAAAAACTAAGGTAGAACGAATAGCCAACTAATATTCTAAATTTGAAACATGAGTTTCGAGTTATTACAAAAGTAACTTTTTAAAAATCTAGAAAAAAAACTAAATTACCATTTTGAGGGCCAAGATGAAAGTTTCAAGCCCTGTAAAAGTGCCAAGATGAAGTACTCATGAATCCTCATTGGTAACATGTACTCATGAATCATCTTCCTCTACCTCCTCAAAAATATCCCCTACCTCTGGAGTAATCTCCTCTTCCCTTATTATCCTAGGTACTTGTTTGACAAGTGTTGGTTTCTCCTTGTTTGTTTTGATAGCCTCTGACACCACTGGATTGTCCTCTTCCACGTGAGAATCTACCTCTACCTCTAAAATTATTTTATTTTCTCACCAATTTTTCTTTTTCCTTCAAAGCATACTAATAAGCTTATTCTACAATTTGTATTCGAACATACTAATTTCATCTTGAATTGAGTAATGTAAACCATTAAGATACCTTGACACTTTCTCAACATCATAATCTACATGTCCAACATTGATTTCCAACCTATATAATTCTTCTATACATTCTCATGCACATTCTTTTCATTTTGCTTCAAATTTTGTAGTTTCTTGAACAAACTTATTTGATAGTCGGTTGGTAGAAATTTAGCCTTCAATTTTTTGACCATTCTATCCAACAATTTGATTTTCTCCTTACCCTTTCTTTACCTTTCTATTTTCACATGATCCCACCATAAGGATACATGTCCTTTCAATTTCATGCAAGCAAATTTCACCCTTTTTAGATCATCTATTGATTTAAAATCAAAATATTTATCCATCTCTGAAATCCTTTCAATTAATTCTTCTAGATTTAGATTTCCATGATAACTTGGTGCATCCAATATGGGTTTGCTATTGATTCTTAATATTGCTTGTAAAAATCTCCTTTCTAGTTCATTTCTATCTACATCTTCTATCTCAATTTCTATTTCTTCTTTCTCATCCTCACTAATGTCGTCCACATATACTCCTCTTCTTTGTGTTGCTTCCATATCATCTAATCTTTCTATAATCCCTCCTAGCATCTCTATGACTTTTACATCACTAACTCTTGGTGCTCCTCTTCATCCTCATCCTCTATGTGCTATGTCTCATGAATTCTCTGCAGTTGTAGGTCTTCTATTTCTCATTTGAACCAGCAACAAAATTCTTTAGAATTCCTTCTTTTTGACACAACCCAAATTGGGCTTTGATATCACTTAATGTAGTCTAGATCTGGGGGTGTTATCAAACTACTAGAATCTAGCAACCAAAATAACAACATTCACACAACAACACAAATCGATGTAAATTTATTCATATCATAGATTCACATTCGATATAACAACATTAGGAATATAAATTACACAATTCAAATCAATCTATAATCCTTAGAGACAACACTCTCTTCTACAACAATCACCAACCAACCCAACCCCCAAACAAAAAGTACCAACCTCCTTTTTATACTTCTAGTTGAGGGAATTGAACCATTTGTATTCATGGTAGTTGTAGAATTAAATCACCACATGTTGAAATCATGACTTTTGGCAGTTCAACAATTATTCTATCATTCTTTCATTCTATCATTCCATAATTCTATCATTCTATTATTCTCTAAATTTATTATTCTATCATTTTATAACTCTCTTGTCCTACAATTTTATTATTCTATTATTCTATCATTCTTTCATTCTCTCATTCTATAATTCTATTATTATATAAATTTATTATTCTCTATTTATCTATTATTCTATCATTCTTTCATTCTATCATTCTATTATCATATCATTCTACAATTCTATTATTCAATTATTCTATCATTCTATAATTTTATTGTTCTATTATTACATAAATCTATTCTTCTATCAATATTTCATTCTATCATCTTATTATTCCTCAATTTTATTATTCTATCATTGTTTGATTGTATCATTCTATTATTCTATTAATATTTTATTCTATCATTATTTCTGTCTATCATTCTATAAATCGATTATTCTACAATTCTATAGTTCTATTATTCTATCATTCTATTATTTTATAAATCTATTGTTCTATCATTCTTTCATTCTATCATTCAATAATTCTATCATTAAATCAGTTAATAATTATATCATTCTATTATTCTATAATTTTATCATTCTATTATTCTATAAATCTATAAATCTATTATTCTATCACTCTTTAATTATATAATTATATAATTCCATAATTCTATTATTGTATTATTTTACAATTCTATTATTGTATAGTTCCATCATTTTGTAA
Source organism: Cunninghamia lanceolata (assembly GCA_027924645.1). NCBI lineage: Eukaryota > Viridiplantae > Streptophyta > Pinopsida > Cupressales > Cupressaceae > Cunninghamia > Cunninghamia lanceolata. The sequence continues at coordinate 924,510 of BSBN01001363.1, forward strand.
TTCATTAACTCTACATTATTCTATCATTATATTATTCAACAATTCTATTATTCTATGATTCTTTCATTCTATCATTATATAATTCTATCATTCTATTATACTATAAGGCTATTGTTCTATTAATGTTTCATTCTATCATTCTACATTTCTATTATTCTATCATTATTCATTCTATTAGTCTATAACTCTATCATTCTATTATTCCATGAATCTATTATCCTATCATTCTTTCATTCTATAATTCCATTATTATACAATTCTAATATTCTACCATTCTACCATTCTTTGAAGTGACAAAGCTGGGTAGTACGGTGAACCTCATGATCAAACTTCATAGCAGAAGGGAAGATCTCAAGAAGGACGTTCAGGCAACTTAGAGGACGTTTTGTGGCTACTATTCCATTTGAAGGGGATGCGCGCGGCTAATGGGTCCCATAGGCTGCTGCAACCTCATGGATGTTATTAAGATTCTTCATTCATTCATTGCTCTAGAATTCTATTATTCTAATATTCTATCATTCTATTATTTTATAAATCTATTATTCTATCAATATTTCATTCTATCATTCTTTTATTCTATTGATCATTCTTTCATTTTTATCATAATACCATACTAATATTATTCTACAATTCCATTACTCTATTGTTCTTTCATTCTACCATTCTATAATTCCATCATTCTATTATTGTAGAAATCTATTATTCTACCATTCTTTCATTCTATCATTCTATTATACTAGTATTCTACAACTCTATTATTCTATCATTGTTTCCTTCTATCGTTCTATATTTCTACTGGATTATATTATTTTATAAATCTTTTATTCTATGATTGTTTCATTCTATCATTCTATTATGAAATACAATTCTTTTCTTTATTTATTCTTCACCCTACAATTCTATCTGTAATGCCCCGCCATGAACACCTTAGAGAACAACATATCTATGCTATGTAAAGCAGGATAATTTTTTTTATATGAATAAGATAACAAAGTAATGTTAACACATCTATACACATCATTTGAACTAATGACTTGTCCTCTAAGATTTCATGGTTGCATTACTTGCCAAATCAATTAACATAATTCAACATACATTATTAACTAACATTAGTAGATCATTCTAAATCTATAGCATTAAATGAATAAACATATACATCTCCATATCATAACATCAGATGAATAATCGACATGATCAGGATTACATGTGAATGTACAAATTCCTATACACATGAGTAATTCATTACATTGATTACATTATCGCCTTTCTGAATACATACATTATGAATCGACTGTCACACAAGGCTAGTCCATGAGTATGCATAATCATCTTCCTCAAACTAGTACAAGATCTGATATCTAATGCACAAGATACATCCTCCTCACCCATGAACATCGGCAAGGGAAAAACTAATGGAAATAAAAGCTCTTCCACCCGACCATGTGGAACCCTAAGGTCCACCCCCCGAGCTAGGAGATAACACAAGATCCCACACTCACAGATAGTAAGGAGAACAATAGACTAACACAAGTAGTAGGGTTATACATGACACCAATTATCAAACTGTCTGCAATAAACATCACTGACATACTTAACTGCACTTCCAGAGGCACTTACGTAATTGAGGGAGGAAATACAACTAGGGAGTGCTAAACTACAATAGGGAGGAGTGTCATCACATGGATTGATATGGGTTGTCCTGGTAGACTTCACTAGGCCCCGACTCCCATCTTTGGGTTGTCTTGGCAGCCTCTCCCGATCCCCGGTCCCCATACAAACTCATGCAGAATCAATGTACCTTTCATGGGGACAAGGTAGTTGATCTTACCATTGTAGGCCTTCTCATCTCATCTCAAGACTAAATGAGCATTTGAGCCATGAGTGAGGAATACATTATCTTGATTAATGTGAATTCTACCCATTCCCCTATTTCATTATTAATGTTGTCACTAGATTAAGAAACCCTTCAATGGGTTGTCCTGGACACCACTATGGGTTTCGGCCCCCATTGAGAGCCACTCCCCCTACTTTGCAACTAGTAAACCCTACACTAGGCAAGGCATTGACCATCTTGCACAACCATCATAACCACATAATCCATACACCAAACAAGGCATTAATCATCTTTGAATGTTCATCACAATTAAATGAGTGCATGTCAGAATAGGAGTCAACATTTTAGGGTTACATATCACAAGGACCATACACACAACTACACTCTTCTTAGCCTCTACAATCCAACTTCCCAATGACACAGAACTTACATCCCACTATAACAAAAGCATGAACATTTAATCCAATACTCTAGATACATTGGTTACTACAGAGAATTTATCATAACAAAGTTATCAATATAAGATTGTAACTTGGTTATTATCCAATCTCAATTTTAGAATAGACCAATTTCATAATTCTATGCACAGTGTAAGTAGATAGTAAACATAAAATACAATTACCTATATGTAATTATTTCACAATAATCTATTCTTACTTAACACAAAGAGCCAACTTTTATTAGAACAGAAAATTAAGAAAATCATATATTCTATACATGAGATCCTTCTATGATAACTCTTTCTCTCTTTATTCAAAGATAGCATATAAAAAGATAATTCATAATTAATTAAAATCTAATTAAGATTAAATACTTACTATTCTTACCTATACATGACTCTACTTAATTAAAACATCAACTAAGCCTTAATTTGGAACTTAAGTCTCTAGAGTTGTGTGTTTTTACCATGGTTTTAATTTCTCTACAACTGGTATATTCTAAATTCTAACTAGAAGAATACATTTCAATTGTCATCTATAAATAATTTATTCTACGTAAAGAATATAACCTTTCCATTTATTCCTAACTGAATCTCATGAACATTTAATGAGAAATCAAAATAAACAAAACATTGTTTAAATGGTATAAGAAACGTTATAACTACTTATTCCTAACAAAGTTTATAATTAGACATAATGTAATTTATTTATTTATTTTAAATGTTCCCAACTCTCAATGACTTATCTATAAGAAGTAATCAATCCACTAACCAATATATTTATTCATCACTAAAAGCTTGATTTAATCGATAAGTACACAATTAAAAATCCTTTCATACTTATGTCCTTATGCTTATGATCTCATAATCCCATTTTCATATTCATAATAATTTTTATATTCACTTTAATATTCATATTTATATCCATTTTCATATATGTAAGCAGATTTACCTTATTTCTACACTCCTATTTATTCTCATATTATTATACCTATTGTGTATGCATACTTATACATAATGAATGTATATACATCAATGACGGAAATATATTTCAATTATTATTATGCTGATATAAGCAGTATTCATTTATTTATATTCATATTATTCATCTACAACATTTATATTACCTAACCTATTAATAAAGGAAAGTGCATGTACCTCTTTATGCTGCTTGTCTTGTTGAATCTGCTCACTGGATTCTATTCTCTTTCGCCTATTCTTTAATATTTATATATTATAGTATTTGTTATAATATTAATAATATCTCTATATTATATTATTATATATGCTATTAATATTATTGCATATATATATTTATTTTTACTTGAATAATTCCTCCTTATATGTATTTATGATATCTTTCCTACTTATGACTTAGATATATATATATATATATATATATATATATATATATATATATATATATATATATATATAATGCAGATTTAAATATATCAATATAATGCGGATTTAATTATATTTATTTATAATGCTAATATTCCTTTTTTATTTATTTCCCATATATTTATAATACTTCCTCTTAAATTAAATGCAAGCTACTGTTATTCCATACTTTCTGACTTTCATATTTAAAGACTTCTGTTTGCTTACTTTAGACTTCCTTATTTTCTTATATCCCCAAATCTCATCCCCTTTCCTTCCTTGCTGCTGCTATTTATATTATATATGTTCCATTATGCCTCTTACGAAGAATGGTGACCCTTCAAAGAGTCACATACATAATATTAATATCTAATATATATATATTATTTAATTAATTAATTCCTATTAATAATATATATTATAATAATATTTATATCTATTAATATCTTATGAGTATAATAATAATAATATTTGATATATATATTCATGTAATATGATAATATATTATATAACTTATTAATATTTAATTATTAATATTTATGTGTAATTAAATATATTGTTTAAATCTTCAATTTAAACAAGGCTTTAATATGGGGACATGACAATATAGTACTGGAAATAAACCCTAAGAAAATAGTATATTTTACCCTAATAGTATATTTTATACCAGCTTTACAGTAAATAAGATGTAGTGTTGGAAATAACCTTTATAAAATATAAAATATTGTACCACACTTGTAAATAAAATAGAGTGATGTAAATTTAAAAGATAGTATAAAATATTATTTTATAGCCTATATTAAACCCTAACAAAATATAATTATAAACAACAATGAAAAGATAATAATTTAAATTTCATTGTGTAGAAAACATAAGTAAAAATTGGTGACAAAATCTATAAAATATAATGCACTTACCATTCAATTAACTTCTGTTCTTCGGGTCTAAAATATTGCAGCCACCTCTTAAAAAAAACTCCATGGAAATTTATAATGCATAGTGTTCCCAATAAAGTAATTTCCAAAAAGATTAAAAAGCCCCCAAATTCTCCTGGTCAAAATTCCCCCTCCTCATTTAATAAATAATGAAGGGAGGGATGTTATTTTTCCCACTCCCGTACAAAATAAATTTACAACTACCCCAACTAACTACCTACTAACCCTTATTAAAAATAAATAAAATATTTGCAACCAACATAATTTAAACATACACACAATAAATAATTTTACACAAATGGGTAAAACCATTTACCCACAATCACTCACATATTATAATTAATTATATAACCAACTTTATAATATTCTATTTATTTACTATTTTATTATTATTTCTTAATTATAATATTACACTATAATTTTATTTTATTATCAACTAGGATTATATATATTATTTATCAATCCATTTTAATGCATAAGATAACCAAGGCATATTATCTGACAAATTAAACCAAAAGCCAAAACAATTACCTAACCACTAACCAGGGTCAAAAGGCAAAACTTCAAGCAACACTGACTGGCCACTGATAGTACTTGACAAGGTATCAAACTAGGTACTCATCCTCTTCGAGGATGATGGTTAGGGTGGGGGACCAAGTGCTATCTCTGGTCAACTACTTCCATTGGGTGCAAGGCATGCTCAAACCTGCCAATTCAGGTGGAGTCGATGCCTGGTACCTGTTCACTCAAACATATAAGTTAGAGAACATTTACATAATAGCCAAAGCACTAGGGAAGGGACTCTAGCAATCATATCTCATACTCGTATGTCACCCATATGTCCAATGGTATGATGCCACCCTTTCCACCTATCCTAACAACATACTACTGCATCACCTTATCCAAATAAATCTGTGCATAATAACAATGTGCATCATGCTCCCAAAAGTATTAACAGAAGCTCTTGTTCCATCCTCATCATCAGGTTCCTTAGCCAAACTACCTGCACATCCAAGGTGAGAATGGAGGGGCACTACATCCTTCCCCCCTAAATCTTGACTTACTCCTGGAAGTCGCAAACTAGGGTGGAAACATAACACATTATTACCAACATCAGAACTGATTCATTATATCAAAATAATATACACTAGTTTGCTTATGAAAATAATTTATCTCGAAAGGACATATACTTATATGGTCCATTTCAGACCTATCTTTTTAGCCTTTAATGTTACAATAATAACACAATTAAGACTTGCATTTCAAAAAATGATTCCATAGTACATCCACTCAAAATCCTTCAGTTTCTTTCAGAACAAAGAAAACATTACACCCACTTAATCCTAACTAGCAGAATTTCTCATATCAGAAACATATAAGGTATTCAATTTCAAATGCATTACCATATCATTTTCTTTACCCTTAAATTACAATTCTCTTTCCAATACACTATTAAGAAATCAATACATCAAAATGCTACATTTCCATAAATCACAACATAATTAGACCCACAAATCACACTAAATATCCATCTTTTATAAACAAGACATTCCTCTTTATTCATTTTACAACAATAAATCTCATGACATATTCAACCAAGATCATGATTTTACACCTTTTAGAAGCATGTAAACACAATTGATCATTTTATAAGTACTATATTCACAATTTCACATACATTCTTCACATACACATAATTCACATCACCGGGAATCACATCACAAGGCTACATAGGGGTCCATCTGGACACTGGGAAGCAACATACTAATCCATGATACATAATCCATGAGCCAAGAGCCAAAATCCATCTCACATAATCTATACCTCATAGGTAGTGGCTTGATGGTGTTAGGCCACACACACATGGTGAGACCATCCAAACAAGACTACAATGACCCATCTCTTGTTGTATAAGGTAGTTAGCCTCCAAGAGATAGTCATCACACATAGGTGGGTAGTGGGTCCTAGCTGTGTAACAGCCTCACATACCCCCATCCTCAAGGCTCCCTGCGTCTGCTTCCTCGTATACACTCACCAAGTCTACCTCATATGTCCTTGGAGAGGAATCACAATACAACACATGGCCAACATCGAAAACAATAAGGAAAAAAACTAGTTTAGCCACCAATGTCATAAGAAAGATCAAATAAAAATTCAATTTCAACAATAAAGTAGAAAAATGCACACATTTTTAATATTAAGTCAAATGTAACCACGAGGGTTACAACCAAATAGGATCACAAGGTGTGGCTAAACCATCACAATAAAAAAGAAACAAAGTGCCGGCCTTCACAATCAATAGGAAATCATCAATAACCATAAAGAAAATATTTAATCTTTGAAAGTACACTGTACAACACTATGTGACTAGATACTAGCCACCAAATGAGGAAGGAGGGAACAACGTCAAGCTATAGCAGTAGCCCTCATGTGGTGCGGAGTGAGCACGCCATCCACATGGCTCAAGGTGTACTCCTCGACTACACCCTACATCGCGTCATCATGCGGCATGGACTAACTAAGTGGCCCACACACTCCTTGGCTGGCCACATGGAATGTGCACCTCGGCCACATCCCGCATCGTGTCTCAACACGGCATGGTCATACGCCAGCTGGAGAAGGCACGTATTGGCCGTATGCTGCATGGCAGTGTGTCTGTGGCTCCGCGGAAGTAGGCACGCACAGAACACACCCCGCATAGCGATACCTCATGGAGAAGGCACACGCAGGTACTCGCCGTAGCTAGAGGTATACATGGCTAGGACCTACTCATATGCTAACCGACCCAACACTATTGAAAGCAAACATGAGTATCCCTCTACAAGTGTGCAAGGCCCCATTACGCTCATCACACAAGTAGGCTATAACACAATCTCATAGTGCACCTTCACATGTCTATGCATGTGGCAGCGTGTCCTCGAGCCTAGCTCGCTACCAACAACAACATGGCATCATCACCAGCACTGTGTCGAAATATCGGTGGGGGTGTGGCATCGTACCTATCATGTCAGAACATGTGCAGATACGAAATCATCTCAGCATGGGTAACAAATCTCCCTCCACATGCTAGACCTCAAAATATACATGGGGCACATGATCTCACATGGGTTACCCACGCAGGTCCTAGACCCCGGCCCCCAAGTGACGACTCATGTCATCACATAGTTCCAGTTGGGTTGTCCATGTAGGTCCTAGACCCCGGCGCCCAACTGATAACGCATGTGGCATATCATACCTTTCGTGAAGACAAGGTAAATGATCATCCAAGAAATACCATCCAAATGCTTAGAAACTATGGGGTTTAGGCTAACACATATGAATCAAGTACCCTGATCCATCATAAGGGGAAGTAGTGAGTACATTTCCTTAGGATTGGTTGAGCGAGGGACCACTCTGCGCCGTCATAAGCGTACGCTGTTCACTCCGCCCAAGGAACTTTGTGGCTGCTACTAGCCCTTCATAGACTGAGGGACTAGAGAACCAAAAGAAGAGAATCTATGAATCTAACTTTTGGCTACTCTTATATATATATATTTTCAACCACACAAGCATTGGCCCTCAATTAGGTAACAAACATACAAACACACATTGTGGTATGGTTAAACCCACACCAAAATACACTCATTCCCAATGGATGGGTACCCAGTATCACCATCTTATGGGCACATAAAGCATGTACGGGGTATTCACAACACTCAACCAATGCACAGTTACTGGTTCCTCACATTTACAGGGGGAAGATTTGCATTTACATACACAATTTTCATTACTACCAAGGATCACATACCAAAAGTACATTTATTTCCATAACCACTATGATTCCCTTTATAAGATCATATCATTTCATATTATCCATAACCCCTTTTTTTTTTAAATCATCTTTCCCATATACCACCTAATGCTAAAATTCACTGTTATGATCATAACAATTACTTAACAATTCCACTTAACAAATTATACACAAGTTCCACATTCACAAAATAACAATAATGATCCTCTACTTAACTCTTACCACTTCATGTAGGTCTTTCCTAAACACAACAACTCTTACTTCATCACAAGCTATTTGAATTCTCACAAAACCAAAGGATTCACATATTTTCAACATGCAAGACATCCAATGCACAAATCTTTTCTATTTATACAATAGTAAGAAAAGAGGAGGACATTACCTCATGGGTTTTCAGCTACACCTAGCAAACAAGATTTTCAAACACCAAATATAGTCATCATATTTTTCCAGAGAAGATACCTAGTTCTTGCACTAGCATCTTATTTATTCCACAAAAATAGCCCTTTCCAATAAAACATATCACATTATGTAATACAAAACTTAATCACATACATTTACTTCCAAATACATAGATTAAATACCTAGCTACACAAAATAACATCTTATCCTAATGCACCTTTAGTCAAACAAAAGAAATTTACATGCCAACTTAGCTAATTAATCTGAACCTGCACATGCATAAGAGAAGTTACTATAACTAGACATGGGCAACAACATTAACCAGAGATCCCAATGCTGCAACTTGGCTCTGATACCAGATGTAATGCCCCGCCATGAACACCTTAGAGAACAACATATCTATGCTATGTAAAGCAAGATAATTTTTTTTAATATGAATAAGATAACAAAGTAATGTTAACACATCTATACACATCATTTGAACTAACGACTTGTCCTCTAAGATTTCATGGTTGCATTACTTGCCAAATCAATTAACATAATTCAACATACATTATTAACTAACATTAGTAGATCATTCTAAATCTATAGCATTAAATGAATAAATATATACATCTGCATATCATAACATCAGATGAATAATCGACATGATCAGGATTACATGTGAATGTACAAATTCCTATACACATGAGTAATTCATTACATTGATTACATTATCACCTTTCTGAATACATACATTATGAATCGACTGTCACACAAGACTAGACCATGAGTATGCATAATCATCTTCCTCAAACTGGTACAAGATCTGATATCTAATGCACAAGATACATTCTCCTCACCCACAAACATCGGCAAGGAAAAAACTAATGGAAATAAAAGCTCTTCCACCTGACCATGTGGAACCCTAAGGTCCACCCCCCGAGCTAGGAGATAACACAAGATCCCACACTCACAAATAGTAAGGAGAACAATAGACTAACACAAGCAGTAGGGTTATACATGACACCAATTATCAAACTGTCCGCAATAAACATCACTAACATACTTAACTACACTTCCAGAGGCACTTACACAATTGAGGGAGGAAATACAACTAGGGAGTGCTAAACTACAATAGGGAGGAGTGTCATCACATGGATTGATATGGGTTGTCCTGGTGGACTTCACTAGGCCCTGACTCCCATCTTTGGGTTGTCTTGGAAGCCTCTCCCGATCCCCGGTCCCCATACAAACTCATGCCGAATCAATGTGCCTTTCATGGGGACAAGGTAGTTGATCTTACCATTCCAGGCCTTCTCATCTCATCTCAAGCCTAAATGAGCATTTGAGCCACGAGTGAGGCATACATTATCTTGATTAATGTGAATTCTACCCATTCCCCTATTTCATTATTAATGTTATCACTGGATTAAGAAACCCTTCAATGGGTTGTCCTGGACACCACTATGGGTTTCGACCCCCATTGAGAGCCACTCCCCCTACTTTGCAACTAGTAAACCCTACACTGGGCAAGGCATTGACCATCTTGCACAACCATCATAACCACATAATCGATACACCAAACAAGGCATTAATCATCTTTGAATGTTCATCACAATTAAATGAGTTCATGTCAGAATAGGAGACAACATTTTAAGGTTACATATCACAAGGACCATACACACAACTACACCCTTCTTAGCCTCTACAATCCAACTTCCCAATGACACAGAACTTACATCCCACTATAACAAAAGCATGAACATTTAATCCAATAGTCTAGATACATTGGTTACTACAGAGAATTTATCATAACAAAGTTATCAATATAAGATTGTAACTTGGTTATTATCCAATCTCAATTTTAGAATAGACCAATTTCATAATTCTATACACAGTGTAAGTAGATAGTAAACATAAAAGACAATTACCTATATGTAATTATTTCACAATAATCTATTCTTACTTAACACAAAGAGCCAACTTTTATTATAACAGAAAATTAAGAAAATCCTATATTCTAAACATGAGATCCTTCTATGACAATTCTTTCTCTTTATTCAAAGATAGCATATAAAAAGATAATTCATAATTAATTAAAATCTAATTAAGATTAAGTACTTACTATTCTTACCTATACATGACTCTACTCAATTAAACCATCAACTAAGCCTTAATTTGGAACTTAAGTCTCTAGAGTTGTATTTTTTTACCATGGTTTTAATTTCTCTACAACTGGTATATTGTAAATTCTAACTAGAAGAATACATTTCAATTGTCATCTATAAATAATTTATTCTACGTAAAGAATATAACCTTTCCATTTATTCCTAACTGAATCTCATGAACATTTAATGAGAAATCAAAATAAACAAAACATTGTTTAAATGGTATAAGAAATGTTATAACTACTTTTTCCTAACAAAGTTTATAATTAGAGATAATGTAATTTATTTATTTTTTTTAAAAGTCCCCAACTCTCAATGACTTATCTATAAGAAGTAATCAATCCACTGACCAATATATTTATTCATCACTAAAAGCTTGATTTAATTGATAAGTACATAGTTAAAAATCCTTTCATACTTATGTCCTTATGCTTATGATCTCATAATCCCATTTTCATATTCATAATAATTTTTATATTCACTTTCATATTCATATTTATATCCATTTTCATATATGTAAGAAGATTTACCTTATTTCTACACTCCTATTTATTCTCATATTATTATACCTATTCTATATGCATACTTATACATAATGAATGTATATACATCAATGATGGTAATATATTCCAGTTTTTATTATGCTGATATAAGCAGTATTCATTTATTTATATTCATACTATTCATCAACAACATTTTTATTACCTAACCTATTAATAAAGGAAAGTGCACGTACCTCTTTATGTTGCTTGTCTTGTTGAATCTGCTCACTAGATTCTATTCTCTTTCGCCTATTCTTTAATATTTATATATTATAGTATTTGTTATAATATTAATAATATCTCTATATTATATTATTATATATGCTATTAATATTATTGCATATATATATATATATATATATATATATATATATATATATATTTTTACTTGAATAATTCCTCCCTATATGTATTTATGATATCTTTCCTACTTATGACTCAGAAATATATATACATAAATATAATGCAGATTTAAATATATCAATATAATGCGGATTTAATTATATTTATTTATAATGCTAATATTCCTTTTTTTATTTATTTCCCATATATTTATAATACTTCCTCTTAAATTAAATGCAAGCTACTGTTATTCCATACTTTCTGACTTTCATATTTAAAGACTTCTGTTTGCTTACTTTAGACTTCCTTATTTTCTTATATCCCCAAATCTCATCCCCTTTCCTTCCTTGCTGCTGCTATTTATATTATATATGTTCCATTATGCCTCTTACGAAGAATGGTGACTTTTCAAAGAGTCACATACATAATATTAATATCTAATATATATATATATATTAATTAATTAATTAATTCCTATTAATAATATATATTATAATAATATTTATATCTATTAATATTTTATGAGTATAATAATAATAATATTTGATATTTATATTCATGTAATATGATAATATATTGTATAACTTATTAATATTTAATTATTAATATTTATGTGTAATTAAATATATTGTTTAAATCTTCAATTTAAACAAGGCTTTAATATGGGGACATGACAATATAGTACTGGAAATAAACCCTAATAAAATAGTATATTTTACCCTATTAGTATATTTTATACCAGCTTTACAGTAAATAAAATGTAGTGTTGGAAATAACCTTTATAAAATATAAAATATTGTACCACACTTGTAAATAAAATAGAGTGATGTAAATTTAAAAGATAGTATAAAATATTATTTTATAGCACTATATTAAACCCTAACAAAATATAATTATAAACAACAATGAAAAGATAATAATTTAAATTTCATTGTGTAGAAAACATAAGTAAAAATTGGTGACAAAATCTATAAAATATAATGCACTTACCATTCAATTAACTTCTATTCTTCGGGTCTAAAATATTGCAGCCACCTCTTAAAAAAAAGCTCCATGGAAATTTATAATGCAGAGTGTTCCCAATAAAGTAATTTTCAAAAAGATTAAAAAGTCCCCAAATTCTCCCGGTCAAAATTCCCCCTCCCCATTTAATAAATAATGAAGGGAGGGAAGTTATTTTTCCCACTCCCGTACAAAATAAATTTACAACTACCCCAACTAACTACCTACTAACCCTTATTAAAAATAAATAAAATATATGCAACCAACATAATTTAAACATACACACAATAAATAATTTTACACAAATGAGTAAAACTATTTACCCACACTCACTCACATATTATAATTAATTATATAACCAACTTTATAATATTCTATTTATTTACTATTTTATTATTATTTCTTAATTATAATATTACACTATAATTTTATTTTATTATCAACTAGGATTATATATATTATTTATCAATCCATTTTAATGCATAAGATAACCAAGGCATATTATCAGACAAATTAAACCAAAAGCCAAAACAATTACCTAACCACTAACCAGGGTCAAAAGGCAAAACTTCAAGCAACACTGACTGGCCAGTGATAGTACTTGACAAGGTATCAAACTAGGTACTCATCCTCTTCGAGGATGATGGTTAGGGTGGGGGACGGAGTGCTATCTCTGGTCAACTACTTCCATTGGGTGCAAGGCATGCTCAAACCTACCAATTCAGGTGGAGTCGATGCCTAATACCTGTTCACTCAAACGTACAAGTGAGAGCACATGTACATAATAGCCAAAGCACTAGGGAAGGGACTCTAGCAATCATATCTCATTCTGGTATGTCACCCATATGTCCAATGGTATGATGCCACCCTTTCCACCTGTCCTAACAACATACTACTGCATCACCTTATCCAAATAAATCTGTGCATAATAACAATATGCATCATGCTCCCAAAAGTATTAATAGAAGCTCTTGTTCCATCCTCATCATCAGGTTCATTAGCAAAACTACCTGCACATCCAAGGTGAGAATGGAGGGGCGCTACACTATCATTCTATTATTCTATAAATCTATTGTTCTATCAAGCTATAATTCTATAATTCTATAATCCTATAAATCTATTATTCCATTATTATATAAATCTATTATTCTATCATTCCTTTATTCTATTTTTCTACTATTCTATTATTCTATTCTTTTATAAATCTCTTATTCTATCAATATTTCATTCTATCATTCTTTTATTCTATTATCATATTATTATGCAATTATATTATCCAGTCATTCTTTCATTTTTATCATTATATCATACTATTATTCTACAATTCCATTACTCTATTGTTCCTTCATTCTATCATTCTATAATTCCATCATTCTATTATTCTACCTTTCTTTCATTCTATTATTCTGTTATACTAGTATTCTACAATTCTATTATTCTATCATTGTTTCCTTCTATCCTTCTATATTTCTACCATTATATTATTCTATCATTGTATATTATTCTAAAGTCTTATTACACTATCATTCTTTCATTCTACCATTTTATAATTCTAACATTCTATTATTGTATAAATCTATTATTTTATCATTCTATTATTATATTAAATAAATCTATTATTCTATCATTCTATTATTCTATAAATATTAAATTATGCTATAATTGTTTCATTCTATCATGTTGTATAGATCTATTAATCTATAATTCTATTATTCCATCATTCTTTTACTCTATCCTTATACAATTCTATCACTCTATTATTCTATATTTATCTATTACTTTATTATTCTTTCATTCTATCATTGTATAATTCTATTATTCAATTAATCTATAGTTCTATTACTCTACGATTCTTTCATTCTATCATTTTCCAATTCTAAAATTCTATTATTCCGTAAATCTAATTTTCTATCATTCTTTCATCCTATCACTCTTTCATTCTATCATTCTTACATTTTATCATTCTATAATCTACTATTCTATCATTCTTTCATTCTATGATTCTACAATTACATCATTCTATTATTCTATAAACCTATTATTCTACCATTCTATAATTCTATCATTCTTTTATTCTATAAATCTATTGTTCTATCATTCTATAAATCTATTATTCTATCATTCTTATATGCTATCATTCTATGATTCTATCATTCTTTTGTTCTGTAATTCTATTATTGTATTATTCTATAATTCTATTATTGTATTAATCAACAATTCTATTATTCTATAATTTTTTCATTCTATCATTATATAATTCTATCATTCTATTATACTATAAGGCTATTGTTCTATTAATGTTTCATTCTATCATTTTACAATTCTATTATTCAATCATTATTTCATACTATTAATCTATAACTCTCATTCTATTATTCTATGAATCTATTATTCTATCTGTAGTGCCCCTCAACTTATCGTCTTTTGGACTGATGTTTGCTTAGTAGTACTGGACATTTTGACAGTATTTTTAGATCGTTGATGATGGATTTCTAGTCATTTTGCTATTTCAGTATGAACCTAATTGTTATGATAACAGATGTTGATGATGGATTATGACATTTTATGCTTTACAATCTGATAAATGAACTGATGTTTTAGATGCTTTGATGTTATTCATTATATGGGATTGGAAGTTAGTTGATCATTTCATGACGTAGATTAGTAATCTGATACCTTGTTCAAAATAGTTGATTGTTATTTATAAACGTGAATGGAACAGTGTTGTATTACTTGTTCTCGAGTACCCTACCTCACTGCGATTTCCATTCACGATAGGATTGCATGTGATGTATATGTATATCTTGTTATGGTTAACTGTGCGTTGCTGTAGGATGCAGGTACTAGGCATCGACTCCACCTAATTACAGGTCTGAGCATGCCTTCACCAATGGATTAGTTGGTTGGAGTTAACATGAGGTCCCTAGTTAGTGTTCCTTGGTCGTCAGTTTACCCTTGTGGTTGTTGGTTGTCGTTCGCTCATGTCTTGCTGTCAGGTAATACTGTACCTTGGAGTCAAATCAAGTTTGAAGGTATCTATGTATGTGTGGTAATGTTGTGCTTTAATTAGAATTATTCTACAAAAGAGTATAAATGTTGTTAAATGGGCATAATGTCGTTAGTTGTCGATTATCGTTATAAATAAATTATTATTTTATGAGAAGTGTTGTTGTTAAATAAAGTTGTAAGAAGTTTGTATTATTCGATATAATATTATTTATAATAAATATTTAAATAAATAAATAGATGTAATCACGCTAGTAAATTGTGATTCACAACTTGATTAATAAGATAAATTAAAGTATAGTACAAAATTATAGTTTGTCGAAATAGTACTATTCTATTTATAACGATATTTTGGGGTCGGCTATAAAGAAAAATAATAATAAAATAAAATATCTAATAATTGGGATCTTTAAATTAAATAAAAAATACATATTCTTTAAAAGGAGTTATGCATGGGATTAGGTGCCAAGCCCTTGGTAGAGGAGAGAGGCTGAGTTATAAAAGAGCTGTAGGGGCATCAAGGAGAGGATCACACGTGAAAGGAAAGAAGCAGCTTGGAACTGCAATGATTGGAGCAGGTTCGTCGAGTTGATTTGCGAAACCAGGTTCTGTCGAATGCCTTATCTCTGAACTTCATTTCAAATCTGTAAATGTGGTTATAGTTTATTTGATTCCAAATAGTTCTATAGACTGACCTCTCAGTGTGTAATCAGCATCTCCTCTTAGGGTTTAAATACTTCGTTTCTGCTGAAGGATTCCATAAGTTAATTGTTTTCCTTCCACTGGTTGTCGAATCATTCTGTATACACTCTCAAACCAGCGTAATCTTGGTAGGGTTGTAGATGTAAAAGACACCTTGATAGGATCACTATAAATCACTGTTGGCTACAACTAGTCGTCCCTGTAGGATCAGATCAATGTTATTAATGTTTCTTTCTCTGTGTTTAGCTGGAAACTTGTCTGGAAACTTACTGTATGTCTTTTGTATCCATTGGTCTTCATGGGCTGCGTGCCTACCCCCACATCTGTAAATGGAAATTCTATTTGCTCAGAGACCTGTATAGCAATTGTTTACTTGAGATTTAATTTATTCTTTTTGGAATCCTTAGTATTATTTGCAAATGGTTCAAAAATGATAGGAAGCGCCGTATCTGCAAGCTAGGGCGTCATTGGTAGATCGCTGCTTTTGTCTTATGGTTATTCGAACTGGTTAAAAACCTCTGTAGCCGTGTTGTTTTGCTGTCCCATGTATACTATTTCGTTGCGTTTGGTTCTATTTCAGTTGTGGGCCGATAATAATAGGAAGTTTGCTGCCTAGATATCACTCGTTTGAATGAAAGACCGGATCCCTTTTTATTCGCCATTTTCTGAGTGTTATGCTGTGTTCCATTTGTCTAGTTTACTCCATAGCTGGAGTTTACATCTTGTGTTGGATACCTATCTGCACTCGTCCTAGTGTATTTCCTAGCCGAATGGGTTGTGCGCATACCTGCCAGAGGGAGGATGGCCTGCAGATGGTTGGTATACTGTTTGGGTGAGTTTGGTATTATTCTTTTGTGGACGACAGTATTAGGTAGCCGCTGCCTTGCTTCTTGCGTTTTCTGCCTTGCTTTCATTCATATGAATGTAAGTCCCGAATCCCTGTTATCTGCCATTTTCTGAGTTTTATGCTATGATCCGTTGCCTCAGCTTACTCCATAGCTGGAGCTATCATTATCGATTATGAAGTTCACCTGGTTGGGTATTGACTCTGCCTTGTTCCATTGCCTCCCTAAGCCGTTGGACTAGGCGCATGTCTGGAAAGTGTGGTTTTTGCGAATTGCACCTGGTATGGCTAAGAAAACAGAATAAGATTTAAGGTTTCCAAAACCGATGATGTAGATGCATGCTATATATGTAAGATGAGGGATAGGAGGTATGTAGTGTGAGCAAAACACACGAGGGACTGATCAACATCTCCCATGTGGAGTCTGGTGCCCTAGACGATTGGAGATTTGTCTGCCTGAAAAGTCTAATGTGTTCATTGTTGGGTCTGATTTGGTGCTCATACCTGTGATAAAGTGGTAGTTACAGCAATCACTATTCCTAGCTATTGTAGGGTTGCAAATCAGAAACCAAAAGCCCACCTTGTCAAAAAAAAGAATTTAATACCTTGTCAGCAAAACCATTCTGTGTATACCAGCGATCTTGCTCAAAAGTAGGATTACCATTTGATTTCATCCCAAAGAGTATTTCTGTAGAATCCAGTTTTATAACCACAGATCACCCTATGACGAGTTTGTAGAGTTTATGCAACCAAATCCAGTATTGTTTGTCCTGCAATCATTCCATTTATTTGGAGAGTTGTACTCAGCTGAGCGCTCAAGTTTCACCTTTACCTTTTATTCAACTATTTTCTTGAAAATGATTTGTACAACCAGTGCAGAATTAACAGATATATCAATAACTGAGTTAGCACATAGAAAGGCATGCGCTGCCAAGAAAGATGGTTCTGCCTTCACACAGTAAACAGCAGTCGAAATCTACAGAGGTCTTGTAATCTGCGACCTTCCGTCAGAGATAAACTTCCTTCAGTTTGTAACACTGTTTCCACACCTTTTTGTAATTGGAAATCTGCATGGCGTTGAGTATTTGAAGAACACTGTTAGAGGCCATAAGTAATCTTTTCAACAACTCCAGTTCGTTATTTCTGTGTGTCATTGTTTTCCTGCAATTCTTGCCTTTTTGTTAGAGAGAGAAAACCCTTAAGTTGTGCCATCAATTTATTAAAATTCCAAGTTGACGAACGCTACCAGAAGTTGGTGATACAATCAAATATCATTCATGTCAGTGGTAAAACAATCAATAGCAATTTTACATCTTAGTAGTAAAATATCTCAAGCTGTTCACGTAGGGCGCATTTACGATCATTCTCCTTGAGGAATTAAATCATCAAGGATAAGATCAGTTTCAGAGACATCTTCAAACCATCATAAAAGAATCCAATTGGTTGAGTTCACTAGAATGTCTGCAAGACCGTATGAAGGATAACAAACATTTCGTGATTGAACTCTCCTCGTGTAATTACTGTTCAGTCGTAAGATATCTCTCCCAGCATTATTATCCTTAATAGAATAAAGTTAAATTGGACAAGATTGAAGGAAAGTATATAAAGATCGTATCGTTATGGAAGTGTCGAATGGTAAACAGGAATTTAGTGGTTCTTTTATCAATTATTGTAATGATTTAGTTAATCAATTTATTTATCTCTTGAAGTAAAATAAAGATTAGTTAGAGATTTAGTTGCAAGGTATTAATTTAATTGTTGTAATATAATGTTGATTTTATTTCAGAAGTTGTTTGCATTAAACTGAGAATGAATTGTAGTATTTCATCTCCTGAATTTGAATGGAATTGATTGAGTGTTGTAATGAGTCATATTGAGGTTGTTCAAACTCGAATACCAGAGGCTAAGTTGTTGTTGTTAAGTATTTGCAACTTGTGTATTGTTGTTTTTGTAATTACGATGTAATAGCGTTTATGTGTATCAAACGAAGTATGAAGTATAATGAGGTACTGTCAAGGTCGAATGTTGTGTCTTGTAAAGTAATAATCTCAGGATGAGATATCAAACCTCTTGTGATCTTATTGTACCATTTTGTTGTAAGGAGAGACCTGAAATCTGTAAAAGGATAAAGTATTGCAATGTTAATAGTTTTGGATAACAATTGATGTTATGATTCTATTTTGATGCAAGAGGGTTTATGCTTTGCAGTGTTTATTTACGTGTATTGTCATAAGTCTTGTATGATGTTAAGGTTACTAGGTGTTAGGAAGGAGAGTGGCTTTCAACGTGGGGCCGGCGCCCAAAGTGGCAGTCAGGATAACCCGTTGGAAGTAGATTAATCAAGTGATAACCTAAAAATTAACTAGGGGGTTAAGGGTAGTCTTCACATTAATAAGATTATTGGATTCCTCTCCCATGACCTGTAGTGCTTGTTTAGACTAAGGATGGGTAGAGAAGGCCTGGTCGGCATGATTGACTTCCTTGTCCTCATGAAAGGAAGGTCGATTCCGCATGTGTCACCCTATGGGGCCGGCGCCTAGTGAGAGGCTGTCAGGATAACCCATGTTAGGACCATGCAATGACACTCTCCCTACTACAACCTAGCATCCCTTGTTTGGTCTCTCCTCATTTGTTTTGTGTCGCCTCTGGAACTGAAAGTCAAGTTAAGTTAAGTTAAGTTGTGTTGTATTGATATTGCCATGTGTTGCATTGGTGTTTGGTCGTCCTTTATTCTTGTTTGTCTTTCGTCTACCTGACTGTCAGTGTTTGGGACCTCATGTTAACTCCTAGCTCGAGGGGTGGACCTTAGGGTTCCACATGGTCGGGTGGAAGAGCTATTTTATTCATTGGTTACTCTTGTCAAGATCTTATACAGAAAAGGATTTGTTCTAGTTGTACTTGTTCCAATGATGATGATGTAAGTGCACAACCTTGTACTAGATTTGTGTAACAGAACATTCCTTATGTATGTAACTTTTGATGTAGACTAAATGGTAATGTAATGATGTCATGATGTACTTATATGAAAGCATTTCAGTTATGTATTTAATCATGCAGATTCCGTTATTTGATGATTTGCAATGAATGTGAATAAGTTATTTATTTGAGCATGGATTTGGATCAGTTATTGATGTATGTTAATTTGTGTTAGTCGATTCGTTAAGTGATGCAGCCTTGAACCCTTAGAGAATATGTCGTAATTAGTTGTGTTAGCGTTACTTAATCATTTTAAAAAAAAAATTCCTGTTTCATATTGCATAAGTGTGTATTCTTTAAGGCGTTCAAGGCGGGCGTTACACTATCATTCTTTCTTTCTATAATTCTATTATTCTACAATTCTAGTATTCTACCATTCTTTCATTCTATCATTCTACAATTCTATGACTCTGTAATTCTATTATTCTACTATTCTATAATTTCTTTCATTTTTATCATTATATCATACTATTATTCTACAATTTCATTACTTTATTGTTCCTTCATTCTATCATTATATAATTCTATCATTCTATTATTCTAGAAATCTATTATTCTACCATTCTTTCATTCTTTCATTTTATTATTTTGTTATACTAGTATTCTACAATTCTATTATACTATCGTTGTTTCCTTCTATCATTCTTTATTTGTACCATTATATTATTCTATTAATCTAAAATTTTATTACTCTATCATTCTTTCATTCTACCATTTTATAATTCTAACATTCTATTATTGTATAAATCTATTATTCTATCATTTTTTCATTCTATTATTCTATAATTATATTAGTCTATCATTTTTTCATTTTGTCATTTATAATTCTATCATTCTATTATTATATAAATCTATTATTCTATCATTCTATTATCCTATAAATATTAAATTATTCTATAATTTTGTTTCATTCTATCATGTTGTATAGATCTATTAATCTTCAATTCTATTAATCCATCATTCTTTTATTCTATTCTTATACAATTCTATCACTCTATTATTCTATTAATCTTTTACTCTATCGTTCTTTCATTCTATCATTGTATAATTCCATTATTCGATTAATCTTTAGTTCTATTACTCTACGATTCTTTCATTCTATCATTTTGCAATTCTAAAATTCTATTATTCCTTAAATTTATTTTCTGTCATTCTTTCATTCTATCACTCTTTCATTCTATCATTCTTTCAGTTTATAATTCTATAAATCTACTATTCTATCATTCTTTCATTCTATTATTATACCATTATGTAATTCTATCATTCTATTATTCTATAAATCTATTGTTCTATCATTTTTATATTCAATCATTCTATTATTCTATCATTCTTTCCTTCTATAATTCTATTATTGTATTATTTTATAATCCTATTTTTCTACAATTCTTTCATTCTATGATTCTATAATTATATCATTCTATTATTCTATAAACCTATTATTATATCATTCTATAATTCTATCATTCTGTTATTCTATAAATCTACTATTCTATCATTCTTTGATTCTCCAATTGTATTATTCTCTAATTGTATTATTTTATAGTTATATTCAAGTCTATAGTTCAATCATTCTATAACTCTTTTATTAAATTATTCCAACATTTTTCATTCTATCATTCTACAATTCTATTTTTCTAACATTCTTCCGTTCTATCATTATATAATCTTATCATTCTATTATTGTATCATTTTATTATTCTATCATTCTGTTATTCTATAAATCTATTACTATATCATTCCTTCATTCAATCATTCTATTATTATATTATTCCAAAATTCTATTACTCTATCATTCTTTCATTCTATCATTTTATAATTCAAACATTTTATTAATCTATAATTATATTAGTCTATCATTCTTTCATTCTATCATTTTATAATTTTATCATTCTATTATTATAATATTAATTTATTATTCTATTATTCTATTATTCTATTATTCTACATTTCTATCATTCTATTATTTTATAAATGTTTTATTCTATAGTATTTTCATTTTATTATTCTATAACTATATTATTCTACAGTTTTATTCTTCTATCATTCTTTCATTCTACAATTCTATTATTCAATCATTCTCTCATTCTATCACTCTATTATTCTATAAATCTATTATTCTATCATTCTTTAATTCTTTAATTCTATTATTCTATTATTCTATTATTGAATTATTTTACAATTCTATTAGGATAAAAGCACAAACATGTCACACTTTATAAAGGAATCAGTGAACAACAAAAAATTTCTAAACTTTGACCTCATAAAAGTGACATTTATGTTTTAAATTTCAAAATGATGTAAACTAATGAAATGTAGATCTCTTGATGAATTTTATGCTTGTAATTTTAAAAAAAATTTAAAAAATTACTTTGACATTTTTTTTTAAATTTAAGAGCAAATTTTGAATTGCTGAAAATTTCAGGAAAAGTGACTTTGAGTCCACGTCACAAAAAAATAGTAAACAATCTTATTTTTCCATAATTTTTTTTTCCGAAATAGAGGAGCTCAATATCTAGTGCATGGAGAAAAAAAATCAGTTTTCAATGCATATTTTCTTTGTAATATCATTTTAAAGTCAGACTTTATAGAATCTGATAGTTTGAATTGCATGTCAACTTTTGTATTATTTTTTATCATTTTCACAAAACCAATTATACCATTTTGGAGAGGAATCTTTCCTCTAGTGCACCATATAATTTTGAAAAAGATTGGATGTATTTTGATATATTTTTTTAAAATTTCTAATTAGTGTCATCTTTGATTTTAACAACCTACTTGCAGTGATTTAAAAAAAACATATATATATATATATTAACCCAGAGGTACCCGCTAGCCCTGCCCCCCGAGAGAGATAGGAGCATTGCGACTCTGCCCAGCATTGCCCACCATACCTTGCCTTGGGCTTACAGTTTTTACTTAGTTGGGGATAATGTAGTGCCCCTCAACTTGTCGTCTATCAGATTGATGTTTGCTTAGTAGTATTAGACTTTATGATAGTATTTTAGATCGTAAATGATGGATCTCTTGTTATCTTGTTACTTTATTATGGACCTAATTGTGATGATAATAGATATTGATGTTGGAATAGGTTATTTTATGCTTTAGAATTTGATTAATAAACTAGATGTTACAGATGTTTTGATGTCAATTGCGATACTGGACTATAAGAGGATTAAATGTTTTATGTTGTTGACTAGCAATCAGAAATCTTGCTCAATCTAGTTACATGTTTATACATAAACATGAATGGAACATTGTCGTATTACTCGCTCTCGAGTACCCTACCCCACTGCGATTTCCATTCACTACTGGACTGCATGTGGATATATATCTTGTATGATTAACTGTGCGTTGCTGCAGGATGCAGGTACTAGGCACCGACTCCACTTGATTACTAGGTCTGAGTGTGCCTTCGCCAATGGATTGGTTGTTGGAGTTAACGTGAGGTCCCTAGTCCGTGTTGTCTAGTTGTTAGGTTACCCTTATGGTCATTGTCTGTCATTTGATCATGAATTGCAGACAAGTAATATTGCACCTTGGAGTCTAACTAGGTTAGAAAGTGTCTGAATGTGTAAGGTGTCATTGTGCTTTAATTAGAATCATTATACGAAAGAGTATAAATGTTGATAATTGAGCATAATGTCGTTAGTTGCTAATTATCGTTATAAATAAATTATTATTTTATTAGAAGTATAGTTGTTAAATAAAGATTGTAAGAAATTTTGTATTATTTAATATAATATTATTTACAATAAATATTTAAATAAATTATACAGTTGTAAGTTATGTTGTAATTTACAACTCAATTAATAAAATAAATTAAAATATAATTGTACAATTATAGATTGTTGCAATATTATAACTTTATTAAATACAATATGGTTGGTTGGCTATAAAGTAATTAAATGTTGTCAGGATTGTGTGTTAATATTTAAAAAAGAGTAACCTCTTGGGATCATTAAATTAAATAAAAGTATATTTTTAGAAGGGAGATGCATGGGATCGTGTGCCGAGTTCCTTGGTAGATGAGAGAGACTGTGTTATAAAAGAAAAGCTTGTAGAGGCAAAGAGGACAGCATTGCAGGAAGAAGAAGAGAGTAGAAGGCTGGGAAAAGAAGCGTGGAACTTTAGCAATTGAAACGGACTCGGCGATTCGATAATCAAAGCCAGGTTCCACTGAATGCATAATTCCTTTCCTCTGAATCTAAATCTGTGGGTGTTGATCCTTTCCTTGTTTCTAAATGGATTGTTTTGGTTGAATTTCTACTTCAAGAGATATTTTAGTTTGCAATTAAGTTGTTTTCTGCATCCCTCCGATGTTTAATCTGAAATATATATCTTAACATTTCCATTAAATGGTTTATCACTAGTTTTTATTACTGGTTGCGGTAATGTTGTAGACCTAGTGCTCTTTTAGACTAGAAAGAATTGATTCCTCCAATTTTTCATACTCTCTGATCAATAAACCAATGCTGCTGTAACACAGTCAAGAGATCATTTGTAGCGCTTGGTTATATGTTCACTTTGCTTCTGTCGATTTGCACATGCTTAAAAGTTTCTAAAGCCTTTTAACGAATCTATTCTGTGCATATCTGTTCCAGCCATCTTATGTTTGAATTATGTCTGTGATTGCTGTGGTTTTAAATACTTATTTCTGCCAACCATTGTTGGCTGTGAGGAGACAAAAATCTGACATTTATCAGACATATATTATTAAAATCAGACTTCTATTAAGTTCTGAGATCTCCATAGAATGAAATCGCTGTAGGGGTTTTGTATTGTTTCAAGACTAATTTACATTTGTAAATGGTGGGTAGCGAATGGCCAAATTGAAGATAAATAAGGTGAGGCCACTATTTCTAGATTGGTCTGTAATATCCGTGTCCTCCATCCGTTCGGTGTTTGAGGAGCTCATTGCCCAGTTGATGGGTGTCGGTCCGCATTTGGAGAGGTGGCGTGGTGCAAATTTGAATGATGTCTACCAGAGGTATTCTACAGCCGCCCTAGGCAACGGCACCACCGGATTTCTGATAAAGGTTGTCATCTACGACATGCTCTATTTTATTCAGAGGACTTCCTCAAACATAATTTCTCCAATTGCCACTGCTTCTGTTTCTGATGTGGGAAGAGACTGGAGCAATCTCATCACCACCATTACTAGTACTAGTACTAGTACCAGTACTTACTCTACTGTAGTGACTACTCCTGAGGTGGCACAGAGGTTAGGGGTTCACAATCTTCTTGGGTTGCAAGATAGAATTTTGATAGAGGGCAAGGGAAGGCTGGCTAAGAAGTAGATACTAGAAGAGGTGATGGGGAGAGGGGATAGTGTGAGAGACAAGTACATGGACCAGATCAGAGCCAAGAAGATGATGGCTCAAGCCAGAAGAGAAAGAGAAAGGTTTTCCATAAACACCAACTCTAACGCTTACACGGCTCAATCTACACCTTCTTAAAAGGCCTGGAGTATCACACCTAGTTCCCCTGCGCTTGTCTGCTATCTCGAGGAAAGAGGAATAATGCAAGCACTTATAGCATGAGGAGATTAGTCACAGCTTAATGAATTACTGGAAGAACTTAGGAATTACAAGTTCCAGTATTTAAGGAATTTAGAAATAGACGAAACTGGGAAGTCAACTTCAGAAGTTACAAATTCTGCAAATCACTATAGTGAGATACTAAAATCATTTTGTGCAATCTGGGGCCTTCCTCCATGGCAGGTGTTGCTGGTCATTGGTGATGATGCACAAGATGAATCTTTACGGAAGGTGATTGCAGATTCACAGTTCTTTGTTTGCAAGGTCAGAAACCTATCATACCCTGAAGATGTGAATTCTACTCAAAGGAAATCTATATTAATCGCACTTCATATAAGACAAGGCTTCAAGCAAGGGAAACGATTAATATATTATAAGGTGAAGTTCCATTTGTTGTGTGTTAGGAATCCGCTCCTATTCAATATCTGATCACCATTTTATATATATTTGCGAAGGAAGGCGTGTCAATATCAGCTCATGGTAATGAGTTTGGTATGATATGGGAATCGACGTATAAGGATTAAAGGAGTTGATTTACATTTGAGAAGTCTTATTTCTTGCCTAGCACTTCGGTGTGAGAGGAAATCATGGCAATTTAGATTCATTTCATATCTGATCAAGTTTAGATAGGATTGCTGGGCAGCGTTTGACATGTAATGAAGGTTGTAAGCCTTTGAAGGTGATGTGGATGGAAAGTATCATATTTGATAATTATTATTTATCTCTTTTGAAGAAAGTCAACCATGCACATATTAAAATCAACTGTAGGAGCACATCGGTGGTTTGAATTAGTTTTCCAGCAGGACCACGCTTACTTAAAAGGGTACACCTTGAGTTTACCATCTACCTAATAAATCTATGCCGAAATCCATGCCGAAAGCCATGGTGGCAGGGACTGCGTGTGAGAGCAGAGAGAGAGCTGCAAAGTGGTTTCTGTGGGTTGTGATGTGTACTCAATATACAAGTTTGTGACTCCATGGAAAATTCGTGGAGAGCTGTTCCCCAGACTGCCTATCAATGCATCGATATCCAGGCATCATGGTATGGTACTATGCAAAGATGTTCAAGTTTGTGCCGCAAGACTATCCAGGGTATGTTTTATGGTCTATGTTATACAAGAGGGTAAGTCAAGCATGAGTTTGGTACCATTACCTGGGGTGATAGGGAAATGTAAATGGCATTTGGTTGCATGTGGATCCTTAGTTGTAATATAATAGGAGCAGTCTTTGAGTAGGGGACAAATCTAGTAGTAGAGGACAAATCTGTAGTTGTAGACGCAATCCTAGACAGCTCACAGACACTGCACAGAATCTGATGCACTTCACTGAGAAGAAGTCACATTTTGGGGGCAAAAACAGAGTTTTCTTATTTACTTTCCATGCATTAAGGTTTATCGTTTCAATTCTAGGCTGCAGAAACCCGTCATTGTAATCTAGGTTAGTTGTGCTTTCTTGTATGCATTTCATTTGATTGGCTTAGATTAACCCTAAGGAATGTTTATTTTCTTTACAATGTGTTGAATTGATATCCATGTTATTATTAGCATCATTATTGTAATTATAATTATTATTATTATCATTATTGTTATTATTACAATAATAATAATAATAATAATTTTTACTATTCTTATTATTAAGTCAAAACGGAACGATGATGGCCAAATACCTAATTTTATAATAATGTTATTTGCAATTCCAGTGTAGGAACGATTAGGTTTTTTGGTAGGATAATTTGTTGTAAATAAATATTTTGTATTATTGCTTTCTAGAGCCAACTCAAAGGAAAGGGTATATCGAGGATTTAGTGAGCAACATGATTTGGGAGTTATGAATAAATAATTCATAATGTTCTTGATTAGTGCAATAATACTTTTAATGCTTCAACCGTATAATTGATCCATAATCCTTTTAAGTCTAGCTATTAGCATTCTCTATAAGTTCAATTTCTTATAACCTTGAAACTTTAGAAATCGTTGGAGGATAAGATAATCGAGTGCATGAGTACTAGGGAACTATGGAGAAATGATATAGGGTACTTCAATTATTTTTGTGTTTTGAGTTTTTATATTATAGAAGGATTTGTATAATCTAATGAGCTGTTTTAATAGATGGATTTGTTTAATTTAAATATTTATGGGAATTCAGAATAATGTTGTCATTATTTATTTGATTAAAAGAAAATCATTGTGATTATATATATTATGGTTAATGAAATTAAGAATTCTTGTTGTCGTAATATGATAAATGCTAGTGGTCAAAATTCTAGAGGCATATTATGTCATGTCTGAGTACAACCAACATGTGGATAGGTGTTCTAGTGTTGTGTTGTCTTAAACATGTGATTCTAATTGAGTATGAAGTACAATCTATCATGAATGAAGAATTGTCGAAAGTTGTTAATGTATTTTGTGGATATAATATTCCCCGGGTAAGATATTTTGTTTAATTGTGACTATCTTGTACCCGTTTTGTCGTAATGGTCATATGGAGAGACCTGGGATCTGTAAAAGTGTAATGCTTTAGGCAATGGATGACAATTGGTGTTATGATTCTGTTTGTAATGCAAGAGGGTTTATGCCTTACAATGAACATGTATGTGTATTGCTATAATGCCTTGTATGATGGTTAGGGTTTACTAGGTGTTACGAAGGAGAGTGGCTTTCAATGTGGGGTCGGCACCCAAAGTGGCAGTCAGGATAACCCATTGAAAGTAGATTAATCAAGTGATAACCTAAAATGAACTAGGGGGTTAAGGGTAGATTTCACACTAAACAAGATTAATGGATTCCTCTCCCATGGCCTGTAGTGCTTGTATAGACTAAGGATGGGTAGAGAAGGCCTGGTTGGCATGATTGACTTCCTTGTCCTCACGAAAGGAAGGTCGATTCTGCATGTGTCACCCTATGGGGCCGGTGCCTAGTGAGAGGCTATCAGGATAACCATAGATGGGGGCCGACACCTAGTGAGAGGCTGTCAGGATAACCCATGCTAGGACCGTGTGATGACACTCTCCCTACTACTACCTAGCATTCCTTGTTTGGTCTCTCCACATATGTTAAGTGTTGTCTCTGGAAGTTAAGTTGTGTTGTGTTGTTTATGTTATTGCCATGTGTTGTATTAGCGTTTGGTCATCCTTTGTTCTTGTTTGACTTTCATCTACCTGACTGTCATTGTTTAGGACCTCATGTTAACTCCTAGCTCGGGGGGTGGACCTTAGGGTTTCACATGGTCAGGTGGAAGAGCTTCCTTATCCATTGGTTATTCCTTGTCAAGTTCATATGCATAAAAGATTTATTCCAGATAATTGTACTTGTACCAGTTGATGAAGATGTATGTGTATTATCTTGTACCGGATTTGTGCGATAGAACATTCATAATGTAAGTCATTCTGATGTAGTCTAAAAATGGCAATGTAATGATGTCATGATGTACTTAAGTTATGTTTTTGATCATGTAGATTGTATTATTTGACGATATGTAATGACTATGAATCAGTTATTCAATTGTGCATTGGATTTGGATCAGTTACTGATGTATGTTAAATTATATTAGTTGGTTTGTAAAGTAATGCAGCCTTGAATCCTTAGAGAATATGTTTTAGTTAGTTATGTTACCATTACTGTGTTATCTTAATCTTTTAAAAAAAAAAATTTGTTCCTTTTTCATGTAGCATAGATGTGTAATTCTTTAAGGTGTTCAAGGCGGGCATTACAGATAATAACAGCCAGCGAGTGGAGGTGAGACTAATCCTTAGTGGACTGCCAAGGGGGCCCACACAGCCCGAACAACCATTGGAAATTAATGCAGCACACAACTTACATTCAATAGAATTGTGCCATTAAACATATGAGAGGCAAAGATTTGGAAGATGGAACACAAAAAAAACTTCTATTCATCAAATCTGCTGCTACAATGAGAGAAAACTCTCTTATATCCAAGAAAAACAAAAAAAACAAGAAAAACAAAAAAATTACCTTTTTTGGCAGATTTTGACAATTGTTAGATTTTGCCATTTTAGGTAATTTTACAATCATATCTTGAGAATCCTATTTTTTCTGAAAATCTTCCAAAAACTAAGGTAGGACGGACAACCAACTAATATTCTAAATTTGAAACATGAGTTTCAAGTTATTACAAAAGCAACTTTTAAAAAATCTAGAAAAAAAACTAAATTGCCATTTTCAGGGCCAAGATGAAAGTTTCAAGCCTCGAAAAAGTTCCAAAATGAAGTACTCATGAATCCTCATTGGTAACATGTACTCATGAATCCTCTTCCTCTACCTCTTCCAAAATATCCCCTACCTCTGGAGTGATCTCCTCTTCCTCTCTAGAATAATCTCCTCTTCCCTTATTATCCTAGGTACTTGTTTGAGAAGTGTTGGTTTGTGCTTGTTTGTTTTTGTAACGCCTCGCATGAACACCTTAGAGAACAACACATCTACGCTATGCAAAATAGAATAATTTTTTTTTTTAATGAATAAAATAACACATCACTACACATCATTAACTATCAACTTGTTACTCTAAGATTTCATGGGAGCATTACTTGACAATTCAAACAACATAATCTGACATACATCATAAATTAACATTAGTAGATCATTCTAAACCTATCACATTAAATCGATAAACATTTACATCTCGATAACATCAGATAAATAATCATTAGGATCTAGTACATAGTTACAATTTCTTCTCACATATGAGTACATCATTACATTGTTACATAACACCTTCTGAATACACAAATTATAACTCCTCTGATACACTGACAAGTACATGAATCCAAATTACTTACTTCATATCTGGTACAAGATCTAATGGCTGATACACAAGATACAACATCCTCGCACACGAACAAAAGCAAGGAGAAAAACCAATGGATAAAAGCTCTTCCACCCGACCATGTGGAACCCTAAGGTCCACCCCCCGAGCTAAGAGTTAATATAAGGTTCCCACTACAACATACAGTCAGGTAGACAGTAGACTATCAGAACAAGACAACACATAACTCCAACAACACAAGTCAATATCACAAACAACATAACAATACTTCCAGAGGTAAGCACATAACAAATGGGGAGAGTACAGCTAGGGAATGCTAGGCTGCAGTAGGGAGGAGTGTCATCACATGGCTTGTCATGGGTTGTCCTGGTAAGCCTTCCTAGGCCCCGGCCCCCATCTTGGGTTGTCCTGCAAAGCAATGTTGGAGTTATCGGTGTCAATGGTGTAAAGGATGCCTTCATAGCATATCTCACTCTTGGAAGTCAAGCTTATGAGGCTGCCAATGTATGAATCTGTGCTGCTTCCGTTCCTTTCCCCCATTTTTAAAACCCTTCCTTGCAGATCTAATTGCAAAGAGTAGATAAACTAAAAATCATCCCTTATATGAAGCGCAGATATTAAACAGTTGGGGAAATTAGTTGGGACGATGAAGGCAGCCTTGATCTATATGGAATGCAATGTATGCAGGAAATACACAGAATAAATTCCTTGCCAAGGCTTTAAAGCTTCCTTACAAATGGAACTAATAATATATTTTGACAGAAAACATTATAATGATTGCAAGATCTGCAGAAAATGAATTCCTAATGCTGACTTTTAATCCTAATATGCCGAATTAAAGGATTAAATGGAGAATGAAGAGTTTTCTTTTATCACCGACTTCGAAGCTTTTGATGCTGACTATTAGAGTTTTACACCAAAGACCAAGGTTTGAAGCACAAGGTTCAAAACAGAGCGACTAAGGATTTAAGGAGAGCAACTAAGGATATAAAGACTGGGGTTTAAACTTTCCAGCAATGGTTCTAAGGTACTCGCCGAGTGAGTAGGTAAATGGGGACCTCGACTGCAATCAATATTTCCAAATCTACGATTAGGATATTTCCACACAATGGTGACAAGGCAGTTTCTGTAATGCCCTAGAATGGAAGCTTTAGAACATCCATCAAACATAATCGGAGATCAACATGATTGTTATTCTGGCCTTACAAACTTTCAAGCAAATGCACTCGGCAGGAGCGAATTAGATCTAACAGAATTCAAGATATAATGTCTACAGAATATCCTTAAAAATGATTTGAATGAGTAGAGGAATGCACAGAATAAGAAATTCATTAAGGAAACCCTAGATATAATGCAAGATGAGAAAGTAATATTAACACAATTTAAAAGAACCTGTATACACTGCAAAATCTCTCTCTGTTCTTCGCAGCTCCATTCTCCTTCCCAGATCTCCAACTCCACTTTTTCCTCCCCCTTCTCTCCTTCTCTCTGCTTAATTTATAGAATTCCCTACCCCCCAATTGTCTGTACTCCACCATTAGGGGATAAACACATGACCCAATGCCAACTGTCCAAGAAAAATACAGCTTACTTTCATTTAATTTTTAATAACCTTACAATATAACCCCTATTCTTTTATTTACTCAAGGGTAACTTTCATTTAATATAATACAACTTATAATTTTTACTTTATTTAATTTAGTATTTTATACAGATATTTAATATACAACAACTCATAAATATATATATATATTACTTTATTTAATCATTTATTTACTTGGCCACATATATTTACTTTCATGTTTATTTTATTAATAATAGAATAATTCCACAACTTATAATGCCACTTTATAACTAATTTATCTCCTTTATTATTTATTTTTATTTATTAATTATTTAATATACATTTGTTATATAACAACTAATAATTATTTATAATTCTATTTAATAATCATAATCAAATTTATCTGTTTATATACCACAACTAACCAATCATAATCATGCAATTACTCGACCATCAAGCATGCAAAGAAAGCAAGATGACAACCCATGGAGACAAATGAAACTGAGAATAGTGACTAGATGCATAACTAAAGACTTATCCTCTACAAGGATGACGGATGACTAGGGAACCTTATGCTAACTCCCATTAACAATTCAATTGGCTAGGGCACACTCAGACCTGCTAGTTCAGGTGGAGTCGATGCCCGGTACCTGCATCCTGCAGCAAACCTCAAGGTTAAACATATATATAAAAACATGAAGTCATGCACACCGTCAACAAAAATCGCAGCATGGTAGGGTATTCAGACACGAGTAATGCGACACTGTTCTATTCACATAAATACATAAACAATTAAGTATTTAGTTGTCTACAAGAAAATAGAATAATCAATAACAATATGATCTAGTATAAAAATTATTGTTAAAGTATCATAACCCTGATTAAATTTCACATTACACTCAGAAATAACATTAATCCATTATATCAAATATGTCCATCAAACTATGAAACATAAAATATCAATAATCCAATATCATCAATCGTCATCAAAGAAATAGGTCCATAAACAACTCAACGTAATAACAAAGAATTCATGTCATGATATCTAATCCTACTAGGAATACTATCAGTATGACAAAAGCAAGGTGAGGGGCACTACAGTTTTGATAGCCTCTACCACCACTAGATTGTCTTCTTCCATGTGAGAATCTACCTCTACCTCTAAAATTATTTTATTTTCTCACCAATTTTTCTTTTGCCTTCAAAGAATACTAATAAGCTTATTCTACAATTTGTATTCGAACATACTAATATCATCTTGAATTGAATAATGTAAACCATTAAGATACCTTGACACTTTCTCAGCATCATAATCTACATGTCCAACATTGATATCCAACCTATATAATTCTTCTATACATCATCATGCACATTCTTTTCCTTTTGCTTCAAATTTTGTAGTTTCTTGAACACACTTATTTGATAGTCGATTGGTAGAAATTTAGCCTTCAATTTTTTGACCATTCTATGCAAAAATTTGATTTTCTCCTTACCCTTTCTTTAACTTTCTATTTTCACATGATCCCACCATAAGGATACATGTCCTTTCAATTTCATGCAAGCAAATTTCATCCTTTTTGAGATCGTCTCTTGATTCAAAATCAAAATATTTATCCATCTCTGAAATACATTCAATTAATTCTTCTAGATTTATATTTCCATGATAACTTGGTGCATCCAATATGGGTTTGGTATTGATTCTTGATATTGCTTGTAAAAATCTCCTTTCTAGTTCATTTCTATCTACATCTTCTATCTCAATTTCTGGTTCTTCATTCTCATCCTCACTAATGTCGTCCACATATACTCCTATTCTTTGTGTTGCTTCCATATCATCTAATCTTTCTATAATCCCTCCCAGCATCTCTATGACTTCTACATCACTAAATCTTAGTGCTCCTCTTCGTCCTCATCCTCTATGTGCTATGTCTGATGAATTCTCTGCAGTTGTAGGTCTTCTATTTCTCATTTGAACCAGCAACAAAATTCTTTAGAATTCCTTCTTTTTGACACAACCCAAATTGGGCTTTGATATCACTTAATGTAGTCTAGATCTAGGGGTGTTATCAAACTACCAGAATCTAGCAACCAAAATAACAACATTCACACATCAACACAAATCGTTGTAAATTTATTCATATCATAGATTCACATTCGATATAACAACATTAGGAATATAAATTACACAATTCAAATCAATCTATAATCCTTAGAGACAATACTCTCTTCTACAACAATCACCAACCAACCCAACCCCCAAACAAAAAGTACCAACCTCCTTTTTATACTTCTAGTTGAGGGAATTGAACCATTTGTAATCATGGTAGTTGTAGAATTAAATCACCACAGGTTAAAATCATGACTTTTGGCAGTTCGACAATTATTCTATCATTCTTTCATTCTATCATTCCATAATTCTATCATTCTATTATTCTCTAAATTTATTATTCTATCATTTTATAACTCTCTTGTCCTACAATTCTATTATTCTATTATTCTATCATTCTTTCATTCTCTCATTCTATAATTCTATTATTATATAAATTTATTATTCTCTCTTTATCTATTATTCTATCATTCTATTATCATATCATTCTACAATTCTATTATTCAATTATTCTATCATTCTATAATTTTATTGTTCTATTATTACATAAATCTATTCTTCTATCAATATTTCATTCTATCATCTTATTATTCCTCAATTTTATTATTCTATCATTGTTTGATTGCATCATTCTATTATTCTATCATTATTTTGGTCTATCATTCTATAAATCTATTATTCTACAATTCTATAGTTCTATTATTCTATCATTCTATTATTTTATAAATCTATTTTTCTATCACTCTTTCATTCTATCATTCAATAATTCTATCATTAAATCGGATAATAATTATATCATTCTATTATTCTATCATTTTATCATTCTATTACTCTATAAAGCTATAAATCTATTATTCTATCACTCTTTAATTATATAATTCTATAATTCTATTATTGTATTATTTTACAATTCTATTATTGTATAGTTCCATCCTTTTGTAATTCATTAAGTCTAGATTATTGTATCATTATATTATTCAACAATTCTATTATTCTATGATTCTTTCATTCTATCATTATATAATTCTATCATTCTATTATACTATAAGGCTATTGTTCTATTAATGTTTCATTCTATCATTCTACAATTCTATTATTCTATCATTATTCATTCTATTAATCTATAACTCTATCATTCTATTATTCTATGCACCTATTATCCTATCATTCTTTCATTCTATAATTCTATTATTATACAATTCTAATATTCTACCATTCTACCATTCTTTGAAGTGACAAGGCTGGGTAGTACGGCGAACCTTGTGATCAAACTTCACAGCAGAAGGGAAGATCTCAAGAAGGATGTTCAGGCAACTTAGAGGACATTTTGTGGCTTCTGTTCCATTTGAAGGGGATGTGCGCGGCTGATGGGTCCCATAGGTTGCTGCGACATCATGGATGTTATTAAGATTCTTCATTCATTCATTGCTCTAGAATTCTATTATTCTAATATTCTATCATTCTATTATTTTATAAATGTATTATTATATCAATATTTCATTCTATCATTCTTTTATTCTATTATCATATTATTATGAAATTCTATTATTCTATTGATCATTCTTTCATTTTTATCATAATACCATACTAATATTATTCTACAATTCCATTACTCTATTGTTCTTTCATTCTACCATTCTATAATTCCATCATTCTATTATTCTAGAAATCTATTATTCTACCATTCTTTCATTCTATTATACTAGTATTCTACAATTCTATTATTCTATCATTGTTTCCTTCTATCATTCTATATTTCTACTAGATTATATTATTTTATAAATCTTTTATTCTATGATTGTTTCATTCTATCATTCTATTATGAACTACAATTCTTTTGTTTATTTATTCTTCACGCTACAATTCTATCATTCTATTATTCTATAAATCTATTGTTCTATCAATCTATAATTCTATAATTCTATAAATCTATTATTCTATTATTATATAAATCTATTATTCTATCATCCCTTTATTGTATTATTCTACTATTCTATCATTCTATTCTTTTATAAATCTCTTATTCTAT
Source organism: Cunninghamia lanceolata (assembly GCA_027924645.1). Classification (NCBI taxonomy): domain Eukaryota; kingdom Viridiplantae; phylum Streptophyta; class Pinopsida; order Cupressales; family Cupressaceae; genus Cunninghamia; species Cunninghamia lanceolata. The sequence goes on from BSBN01001363.1 coordinate 960,878, forward strand.
CAATATTTCATTCTATCATTCTTTTATTCTATTATCATATTATTATGCAATTATATTATCCAATCATTATTTCATTTTTATCATTATATCATACTATTATTCTACAATTCCATTACTCTATTGTTCCTTCTTTCTATCATTGTATAATTCCATCATTCTATTATTCTACCTTTCTTTCATTCTATTATTCTCTTCTATTAGTATTCTACAATTCTATTATTCTGTCATTGTTTCCTTCTATCATTCTATATTTCTACCATTATATTATTCTGTCATTCCTTTATTCTATCATTGTATATTATTCTAAAGTCTTATTACTCTATCATTCTTTCATTCTACCATTTTATAATTCTAACATTCTATTATTGTATAAATCTATTATTTTATCATTCTATTATTATATTAAATAAATCTATTATTCTATCATTCTATTATTCTATAAATATTAAATTATGCTATAATTGTTTCATTCTATCATGTTGTATAGATCTATTAATCTATAATTCTATTATTCCATCATTCTTTTATTCTATCCTTATACAATTCTATCACTCTGTTATTCTATATTTATCTATTACTTTATTATTCTTTAATTCTACCATTGTATAATTCTATTATTCAATTAATCTATAGTTCTATTACTCTATGATTCTTTCATTCTATCATTTTGCAATTCTAAAATTCTATTATTCCTTAAATCTAATTTTCTATCATTCTTTCATCCTATCACTCTTTCATTCTATCATTCTTACATTTTGTCATTCTATAAATCTACTATTCTATCATTCTTTCATTCTATGATTCTACAATTATATCATTCTATTATTCTATAAACCTATTATTCTACCATTCTATAATTCTATCATTCTATTATTCTATAAATCTATTGTTCTATCATTCTATAAATCTATTATTCTATCATTCTTATATTCTATCATTCTATTATTCTATCATTCTTTCGTTCTATAATTCTATTATTGTATTATTCTATAATTCTATTATTGTATTATTCAACAATTATATTATTCTATAATTTTTTCATTCTATCATTATATAAATCTATCATTCTATTATACTATATGGCTATTGTTCTATTAATGTTTCATTGTATCATTTTACAATTCTATTATTCTATCATTATTTCATTTTATTAATCTATAACTCTCATTCTATTATTTTATGAATATGTTATTCTATAATTCTTTCTTTTTATAATTCTATTATTCTACAATTCTAGTATTCTACCATTCTATCATTCTACAATTCTATTACTCTACAATTCTATTATTATACTATTCTATCATTCTTTCATTTTTATCATTATATCATACTATTATTCTACAATTTCATTACTCTATTGTTGCTTCATTCTATCATTATATAATTCTATCATTCTATTATTCTAGAAATATATTATTCTACCATTCTTTCATTCTATCATTTTATTAATTTGTTATACTAGTATTCTACAATTCTATTATTCTATCATTGTTTCCTTCTATCATTCTTTATTTCTACCATTATATTATTCTATAAATCTAGTATTCTATCATTCCTTTATTCTATCATTGTATAATTATATTATTCTATTAATCTAAAGTTTTATTACTCTATCATTTTTTCATCCTACCATTCTATAATTCTAACATTCTATTATTGTATATATCTATTATTCTATCATTTTTTCATTCTATTATTCTATAATTATATCAGTCTATCATTCTTTCATTTTGTCATTTATAATTCTAGCATTCTATTATTATATAAATCTATTATTCTCTCATTCTATTATCCTATAAATATTAAATTATTCTATAATTTTGTTTCATTCTATCATGTTCTATAAATCTATTAATCTACAATTCTATAAATCCATCATTCTTTTATTCTATTCTTATACAATTCTATCACTCTATTATTCTATTAATCTCTTACTCTGTCATTCTTTCATTCTATCATTGTATAATTCCATTATTTGATTAATCTATAGTTCTATTATTCTACAATTCTTTCATTCTATCATTTTGCAATTCTAAAATTCTTTTATTCCTTAAATCTATTTTCTATCATTCTTTCATTCTATCACTCTTTCATTCTATCATTCTTTCATTTTATAATTCTATAAGTCTACTATTCTATCATTCTTTCATTCTATTATTATACCATTATGTAATTCTATCATTCTATTATTCTATAAATCTATTGTTCGATCATTCTTATTTTCAATCATTCTATTATTCTATCATTCTTTCCTTCTATAGTTCTATTATTGTATTATTTTATAATTCTATTTTTCTACAATTCTTTCATTCTATGATTCTATAATTATATCATTCTATTATTCTATAAACCTATTATTATATGATTCTATAATTCTATTATTCTGTTATTCTATAAATCTATTATTCTATCATTCTCTAATTGTATTATTTTATAGTTATATTCAATTCTATAGTTCCATCATTCTATAACTCTTTTATTAAATTATTCCAACATTTTTCATTCTAGGATTCTACAATTCTATTTTTCTAACATTCTTCCATTCTATCATTATATAATCTTATCATTCTATTATTCTATCATTTTATAATTCTATCATTCTATTATGCTATAAATTTGTTACTATATCATTCCTTCATTCAATCATTCTATTATTATATTATTCCAAAATTCTATTACTCTATCATTCTTTCATTCTATCATTTTATAATTCAAACATTCTATTAATCTATAATTATATTATTCTATCATTCTTTCAATCTATCATTTTATAGTTTTATCATTCTATTATTATTATATTAATCTATTATTCTATTATTCTACATTTCTATCATTCTATTATTTTATAAATGTTTTACTCTATAATATTTTCATTTTATTATTCTATACCTATATTATTCTACAATTCTATTCTTCTATCATTCTTTCATTCTATCATTCTACAATTCTATTATTCAATCATTCTCTCATTCTATCACTCTATTATTCTATAAATCTATTATTCTATCATTCTTTAATTCTTTAATTCTATTATTCTATTATTTTATTATTAAATTATTTTAAAATTCTATTAGGGTAAAAGCACAAACCTATCACACTTTATAAAGGAATCGGCCAACAACAAAAAAAATTTTAAACTTCGACCTCATAAAAGTGGCATTTATGTTTTGAATTTCAAAATGATGTAAACTAATGAAATATAGATCTTTTGATGAATTTATTCTTGTAATTTAAAAATAAAAATAAAAAATTACTTTGACATTTTTTTTTAAATTTAAGAGCAAATTTTGAATTCCTGAAAATTTCAGGAAAAGTGACTTTGAGTCCACGTCACAAAAAAAGAGCAAACAATCTTAATTTTCCCTAATTTTTTTTCCCAAATAGAGGATTTCAATATATAGTGCATGGAGAAAAAAAATCAGTTTTCAATGCATATTTTTCTTTGTAATATAGTTTTAAACTCAGACTTTACAGAATCTGATAGTTTTCATTCCACATCAACTTTTGTATTATTTTTTATCATTTTCACAAAACCAATTATACCCTTTTGGAGAGGACTCTTTCCTCTAGTGCACCATATAATTTTGAAAAAAATTGGATGTCTTTTGATATATATTTTTAAAATATCTAATTAGTGTCATATGTGATTTTAACAACCTATTTGAAGTAATTTTAAAAAAACAAATATATATATATATATATATATATATATATATATATATTCTTTAACCCAGAGGTATCCCCTAGCCCTGTCCCCCAGTATATATATATATATATATATATATATATATATATTCTTTAACCCAGAGGTATCCCCTAGCTCTGTCCCCCAAAGAGCGACAGGAGCGTTGTGACTCTGCCCAGCGTTGCCCACCGCGCCTTGCCTCGGGCTTACATTTTTATGCCAGGTTGGGGCTAATAATGGTGGGGCGAGCAGAGGCGAGACTAATCCTCAGCGGATTGCCAGGGGGCCCGCACACCCTGAACAACCATTGTAAATTGATGCATTACACAACATATACTCAATAGAATTATGCCATTAAACATATGAGAGCCAAAGATTTAGAAACTGGAACACAAAAAAACTTCTATTCATCAACTCTACTGCTACAATGATAGAAAACTCTCTTATATCCAAGAAAAACAAAACAAAAAAATTACCTTTTTTGGCAAATTTTGACAATTGTCAGATTTTCCCATTTTAGGTAATTTTATAATCATATCTTGAGAATCCTATTTTTTTCCCAAAATCTTGCAAAAACTAAGGTAGGACGAATGACCAACTAATATTCTAAATTGGAAACATGAGTTTCAAGTTATTACAAAAGCAACTTTTTAAAAATCTAGAAAAAAAATCAAATTGCCATTTTGAGGGTCAAGATGAAAGTTTCAAGCCCCAAAAAAGTGCCAAGATGAAGTACTCATGAATCCTCATTGGTAACATGTACTCATGAATCCTCTACTTCTTCCAAAATATCCCCTACCTCTGGAGTAATCTCCTCTTCCTCTCTATAATAATCTCCTCTTCCCTTATTATCCTAGGTGCTTTTTTGAGAGGTGTTGGTTTCTCCTTGTTTGTTTTGATAGCCTCTGCCACCACTGGATTGTCCTCTTCCACATGAGAATCTACGTCTACCTCTAGAATTATTTTATTTTCTCACCAATTTTTCTTTTTCCTTCAAAGCATACTAATAAGCTTATTCTACAATTTGTATTCAAACATACTAATTTTCGTCTTGAATTGAATAATGTAAACCATTAAGATACCTTGACACTTTCTCAGCATCATAATCTACATGTCCAACATTGCCATCCAACCTATATAATTCTTCTGTACATCCTCATGCACATTCTTTTCCTTTTGCTTCAAATTTTGTAGTTTCTTGAACAAACTTATTTGATAGTCGGTTGGTAGAAATTTAGCCTTTAGTTTTTTGACCAATCTATCCAACAATTTGATTTTCTCCTTATCCTTTCTTTGGCTTTCTATTTTCACATGATCTCACCATAAGGATACATGTCCTTTCAATTTCATGGAAGCAAATTTCACCCTTTTCAGATCATCTATTGATTCAAAATCAAAATATTTATCCATCTCTGAAATCCATTCAATTAATTCTTCTAGATTTAGATTTCCATGATAACTTGGTGCATCGAATATGGGTTTGCTATTGATTCTTGATATTGCTTGTAAAAATCTTCTTTCTAGTTCATTTTTATCTGCATCTTCTGTCTCAATTTATGGTTTTTCATTCTCATCCACACTAATGTCGTTGACATATACTCCTCTTCTTTGTGTTTCTTTCATATCATCTAATCTTGTTGTAATCCCTCCCAGTATCTCTACGACTTCTACATCACTAACTCTCAGTGCTACTCTTCACCCTCATCCTCTATGTGCCATGTCTCCCGAATTCTCTGTAGTTGTAGGTCTTCTATTTCTCATTTGAAACAACAACAAAATTCTTTAGGATTCCTTGTTTTTGACACAACCTAAATTGGGCTTTGTTATCACTTAATGTAGTCTAGATCTGGGGGTGTTATCAAACTACTAGAATCTAGCAACCAAAATAACAGCTTTCACACAACAACACAAATCGATATACATTTATTGATATCATAGATTCACATTCGATATAGCAACATTAGGAATATAAATTACACAATTCAAATCAATATATAATCCTTAGAGATAATACTCTCTTCTACAACAATCACCAACCAACCCAACCCCCAAACAAAAAGCACCAACCTCCTTTTTATACTTCTAGTTGAGGGAGTTGAACCATTTGTAATCATGGTAGTTGTAGAATTAAATCACCACAGGTTGAAATCATGATTTTTGGTAGTTTAACAATTCTTCTATCATTCTTTCATTCTATCATTCCATAATTCTATCATTCTATTGTTCTCTAAATTTATTATTCTATCATTTTATAACTCTCTTATCATACAATTCTATTATTCTATTATTCTATCATTCTATCATTCTATAATTCTATTATTATATAAATTTATTATTCTCTATTTATCTATTATTCTATCATTCTTTCATTCTATCATTCTATTATCATATCATTCTACAATTCTATTATTCAATAATTCTATCATTCTATAATTTTATTGTTCTATTATTACATAAATCTATTCTTCTATCAATATTTCATTCTATCATCTTATTATTCCTCAATTTTATTATTCTATCATTGTTTGATTGTATCATTCTACTATTCTATTAATATTTTATTCTATCATTCTATTATTTTATAAATCTATTGTTCTATCATTCTTTCATTCTATCATTCAATAATTATATTATTCTATCAGTTAATAATTATATCATTCTATTATTCTATAATTTTATCACTCTATTATTCTATTATTCTATAAATCTATTATTCTATCATTCTTTAATTATATAATTCTATAATTCTATTATTGTATTATTTTACAATATATTATTGTATAGTTCCATCATTTTGTAATTCATTAAGTCTAGGTTATTCTATCATTATATTATTCAACAATTCTATTATTCTCTGATTTTTTCATTCTATCATTATATAATTCTATCATTCTATCATACTATAAGGCTATTGTTCTATTAATGTTTCATTCTATCATTCTACAATTCTATTATTCTATCATTATTCATTCTATTAATCTATAACTCTATCATTCTATTATTCTATGAACCTATTATCCTATCATTCTTTCATTGTATAATTCTATTATTCTACAATTCTAATATTCTACCATTCTACCATTCTTTGAAGCGATAAGACTGAATAGTACGGGGAACCTCATGATCAAACTTCACAGTAGAAGGGAAGATCTCAAGAAGGAAGTTCAAGCAACTTAGAGGATGTTTTTTGGCTATTGTTCCGTTTGAAGGGGATGTGCGTCGCTGATGGGTCCCATAGGCTATTGTGGCCTCGTGGACGTTATTAAAATTCTTCATTCATTCATTCATTCATTTCTCTAGAATTCTATTATTCTAATATTCTATCATTCTATTATTTTATAAATCTATTATTCTATCAGTATTTCATTCTATCATTCTTTTATTCTATTATCATATTATTATGAAACTCTATTATTCTATTGATTATTCTTTCATTTTTATCATAATACCATACTAATATTTTTATGCAATTCCATTAATCTGTTGTTCTTTCGTTCTACCATTCTATAATTCCATCATTCTATTATTCTAGAAAACTATTATTCTACCATTCTTTCATTCGATCATTCTATTATACTAGTATTCTACAATTCTATTATTCTATCATTGTTTCCTTCTATCATTCTATATTTCTACTGGATTATATTATTTTATAAATCTTTTATTCTACGATTGTTTCATTCTATCATTCTATTATGAACTACAATTCTTTTGTTTTATTATTCTTCACCCTACAATTCTATCATTCTATTATTCTATAAATCTATTGTTCTATCAATCTATAATTCTATAATTCTATAAATCTATCATTCTGTTATTATATAAATCTATTATTCTATCATTCCTTTATTGTATTATTCTACTATTCTATCATTCTATTATTTTATAAATCTATTAGTCTATCAATATTTCATTGTGTCATTCTTTTATTCTATTACCATATTATTATGCAATTATATTATCCTATCATTCTTTCATTTTTATCATTATATCATAGTATTATTCTACAATTCCATTACTCTATTGTTCCTTCATTCTATCATTCTATTATTCTACCTTTCTTTCATTATATTATTCTGTTATAGTAGTATTCTGCAATTCTATTATTCTATCATAGTTTCCTTCTATCATTCTATATTTCTACCATTATATTATTCTATAAATATATTATTATGTCATTCCTTTATTCTATCATTGTATATTATTCTAAAGTCTTATTACTCTATCATTCTTTCCTTCTACCATTTTATAATTCTAACATTCTATTATTGTATAAATCTATTATTTTATCATTCTATTATTATATTAAATAAATCTATTATTCTATCATTCTATTGTTCTATAAATATTAAATTATGCTATAATTGTTTCATTCTATCATGTTGTATAGATCTATTAATCTATAATTCTATTATTCCATCATTCTTTTATTCTATCCTTATACAATTCTATCACTCTATTATTCTATATTTATCTGTTACTTTAATATTCTTTCATTCTATCATTGTATAAATCTATTAGTCAATTAATCTATAGTTTTATTACTCTACGATTCTTTCATTCTATCATTTTGCAATTCTAAAATTCTATTATTCCTTAAATCTAATTTTCTATCATTCTTTCATCCTATCGCTCTTTCATTCTATCATTCTTACATTTTATCATTCTATAAATCTACTATTCTATCATCTTTTCATTCTATGAATCTACATTTATATCATTCTATTATTCCATAAACCTATTATTCTACCATTCTATAATTCTATCATTCTATTATTCTATCATTCTTTCATTCTGTAATTCTATTATTGTATTATTCTATACTTCTATTATTGTATTATTCAACAATTCTATTATTCTATAATTTTTTCATTCTATCATTATATAATTCTATCATTCTTTTATAATATAAGGCTATTGTTCTATTAATGTTTCATTCTATCATTTTACAATTCTATTATTCTATCATTATTTCATTCTATTAATCTATAACTCTCATTCTATTATTCTATGAATCTATTATTCTATCATTCTTTCTTTCTATAATTCTATTATTCTACAATTCTAGTATTCTACCATTCTTTCATTCTATCATTCTACAATTCTATTACTCTATAATTCTATTATTCTGCTATTCTATCATTTTTTCATTTTTATCATTATATCATACTATTATTCTACAATTTCATTACTCTATTGTTCCTTCAGTCTATCATTATATAATTCTATCATTCTACTATTCTAGAAATCTATTATTCTCCATTCTTTCATTCTATCATTTTATTATTTTGTTATACTAGTATTCTACAATTCTATTATTCTATTGTTGTTTCCTTCTATCATTCTTTATTTCTACCATTATATTATTCTATAAATCTAGTCTTCTATCATTCCTTTATTCTATCATTGTTTAATTATATTATTCTATAAATCTAAAGTTTTATTACTCTATCATTCTTTCATTCTACCATTTTATAATTCTAACATTCTATTATTGTATAAATCTATTATTCTATAATTATATTAGTCTATCATTCTTTCATTTTGTCATTTATAATTCTATCATTCTATTATTGTATAAATCTATTATTCTATCATTTTTTCATTCTATTATTCTATAATTATATTATTCTATCATTCTTTCATTTTGTCATTTATAATTCTATCATTCTATTATTATATAAATCTATTATTCTATCATTCTATTATCCTATAAATATTAAATTATTCTATAGTTTTGTTTCATTTTATCATGTTGTATAGATCTATTAATCTACAATTCTATTAATCCATCATCCTTTTATTCTATTCTTATACAATTCTATTACTCTATTATTCTATTAATCTCTTACTCTGTCATTCTTTCATTCTATCATTGTATAATTACATTATTTGATTAATCTATAGCTCTATTACTCTACGATTCTTTCATTCTATCATTTTACAATTCTAAAATTCTATTATTGCTTAAATCTATTTTCTATCATTCTTTCATTTTATAATTCTATAAATCTACTATTCTATCATTCTTTCATTCTATTATTATACCATTATGTAATTCTATCATTCTATTATTCTATAAATCTATTGTTCTATCATTCTTATATTCAATCATTCTATTATTCTATCATTCTTTCCTTCTGTAATTCTATTATTGTATTATTTTATAATTCTATTTTTCTACTTCTTCCAAAATATCCCCTACCTCTGGAGTAATCTCCTCTTCCTCTCTATAATAATCTCCTCTTCCCTTATTATCCTAGGTGCTTTTTTGAGAGTTGTTGGTTTCTCCTTGTTTGTTTTGATAGCCTCTGCCACCACTGGATTGTCCTCTTCCACATGAGAATCTACGTCTACCTCTAGAATTATTTTATTTTCTCACCAATTTTTCTTTTTCCTTCAAAGCATACTAATAAGCTTATTCTACAATTTGTATTCAAACATACTAATTTTCGTCTTGAATTGAATAATGTAAACCATTAAGATACCTTGACACTTTCTCAGCATCATAATCTACATGTCCAACATTGCCATCCAACCTATATAATTCTTCTGTACATCCTCATGCACATTCTTTTCCTTTTGCTTCAAATTTTGTAGTTTCTTGAACAAACTTATTTGATAGTCGGTTGGTAGAAATTTAGCCTTTAGTTTTTTGACCAATCTATCCAACAATTTGATTTTCTCCTTATCCTTTCTTTGGCTTTCTATTTTCACATGATCTCACCATAAGGATACATGTCCTTTCAATTTCATGGAAGCAAATTTCACCCTTTTCAGATCATCTATTGATTCAAAATCAAAATATTTATCCATCTCTGAAATCCATTCAATTAATTCTTCTAGATTTAGATTTCCATGATAACTTGGTGCATCGAATATGGGTTTGCTATTGATTCTTGATATTGCTTGTAAAAATCTTCTTTCTAGTTCATTTTTATCTGCATCTTCTGTCTCAATTTATGGTTTTTCATTCTCATCCACACTAATGTCGTTGACATATACTCCTCTTCTTTGTGTTTCTTTCATATCATCTAATCTTGTTGTAATCCCTCCCAGTATCTCTACGACTTCTACATCACTAACTCTCAGTGCTACTCTTCACCCTCATCCTCTATGTGCCATGTCTCCCGAATTCTCTGTAGTTGTAGGTCTTCTATTTCTCATTTGAAACAACAACAAAATTCTTTAGGATTCCTTGTTTTTGACACAACCTAAATTGGGCTTTGTTATCACTTAATGTAGTCTAGATCTGGGGGTGTTATCAAACTACTAGAATCTAGCAACCAAAATAACAGCTTTCACACAACAACACAAATCGATATACATTTATTGATATCATAGATTCACATTCGATATAGCAACATTAGGAATATAAATTACACAATTCAAATCAATATATAATCCTTAGAGATAATACTCTCTTCTACAACAATCACCAACCAACCCAACCCCCAAACAAAAAGCACCAACCTCCTTTTTATACTTCTAGTTGAGGGAGTTGAACCATTTGTAATCATGGTAGTTGTAGAATTAAATCACCACAGGTTGAAATCATGATTTTTGGTAGTTTAACAATTCTTCTATCATTCTTTCATTCTATCATTCCATAATTCTATCATTCTATTGTTCTCTAAATTTATTATTCTATCATTTTATAACTCTCTTATCATACAATTCTATTATTCTATTATTCTATCATTCTATCATTCTATAATTCTATTATTATATAAATTTATTATTCTCTATTTATCTATTATTCTATCATTCTTTCATTCTATCATTCTATTATCATATCATTCTACAATTCTATTATTCAATAATTCTATCATTCTATAATTTTATTGTTCTATTATTACATAAATCTATTCTTCTATCAATATTTCATTCTATCATCTTATTATTCCTCAATTTTATTATTCTATCATTGTTTGATTGTATCATTCTACTATTCTATTAATATTTTATTCTATCATTCTATTATTTTATAAATCTATTGTTCTATCATTCTTTCATTCTATCATTCAATAATTATATTATTCTATCAGTTAATAATTATATCATTCTATTATTCTATAATTTTATCACTCTATTATTCTATTATTCTATAAATCTATTATTCTATCATTCTTTAATTATATAATTCTATAATTCTATTATTGTATTATTTTACAATATATTATTGTATAGTTCCATCATTTTGTAATTCATTAAGTCTAGGTTATTCTATCATTATATTATTCAACAATTCTATTATTCTCTGATTTTTTCATTCTATCATTATATAATTCTATCATTCCATCATACTATAAGGCTATTGTTCTATTAATGTTTCATTCTATCATTCTACAATTCTATTATTCTATCATTATTCATTCTATTAATCTATAACTCTATCATTCTATTATTCTATGAACCTATTATCCTATCATTCTTTCATTGTATAATTCTATTATTCTACAATTCTAATATTCTACCATTCTACCATTCTTTGAAGCGATAAGACTGAATAGTACGGGGAACCTCATGATCAAACTTCACAGTAGAAGGGAAGATCTCAAGAAGGAAGTTCAAGCAACTTAGAGGATGTTTTTTGGCTATTGTTCCGTTTGAAGGGGATGTGCGTCGCTGATGGGTCCCATAGGCTATTGTGGCCTCGTGGACGTTATTAAAATTCTTCATTCATTCATTCATTCATTTCTCTAGAATTCTATTATTCTAATATTCTATCATTCTATTATTTTATAAATCTATTATTCTATCAGTATTTCATTCTATCATTCTTTTATTCTATTATCATATTATTATGAAACTCTATTATTCTATTGATTATTCTTTCATTTTTATCATAATACCATACTAATATTTTTATGCAATTCCATTAATCTGTTGTTCTTTCGTTCTACCATTCTATAATTCCATCATTCTATTATTCTAGAAAACTATTATTCTACCATTCTTTCATTCGATCATTCTATTATACTAGTATTCTACAATTCTATTATTCTATCATTGTTTCCTTCTATCATTCTATATTTCTACTGGATTATATTATTTTATAAATCTTTTATTCTACGATTGTTTCATTCTATCATTCTATTATGAACTACAATTCTTTTGTTTTATTATTCTTCACCCTACAATTCTATCATTCTATTATTCTATAAATCTATTGTTCTATCAATCTATAATTCTATAATTCTATAAATCTATCATTCTGTTATTATATAAATCTATTATTCTATCATTCCTTTATTGTATTATTCTACTATTCTATCATTCTATTATTTTATAAATCTATTAGTCTATCAATATTTCATTGTGTCATTCTTTTATTCTATTACCATATTATTATGCAATTATATTATCCTATCATTCTTTCATTTTTATCATTATATCATAGTATTATTCTACAATTCCATTACTCTATTGTTCCTTCATTCTATCATTCTATTATTCTACCTTTCTTTCATTATATTATTCTGTTATAGTAGTATTCTGCAATTCTATTATTCTATCATAGTTTCCTTCTATCATTCTATATTTCTACCATTATATTATTCTATAAATATATTATTATGTCATTCCTTTATTCTATCATTGTATATTATTCTAAAGTCTTATTACTCTATCATTCTTTCCTTCTACCATTTTATAATTCTAACATTCTATTATTGTATAAATCTATTATTTTATCATTCTATTATTATATTAAATAAATCGATTATTCTATCATTCTATTGTTCTATAAATATTAAATTATGCTATAATTGTTTCATTCTATCATGTTGTATAGATCTATTAATCTATAATTCTATTATTCCATCATTCTTTTATTCTATCCTTATACAATTCTATCACTCTATTATTCTATATTTATCTGTTACTTTAATATTCTTTCATTCTATCATTGTATAAATCTATTAGTCAATTAATCTATAGTTTTATTACTCTACGATTCTTTCATTCTATCATTTTGCAATTCTAAAATTCTATTATTCCTTAAATCTAATTTTCTATCATTCTTTCATCCTATCGCTCTTTCATTCTATCATTCTTACATTTTATCATTCTATAAATCTACTATTCTATCATCTTTTCATTCTATGAATCTACATTTATATCATTCTATTATTCCATAAACCTATTATTCTACCATTCTATAATTCTATCATTCTATTATTCTATCATTCTTTCATTCTGTAATTCTATTATTGTATTATTCTATACTTCTATTATTGTATTATTCAACAATTCTATTATTCTATAATTTTTTCATTCTATCATTATATAATTCTATCATTCTATTATAATATAAGGCTATTGTTCTATTAATGTTTCATTCTATCATTTTACAATTCTATTATTCTATCATTATTTCATTCTATTAATCTATAACTCTCATTCTATTATTCTATGAATCTATTATTCTATCATT